>ML778359.1:879705-939923 GCA_009831015.1 Picea engelmannii
GTATCTCTGGGTGCAACCACACGTTCGACCACTACCTCAAGGTGTCCCCATGGCTCCAGGTAAAGCCCTCACGAGAATTGAACCTTGCCCAACAGTGAAAAACTCCTCGCTTTCCACCATTGGATCCAACCCCTTTGGGCAACCCAATTTAAAATATTATACAAAAGTAAAATTATAATAACAATAACAATAATAATTTTAATATAGGCTAAATATTACTCATTTATGAGTGTGCATATACATAAAAATAACACTTTAAAAACTAAATCATTCAACTATTAGAAGAAGAGGAATCTCAAGCAATTGTGTTTGACACCATTATTAACTATTTTTTTTTTATCAACCCACGGTATTAATGATGAGTTGCATCATACCAAGCATTAATTTACTTCTCTATCTATGTATATTGCACACCAATGTAGTCCATCTTAACTCATGATCTTCTAAGTACTAAGAGATTTGCATATTAATGATTTTTTGATCCCTCTTGTTGCTTCGTAGATATGGAGTTAAGATGGATCTATACCAATTAGTAGAAATTTAATTGATAGAATTGTATGTAAATTGTAATGATGCATGAACATCGTGTGTTATCTAACTCAAGACCAACTACATATGGATATGGGTCCTTAACCAAAATGCTAGATCATGGCATTTGACAAGGTACCCACTTATTTGGTAGAAATTCAACCAATGGTGTTTGTATGTTGAGTTGTAGTGATGCACTAGCACCATGTGAGGATCAAACTCAAGACCAACTCTGTATGGATATGGGTCCTTAACCAAAATGCAATATTGATGCATTTGACAAGCTAATCGATTAGTAGAAATTAAATCCATGGAGCTATATGTGGAGTTGTAGCAATGCACACCAACTACAAGGGGATTGCACTCGAGCTCAATTACTTGTAAATATGGATCCTAAACCAAAATGTCATATTGATACATTCGACAAGGTACCCACTTCAATGGTAGAAATTCAACCAACAATGCATTGTATGTGGAGTTATAGAAATGCATGAGCATCATGGCAGGATTGAACTTAAGACCAACTACACAACGATATGGTTCCTTAGCCAAAATGCCATACCAAAACATTTTGTAAGGTACCTACTTTATTGGTGGAAATTCAACCCATAGATCCATATATGGAGTTGTAATGATATAATGTACTGTAAGGAGATCAAACTCAAGACCAACCATTTACGGATATGATCCTCAACCAAATTCTTTACCTACTCCAGTAATAAAAATTCAACCCATAAGATTGTAGCACTACACACACATCATCCCAAAATAACAAACCAAAATTCTTGATTACATTTTTGTTTAATCACTTACACATATTGTAAACACATTGTCTACCCATATGGATACAAGTTACACATAGTAGTCTAAACGTTCTACGTTTTGGTCATTTTTCGAGGATATTTTCTATTTAATTATACTCTGGCAAGAAATTGTTAGATCTGCATATTTGGGTGGTTAAGTTTGTATAATTCAAGTGCCCCAAGAGTTTTTCAACATGCTGAATCTATTTATGCATTCAAAAATACAATTTAAATAACAAAAAACTACAATTTCGTTCAAATTTATATGACCAAATTCTAACTAAAAAAACCAAAACATAAAATATTTAAACAATAGCCACGTTATTACGCCGAAATGCGTACACCTATTGACAATGGGCAGATTTAATAGGAGTTTAGTGTTTAATAAGTTTTCTATGGACATGATTAAATATGGCTGGAATATTCTTAGTAGTCACACAAAATAAATCGCTGTGATTTCAATCATTAACTTCCTAGCTATTATAAAGACATCAGTTTATGTGTTTACTTTTTTACATTTATCTAATCATATTTAAAAGTTACTTTGATAGCTAACTGATTGCCACGTAAGTGATTAACATAAATTAAAATATTAACACCAGATAAATGAAACTCGATAATTTATTTGTTAATATTCTTTTAAAGATTCATTTCATCTTCTCAACCTTTCAGCGTTCACCAGCAACGATTTTGCTGCTGTGCTAGTACTACTTATAACTTAAATAATTCGACCCTTTCCTTAACCAAGTCGACGAGGTCATATCACATCCATTCATCAATAGATATAAATCAAGGTCGAGAAGGCGGGGAGGGGAGGGTTGTGACATGGAATTTGCAATATGGTTGGCGTGGCAAGATTCATATCATCTATATATATCGATAAATGGCACGAGACAACGAGAAGCCATACATACATAACTATTGGCCATTCAATACAAAAGCCCTCTTCTGTCCATCTGTAACAAACCCTTTCTCAGAATTTGAGTGCATCAACCCCAATCTAGTCATTGGTAGCCCATCTCTAATTGGCTTTCATTTCATTATTTCGGCTGCGATGCATCCTTGAGAAGGAGGAGGAGCACTGCCACAAGACAAGAAATGGCTTCCCTCTCTACCTGGCTTCGGTATATTGTTCACAAGATAGAGTACTCGATTTCCCTTAGCTCGAAGGTTAGTTACTCTCTAACTTGTCCCTAAATCGATATATTCATGGATTGCCTTCTCCATGCTCATGGGCATTCGATTGCATTTATATTTTGCTCTGCCCTTGCCTCGCGCCCTTAACCACATGCTCTCTTTTGGGTTCTTTGTTAATGGAAATTATTCTGTTCTGTTGTTATTTTATAAAATTCTGCTGTGATAGTTGGTTTAGCCCAGACTTATGACTGTTTGATCTGCGGGGAGCTATGAACTCAAATCTGCATTAACACGGTAAAATACCTTTCAACCAAAAAAACGTTTGGGGATCGATGTTATTTATATTTAGTTACCCTTAAGCCAGAAGGGCCTACCCCCCCGCAGATGAATAAATATTGTTTTTAGCCACTGTTATAGGTACCATTATATTTTGTGATATTGTTTTCATATATAGAAAAAGAAACCCTTGTAGGCACCATTTTATTCTGTGATATTGTTTGGATATGTAGACGCCAGAGCACCGTCCATATAAGGGATCATAATCATTGCATGCACTATATCAAGATCAAAATTTGTTATTGATACAGAATGAAATTTGTTATGTGAGCCACGGAGGCTGTAGTGAGCAATTAGACAAAGAAAACAACAAACAAGAGAGAATTTGGCCGAATGAGATCTTCTTATTTTTGGATCAGGGTTTTCCAACAACCCTACATGTGCAGCTCAGATATCCTTTCATTCAGTTCGGACAACACTCTTCTCTACGGTTTGGGGAATCAATTTGGATCCATCGATTATTGATTGCTCATCTCCATGGCAGCTAGCAATGTCTTACAGGTTGCCTAAGTCACAGGATACGTCCAAACCCCCCTCTGTGTCACGTATCCTACGTGTCGGATACGATACGTGAGGACACGTTCCGAAACGTGTCTTGTTCATTCCAAACACGTGTTTGACACTTACGCTCAGCGTGTCCCGAAAATAGGACATGTGTACTGCACAAAGAAGGACTCGGGCTCATGTTTTCTCATGCAAGTTGGAGATGTGAGGTGTTTTGGTGTGCAACTGAGGGTTATTTTGCCTAACTAATGCTATTTAAAGAGGTACCCACCCTTTCCATTTCACCCACCCTAGTGATTAATGGTAATGTTAAATTCTTAAAGTAAAAATGACATTCTCCTTTAGGATCAAATGAGAATGTCATTTTTACTTAAATTTTTAACATTACTATTAATTGTTTCAGGATGTTCGAGAGTGGTTCCAACCTCATTGGACTTCATATGGAGAAAGTAGAATTTTAGGTCACATTCAAAATTCAACAGACTTAATAGTTTTCGGGATTTCAAGATTGGTAGGATTGCAATGTTTCCACTGGATTCTATCATGTATGAGGGTATGGAACTGGCATTTAATCAAGAGAACCAAGCCCTTTATGTACCTCGATGTTGGTGGCATTGATTGTTGAACTCTTTTGTCACGACCCCAGTAAAAATGTACCCTTCACTCAAGTATAAACTCTTCTCTTTATCATCGTATCAGGTGACTTAGTGGTGTATGTGCACACCAACTTCCGTCTTATACACAGGCAGAGAGAAGAGTGGTTGAAGTTAAAGACAAAGACGTGGGATGTGTTTCTTGATGATATGGGTTTGAACAACAATGTTGAGTTGGCATTAGCCAACTTGGATCTTAATGAACTAGTGCTAGAGCCGGTCACTTTTGATGATGGTGATCCTCTTGAGGGGTCATCCTCCACATCAACAAATGCACATATTCCATTGGGTATAGGGGCGGAGGAGGAGGATGGAGGAGAGAGCAGTGGTAGTGATGCCAATCTTGATGATTATGACATGGAAGACTACTGGCAGTCACGACTCATGAGCTATGAGATTCTTCCATCTACGGTTCTAGTATCTATCCTATGGCTATTTTGTATTTTTCATTGACATTCCCACCTATAGTATCTGTGACTCTAACTCAGTATTTATCTACATTGTAATACATTTTGATTTTGATGACTTAATGAGATTGAGAATGATGTAGCTTATGGTTCTAATTTCTTGTGTGTTCAATGTTTGTCATTTGATCATCATTGATGTTAAAATTAAGCAGTTGCAAGAGCCATTCTCTGTGAGGATGGCAAAGACCCTAGTTGAGATCTAGGGCCCCCAATACACTCCTGGGGTTCTTGGTCTGGGACCAAGCAGTTAGAGCCATGGCAAAAGACCCTAGTGAGGGCCCCTAGTGTATTGTTGGGGTTCTTGGTCAGGGACCAAGCCAAGCAGTTAGAGCCATGGCAAAAGACCCTAGTGAGGGCCCCTAGTGTATTGCTGGGGTTCTTGGTCAGGGACCAAGAAGTTTGATGATATAAGTCCCTAGATGTGTTCTAGGGCCGCTGGATGTGTTCCAGGGAATCTTTTCTCGGTGCTTGGATTGATCCTTGGTTGTGTACCTTGGTGGATAAGACCCTAGTTGTGATCTAGGGCCCCCAGTTGCGTTCTGGGGTATCCTGGTTTGGGACTAGGCAGTTTCTTGGTTAAGTACCAAGCCGAGATGATGTGTGATCTTCTTCTTTCCCGGGATAGTCCATGAGACCTAGGAGCAGTTAAGAAGAAGGACATGATCACATCATTGACCTTCCTCTTATGCTGGGATGATAATAGCTTATAAGTTATATCATAAGACTTATGTGGACATTCTGCCATTAAACAAGAACACCCCTTGACCTTGTCTTATTATCTTTGCAACCCCATGCTTGAGCTATGTCCTCCCTAATGTTTATGTGGTTTGGTTCTTTGCTAGCCGCCTTGACTTTGGATCCCCCCTCCTTGACTTGTTGGCTATTTTAATTAATATTTTATGATTAAAATATTAATTGTTTAATTTGTTTAAATTATCAGGGTTTAATCTAACCCTAAAGTTAGGGTTAATTTTGCTAACCCTAACCTACATACCAAACTATAAAAGGGAGAGACCTCTCCTCTCATTAGATACATTCACTCTTCTCTCTAAGCCGAGTCTTGGTCTGAGTTTTTGTTGCGGCTCCCTATTGCTATGGTTATTGAAGTGGTGCGGCCCTCTTTAGGAACTGTTTTTTCTGCGGCTCCTTTGTTCTGGTTGATTGAAGTGGTGCGGCCTTCCTTGGATCAGTTACTCTTGCTGGGTATAGCCACCGTGGGCTTACCTCTCCTCTTCCTTGCTGCCGCTGACCCCTAAGGGTTTTTCTTCCAGCCTGCTGCTATCTTCTTCCTGGTGCTGTCACCTTTATGCTGCCTCTACTTCATTGCTGGTGCCACCTGCTTGCTGCCGCTGTCTCTTTATTGGTGCCACTTGTATGCTGACCCTGTTTTATTGCTGGTGCCACTGTCCTCCTTTTGTGTCCTGTGTATGCTACCTATCTTACAGCAATTAGTACCCTAGTCAGGGTTTGATGAAGCAGCCCTAAAACTGCTATGTTATTTCTCTCTACTGCTGTAGCAGTTCTATATTCTTGGACAGATTTTGTTAAGGCTGTTAGTGGCTTTCTTTTCAGACTCTAGATTGGACAGTGATGTCCTTGTTTCAGCCCTTTACTTGATGATTGGTATGCTGGTTAGTTTTCTGATATTTCCCTAAAGTTGTTCTTGGCAAAACTGTTCACAAGATCATGATGAGATCTACACCTCAGGGTTTGATCCATGACCCTTAAAGCTTTTTCTGAGCATACAGAAGAGAGGATAACATCAAGCATCTCAGCTAAATCTGTTCTTTGTTTTGTTAAGGTAATAGTTATGTAAATGTTCTGTTACTTACTGTTCTATGCTATCAGAAATTTTTAATGTTTTGCTGATCATTAATTACAGTAGTTAATGTTTGGAAAGTTAAATAAAATTTTCTGTTTTTAGCTAGCTACTGGTTTTGCCCTTAAATTCTAACAATTGATGTTACATGTTTTGTATCATGTAAATCTTCTAGTTTCTAACAAAATATGAATCTTTATGTCTATATTTCATTTTTGTATGTGTAATTTAAAAAATAAAATTCATATATATAATTTTTTAAATATATATATATATAAACATGTCCTCGGTGTCCTATTTTCGGTGGTTGCCGTCCCGTGTCGGATACTTGTATTTCCGTGTCCCTGTGTCTGGTGACTTAGCAGGTTGCCAATAATCAGTCCTGCATTCTCTTCTTTGGCAACAAACCCATGGTCAGGGTCAAACCACGGGGTGCCATCTGAAACCAAGAGGAAAATAGGGATACTTTCCATTTAGACCAGGAGGAATTGATACGACCTCCTAGGCCAATCTACATTTATTGTATATATTATTTTATTTCATGTATTTATGGCATGCAGGGTTAACAGGTTACTTTTTTATTTGGTCAACTTTGATTGCACCCTCTCTTTATAAATTGTACATTATAAGTAAAACAAGGAAAGGAAGCACAAATCATATGTGCTTATTTGGCCAAAAGCACTCTTCTTAATACTTCGTTTGGTCTTCCTTCTAGATGTGGGCCTTTGACCTGTATCGATTGGTACAGAATAAAGTACAAAGAAACCACTGCTTCCTATCTGCATTATGATCTACAACTGCCTATTGTAAAACGAACACACTCTATTTCTACAAAATTTAATAGTATAATCAGTGTCTGTTGTTAAGGTGACCTCTGCAATTCCAAATGCACGTTTATTCTTTCACTTGGGAGCAGATTTTATTTATTTAATTTTTTTTTCCTTGGGAAAAAATTGTAATTTTATTTCATCAACAAAACTACTTTTTTCAGATGGTTATGTGAAAGCATTTACAAAAATTACCTCCATTGGAAGCACATAAACCTGCTCAAAAAGGAAGCATGACGAGGCTATCACAGCCCTGGATAATCTATATCAGACCAACTCATAGCCTCTCACAGGACAGTCATAAAAAAGCTGGACCAGAACAGTCCAAAATTACATATCAATATAAGGCCACATGACTTCAAGAAGGGAACAAACCCTCTTCGAAATAAAAGTCCAAAATTTTCTGGAATAAGTTCAATAGAAATAAGCACCAGAGCTGATATACAGCCAAACAAACTTCAAAGGATTTTGTATCATCATCAGCTTCCTGGCAATCCAGATTGAGGAGACTCATGGAAGGGAGGGTGGTAATACTCAGATGCAGGTCCATCCCTGTCCTTCTCAATGAGCTATTGACCAAGAGGCATTTATACTCCAGCTTTGGAAAGGACATCTGCTTCCTGATTCCTTTTCCTTTATATATGAGCAAATGAAAGAGAGTTAAAATGATTGCAGTTTCCTTTAGTCTCGTCCAAAATAGGAAGCAAAAGAAAATTTGAGCAAATCTGTTCATCCTTTACTCATTTGATAACTTTTAAGGAGTAACCAAATACCTGTAAACTATTGATACCTTTCTCTGTAGCCAGAAGCAAAAGCAACTTCAAGGCCATCGTTTCATCATAATTATTTGTTTCTTCACCCAGGCCAGCTCTAAACTTGAATCTATGCCTATCATTGATGTAAAGAACCCCTCCTGCTCCACAAGACCGAGGCTCTCCCTGAGCAGTGCCATCAAAATAAGTCCAATACCCAGATCTATCCACTTGCTCAGCCACCACTTCTCTCACTGGTTTTCCTTTCTTCTCTTGAGGGAATGATTTTAAAATGCTTAAACCCTGTGAGGCACACTGAATAGGGGGGATTAACTTATCATCAAATAAGCTGGCATTCCTGGCTAACCAAACCCCCCCAAGCTACTATGACTGGCAAAGCTTTGAAAGCCTTCACCAAAGAATTATTGCACCACTGCCTTAAACCTTCCTCAACAGACACACCAGTCCATGCATCCTTCAAACCTGTCAGCCCATCTATCTCTTTCCAGACCTGTTTGGTATAGGGACACTCCATAATTAAATGAACATTTGTTTCCTCACTACTCTTGCACAGAGAGCACCTGCCAGGACCTGCTTTATTCCGCTTCTGCAAATTGTCCCAAGTTAGAGCTTTATTATTAAGAATACACCACATAATTTTTTTTTGCCTTTGAAGGGCATTTGAATTTACAAAGAACTTTCCACCACCACACAGGATCTCTCGAATCAACTTTAGTGCTTAAGTGAATATAACCCACTTTAGGAGTGTATACCCCTAGAGGTGAGTTTGCCTATAGAAGCTTGTCAGGTCTCTCTTGTAATTTGACATGACTTGACCTTCATCTAGATAAGAAACTCCCCCCAAGCAACAGTATCTGCATCTCTAAACCCAAGCCTATTAGCTGATAACCATCCTTGCCCCCACACAGAAGATGAATCTGGGTCAGCAATTTGGGAAAGTTTATGCATTCCATTATCCCTTAATTTTTGAACCATATGAACTAGCAACTTAAAATCTCTATTGCTCCCCACCTAGGGATCCTTCCCCAACTTGACCAGAGATCCATCTCCCACCTTCCAGACTGAAGCCTCACCAACCAATGGAAAATATTTTATCACAGCTTTCCAAATAAGTGAGACATTGTTTAAATTCTTCTGAGGCCTCCTAATCCAATCTTCAATAGACTCAGGGTGAATATATTTTTGATGAACTGCTTGGCACCAGAGGCCTTGCCCATTGATTAGTCTCCGTATACTCTTGGCTGCCAAAGCCTTTGCAAAGAGAGAAATATTCTTAAGTCCCCACCCTCCAAAAGCTTTTGGCAAAGCAAGCTTTTCCCATTTAACCCAAGGAATTCCCTTTTTTCCCATGTCCCAGACCATAGAAATCTGAAGCTTAATCTTCTTGACTGCTCAAGGATGCCTTTAGGAATCCAAGTTAGGGACAACCAATACACAGGAATTGCTTCCAACACTGACTTGACTAAACCCAATCTACCTCCTCTTGATAACCATCTAAAGCTCCAGGAAGAAATACTTTTCTCAACCTTTACCAACAACCAATTCCAATCTTGCTTTAAATAACAATTGGGCTTTAAATAGAATCCTAGAAATTTCAACTCTTCATCCATATCCACCCTCTTATAAGGGAACAGGTTCAGAAAGTAATCTCGATCCTCCTCATCAATCCTATAACAAGAAATAGTAGACTTACCCAAATTTACATTCATTCTAGTTGCACAACAATAAAGCTCCAGAATTTCTTTTAGCTTATCCAAATCCCTTGTCAAACCATCACAGAAAATTAGATTAGATGAGACAAATAAAAATTCTCCCCTATCAGTACTCCTTTGAAATTACCAGACCTCTTAGCATCCCGAAAAGCTTTGCTTAAACCTTCCACTACTATGAGGAAAAGGAGAGGAGACAAGGGGCATCCCTGTCTTAATCCTCTGCCAGTCCTAAAAAAGTTGGATGCTGCATCATTGATTAAGAAAGAGAAGCAAACATAAGATATATAACTCTTTGCCCTATTGATAAAAGGAACACCAAACCCTAAATGTGTTAACATCATCCTCAAATACATCTAGTTTCCTGATCAGAGGCCTTAGACAGATCAATCTTGATGTCTACTGCTTTAAGATTCCTAGATTTGATACTCCGCAAACCTTCCTAAGCCACTCCAATGGCTTCATGAATCTGCCTACCTGCCAAGAATCCAAACTGCTCTCCAGAGATAGTTGTAGATAACATTTTCTTCACTCTTTTTGCAATGATCTTTGCTATAATTTTTATAGATACAAGTACAAAGTGAGATGAGTCAAAAATCCTGAGAGGACAGAGAGTTGTCCTTTTTTGGAATGAGAGCAATGAAGGTGAGTTAAAGGATGCTAGCACTTTTCCAGATAATCTTGGCTCCTCAACTACTCTAAGCAGGTCCTCTTCCAGAGTATCAGAAAACCCTAAGAAGAATTCAACCAACCAACCATCAGGACTAGGTCTCTTGTCCTTTTGAAAGCTGTGCAACACATCCTGAAGCTCATCCTTGGAAACCTCTTCCATCAACAATTGGTTCTCTTCCTCGTTGACAAACCTAGGAAAGAACTGTGACATCCTTACCACCTCTGCAATTGTGACCCTTTCTTCTGCTTTGAAGAAAGACCTCAAACCCATATGACCTCTGGATTTTCCATATAGTGTTTGAAATTTGAATTCTTTCAACATTTAGCCTACTGGTGATTTTTTTTCGAGTTGTCATCACCTTTTTGAGACAAATTGCTCTGCTTTTTAACGACTTCTTTTTCATGTAGCAACTTCCTTCTTCTCTGTCTGAGCAATAAAACCTCTGCTTTAGACTCCTCAGACAGAAAACCTACCCCTCAGACTCATAAAGGCTTTCCATCTTTTCTTCCACCTCCACCATTTCCTCATCATCCGTCACTCACTTAGCATGAGCCCATCCTAAAGATTCTTGGTTGATTTTTTTAAGATTAGCCTCAAATTGAAGGGCTGTTGACTCAGGAAGTCTCATTAAATGGACTCCAAGAATCCTTTACCAATTTGACATAATCCTCCTTTGACAGCCATTCAACATCAAATTTAAAAAGGTTTGGGAGCTCTTTTTCCCACTTCAACAATCTCCATCACAATGGGAAAATGATCAGATTCCCCTCTCGAACTGATCTATTGCTTTGACCTCAGGGAATCCTCCAGCAAACCCACAGAGACCAAAAACCTGTCTAGCCTTTTGGCTACCCTATCTTCACTAACCTGCTTATTTCTCCTTGCAGGTTTCAGCTTCACAGGATCAACATCAACTAGACCAGCTTCTTCCAAATTTTTAATAAAGAAACTAGAGAATACATCTATTTGAGCGTTTGGCCCCCAGGAATGGCCAATGGCAAAATTTAAATCTACTCCTAAAATAAAATATCTCTTTTCATAAAGCTTTTCCTTAGAAGATCCTCCCCAAAATTAACTTTCATTGTAAGGGCCATATACATTTAACACCAACAATTCTCTTCCTAGCTCCTGAGAAAACAATTCAATGCCTAAGCCTAATGCAACAAACCAGCTGTTAGAGCAATATAAAGAACGACTTTTTCACCCCGAAATCACCCCCCTAGACCGACCCTTTGCATCAACAAAACAGAAAGACCAACCACCCAACAACGCTTCTAAATCCCTAACAAGCTCCCCCCCTTCTCCCATAGTTTCGTGTAGTAAAATGATATAAGGTTTATGCTTGTCGACAACCCTCTTCAAGGGCAATTTTTACCAAGGCTGGCCAACCCTTTGTAATTAAAAGACAAGCAAATCATTGGGAAACCCTCTTAGGGGTGTTTAGTGCTCTAAGAATCCCGTCAATAGCCTAATTGCTTGCATGTAGCTACATCAAAAGTCGCCTTTTCTTGTGCCCTATGGATAAAAGACATCCAGACCTAATTTTAGGCTGGTCAGACCATTATTTATAAGGGAGGCCACCGCCTCATTTGGACACACACACCACCTAGCTCTGCAGTGTGAAGTCTTGGAGGAGAACCTACTACAACTAGGGGTGGTGTCAAGGAGTGTTTTGGTCTATCTCTTGGTATCTCTTGGTTAAGTGGTGTGCTAATCTTCCTAGTGAAGGAGTAGAGGAGGATCTTCTGTTCGGTTTTTGGTCTATCTACATTGAGGAAGTTTTTGCTGGGTTTTCTTCCCATGAGGGTTTCCCAGGATAATCTTATGTCTTTATTGTTTCTGTGATTGCCTCTCTTTCAGTGATTTTATTTATGCAGCTAATGTGCTAAATGATTATTATAATAAAGAAGAACCGTAACTGCTAGCTGTATAAGTAAAAATTCAACACTTGACACCTTCGAACCATAAACAACAACCGATCCTAACCCATATGAAACTCCCCTAGGTTTAAATCTAAAACCCCTCACACAAGGTCTCAATGAGTACCTCATCTCTATTCCCTTTGAATCAGGCGAAGAGTCAGGGCTTGCTTCAGAAAGGACTTTCTTTGCACACACAAGACCTTTCCTTAATTGGTATTTATCAAAAAGAAGCCCTACCGAAGGGGATTGTATTCCACCAAGGCTAGTACTTAGGGAACTTGCCAAAGAACCCCTACTTTTGTTAAATTTGGCAGCATCGACAATCATTCTCCAATGAGAGGCCATATGGGCCACCCTGAGGCTAGCCAGGGGGAACGTACAACCTCTGTGAGTCAAACCAAAAGTCAGGATGAACGAGATGCTATGAAAGTCTAATGCAAAAGTCAGGGGGAACGTACAACCTTTGTGAGCATAGATAGTCTAGTGCAAAAGTCAGGGGGAACATACAACCTCTGTGAGCATAGACAGACTAGTGCAAAAGTCAGGGGGAACGTACAACCTCGGTGAGCCTAGTGAAGCCTTGTGAGCCATGAGCAAAAGTCAAGGCATCTAGCAAAAGTTAGGTTGAACATAAAATTCCTATGAGCTAGAAACAAACGATCTCCCTGATATTGCAAATGATGTAATCTATTGATCTAGTGCGTTGGCACGTGTAACACCTTTCACCATGAAGAAATTCGAATTGCTTTGTAAAGAGTCAAGTTGTGAAAAGTCAAAGTTTCATGTCTAGGTCAAAGTCAAAGTTGTCAAGTTTGTTGCATGTTGCGTGTTGCATGCATGTCTAGTTGCATGTTGCATGCTGCATGCATGACATGCATGTCATGTGCATGCTAAGGAGTTCACATGCATCTCATGTCAAGGGCGAGTTCCTAACTGAAGTGGTAAGTTCAGTTCTAATTTTGTCTGCTGAGTTAATGGTCAGTTCTAAATCTGATGGCTGAGTTAACTTCAACATGCACTCATGCCTCTAATTCGAGCCCCCTCCTCTCTCTACTCTTATATAAGCAAGAGGTCGAACCTCTTTTCAATACACAGGGTTATGCAACGAATAGGTGAGGAAGCTGAGTGGTATATCAGTCATAGAGAAGGTGCATAACAGAGTGGCATATTAGCCATAGAGAAGGCGTGTAACAAACTGCAATATCAGTCATAAAGAGGCAACAATAACAATCAATAACAGACTGCAATATCAGTCATAAAGAGGCAACAATAACAGGCAATAACAGACTGCAATATCAGTCATAAAGAGGCAACAATAATAGTCTATAAGAGGCTGCAATATCAGTCAATAAAGAGGCAGTGTAACAGTCCAGAAGAGGCATCGTATATCAATAAAGATACATCTTCAGTGCTGGTCTGTAACAGGTGGATATAAATCATCAAGGTCTCTTAGTTACACAGTCAGGTCAGAGTCAACTTGGCAAGCTCTTTAATAACAAAATTTCATGGTGGAAAATTTGTAAGCGGTCATACATTATTAATGCAATAAAAGGAGATTGTTTGCTAGGGTTTTTCTCCCTGTATAGGGTTTCCCCAGGGTACATGTGTTGTGATCTTGCATGCTGGTAATTTATTATGATTATTGCTGTTCTAATTTATGAATGATGTCAAGCTAAGTTCTAAGTACAATTAGAATTTTAAAGAAGTACTTACATTATTAAATCAAGCTCATAATTTAACATGGTATCAGAGCTTAGGGTGTGATAAGCTTGTTGAAGTGCAGCCACAGGGTACACACAGATCCAAGCGAGTTTGATTAAGTTTCCAGCGTAAGGTCCATGGCATCCTCCATTTCATTCAGGGCCGAGGATAGGCTCGAAGGAGCTGCCAACTTCAATGTGTGGAAGGTTCGAATAACAAATATCTTGTAGGAGCATGATCTTGAGTATTATGTGACCACAGTTGTGGAGGAACCCACCACTAATGCAGGAAGAGCGACCTTCAAGAAGAGTCAAACAAAGGCCAAGCGAATCATCTTTGACTCAGTCAAAGACGGTATAATGCTAGCGATGTCTTCGTTAATGACTGCCAAGGACTGTATGGATACCTTGGTGAATCTGTATGAGAAACAAGCCCCAAGTCAGAAGAGGACACTTAAGCACAAGCTTAAGTATTTGAAGATGGAGAAAGGTGAATCAGTAGCATCTTTCTGTTCCAGGATAGCCTAGATCAGAGATCAACTTTTGGTTACAGGTGTCACAATGGACGATGATGACTTAGTGCAAGCCATATTTGATGGTCTTCCTTCTTCATGGGAGACCTTCTTATCCAATGTTAGTGGGAGAGAGATTCAACCCATGTTTGAGAGGTTATGGCATGATTTCCTCCCAGAGGAGAGTCACACTGCTACCAGGAGCGAGCCAACCAAAGAAGAGCATTCAACATTAGCATCAAGATTCAAGGGAAAGAAGAAAGTCACTTTCCAGAAAGGCTCTCAGAGGAAATCGAACACCAAAGAGCAGGTTGAGCTTGGGGATGACAAATGTTACAAGATAGAGGGAGTAGGCTCTATCTCCATTAGATTGGAATCTGGGGCTAGGCTTCATGTTGATGAAGTATTATATGTTCTAGGGCTCAAGAAGAATCTACTATCAGTTGCAACCCTCGAGGACAAGGGATATTGGGTGATCTTCAAGGACAAGAAGGCACTACTGTGGGCTAGAGGTAGCCACTTGAGTACAGTAGAACCCATTGGGACTCGCAGAGGAGGACTGTACGTCGTGACATGACAGTCAGTTCATGCATTGGCTCACGATGCGACTAGCTCCAACAAGTTGTGGCACATAAGACTTGGACATCTTCATTACAAAGCACTTTCAGATCTGCAGAACATGGTATGTGGCATGCCCTCTATTTCCTTGAGTAAAAATGAAATTTGTAAAGGATGCATGCTAGGTAAAAATATAAAGAAAGCATTTCCTAGCAGTGACAACAGAGTTCATGGCATCTTAGATCTGGTTCATTCTGATGTATGTGGTCACATGTCATCTCCCTCACTCAGTGGTTGTTTGTATTATGTCATTTTTATTGATGATTACTTAAGAAAATGTTGGATCTATTTCCTTAAAGCAAAAAGTGATACATTTGATAAGTTCAAAGAGTATAAAGCCTTTATTGAAAAGCAGATAGGGAAACACATTAGAACCCTTAGGACAGACAATGGAGGAGAGTTTGAATCTCTCCAGTGTGAGGATTTCTGCAAGGAAGCAGGAATCAAGAGACAATTGACCATGCCATATAACTCTCAACAAAATGGTGTTGTTGAGAGGAAAAACAAGACTATTTGTGAGGCAGCGAAAGCCATGATGTTTGACTAGGATCTGGCAAATTCTTTATGGGCAGAAGCTACCTCCACTGCCGTGTATATTCAAAACAAGTGTCCACATGCTATCTTGAAAGACAAGACTCCTGAAGAGGTCTTCTCAAGGATCAAACCTGAAGAAGGGCATCTAAGGATATTTAGGTGTCCAGTGTATATTCATGTCCCTATGGAAAAGAAGACAAAAATGGAACCCTCAGGCAAGAAAGGGGTTTTTGTGGGGTACAATGAGAACTCCAAGGCTTATAGGATATATATACCAGGTCAGGGGTAGATAGAGGTAAGCAGAGATGTGACTTTCCATGAGGAAGCTGCATTCAAGAAATTCAAAGAGCTTCAACAAGAATCAAAAGCAGTTCAACCAACTTCACCCTCTTCTGAAAATGAAGAGTTAGATGATCAGAGGGAGCAACCTCATGAAGGGCCAAGTGATGAGCCTCTAGAACCCGTTGAAGAGTTAGAAAGAACTCTTGAAGAACCTCCAGCTAAAAGGAAGCCAAGATGGCTTAAAGAAACAATGCAAGAAGTAGAAAAGATAGTTGCTCCCAAAGTAACTTCCAGGGAAAGTAAGAGGCCTCATAGGTTTGGAGGCTATGTTGCACTGATGAGCAACATCAGTGTGCTGATATTATGGTAGTTGCGGGAGTTATTGACCTCCACGTGTAACCTTTGACAAGACTAGAATATTTCGAGAAGCAAGAGAAACCCTAAAATGTTGGATAATAACCCTAGGAGACAAGTCGACTCAAGAGAATATTTATTATTGAGTTATTAGCCTCCAGAAGTAGAAGTCGGCCCAGTTAAGTCACTTGGAGGACTATAAATAAGAGGGCGTTAGAGCTCATTTGACACTCTCTCACAACTGCATAAGACCAGTGGTGCGCAAGTCTGGAGAGTAGCTGTAGCTGCTGCAACTGGCATTTTGGTTTTGGCTTGGACTTTCTCTTTGGCTATGGTTTGGACTTTCTGCCTGGTACGCTAGCTCTAGAGAGAGGTACGCTACCTTGATTGGCTATCGGTTCTAGGGTTTGCTTCCAGAATTATCCTCTCTGTCAAGGTTAAGGTGCTCGGGGGTGGCATTTGTGCCTATCTATGGTTGGGTGACAATATTGAGATATTGTCTATGGTGAAACGAGCACACCTATTTTTCTAACAGGTTATGGGCCCACACTATCTTCTGACAGTCTAATCGCTGGAAGATAGATTGGAAGGATTTGCTCAGTTATAGTTGCAGTCAAAGTTTTGCTACAACAACAAAACCCTAACCCTCTTGTTGAGGCACCTTAAGTGAAGAGCTTGACCTAATTCCTGGACAACCTTGTGAGCCCTAGCCTAGCGCACCTCCTGGTACTCTCAGCAAGCCAAGACGTTAAGTTTGAGTTTTTTGTCAAAGTCAAAGGTTGACCAAGTCAAAACAGTGATGACTTACTCTATGAAGTCAAAAAACAAGTTAAAAGGGGCTTCTAACTTCAGAGCATGGAAGACAAGGATTGACCTCATCCTTGCCAAGAATAAAGTGTTGGATATCATGAAAGGCAAGATCATGGAACCATAGTTTGAAGCAGGAAAAGAGAAGGAATCTCAGAACGTTGCAGTTATAGAGGAGTTCAAGGACAATGATATCAACGCCATGAGTATCATAGTGGACTCTGCAAAAGACCACTTGATACCCTACATCTCTCATCTTGGACAAGTAATGAGTCTGAAGAATGAGCTTCGTGACATGAAAATGAATGATGATGACAACATAACATCATACTTTGTTAAAATATCTCAGTTAAGAGATCAACTACAAGCATTGAATAAATCATTTCAGAAAAGGAACTAGTAAATACAGTACTCAATGGCCTCCCCAAGACATGGGATGCATTTGCCGTAAGCATGAACACAAGAAAGGAGTATCCCACATTTGAAGAACTTTGGACTTGCTATGCACAAGTAGAATCAAGGATTAGTGCAAAAGAGAAATCCCAAAAGAAACATGATGATCAAGCCTTCACAACAAAATTCAAGAATTTTCAGGAATAAGAGGAAGTTTGGCTTAAGGAAGAAACGAAATCAAGAAAAGGATATGTCAAAAATACAATGCTTCAATCGTCGAAAATATGGTCACTATAGGAACCATTGTCCTAAGTTGAAGAAAAGGAAGGAAACACAGGAAGCAACAATTGTCGAAGGAAAGGAACCCTCAAAGAAAGTTAAGTAGGATGAAGCAGACTTCTTCTTCTAGTCAAGGTAACAATATTCTTCTATAACATAGTTCTTGTACATACCATGTTTACATAGTTCCTGTACATATCATGCATATCTATTTCTTAGAATATAAGATGGTCACTGAAACAATACCTATGGATGAATAACAAGATAAGGATTGCTATGACTACAAATCAAGTAATGTACATGAAAATGATGAAGTACATTGGCAATCTTTGGTGACAAATTCTTGAGGAATTTATTATATAAGTAACAACTGCCAGATAGGCTGAAATCAGAATCAAACTTGAAGAGACTCAGAAAGAGTCAGACCAGAAAGAAGTCAGTAATCGAGAGGAAACTAGAATAAGACTTGTCACACTTTGCAGAAAGCAATAAGGATGCAGACAAAAGTGTGGACTCTCTTAGATGGAGGGAGCTGATTGCAAAATTCCAAAAGAAATGCATGCATTCATGCATAAAGCTAGGATTAGGAGGGAGCTAATCCTAAATGATATGATCCATTGAAGAATCCGTGAAGATTATGAAGTATCTGTCCATGTTCCGCATTGAAAGTAGCAACCATGATAAGTAGCACGTGTTCAGTTTGACTCTAGAAGAAGTCTTCTTCGAAAAGAAGTCTTATGTATCCTTGGTTGTCCATTGACATCTATGTTCCTATGATGAAAGGAAGAAGTTGGAATCTTCATGAAGGAAGGGCATGGAATCTATAGAAGACTCCATGGACCCCAAAGTTAAACAGGAACATGAGGAAGCACATGAAGATTCCAAGAAAGAAAGAAAAGCCAAAACAACCAGTTATTATACCGAGAATCATAAGACTACCAACTTGGTTTGAACCCACTAGAAGCAATCAAGCAGAAGAAATGGAAGTTGTGATGAAGAACAATGTATGTAAGAAAATGTGAAAAGGCTTATGAATGGAAGCATTGCGAGATTCAGAACTAGAGGTTCTTCAAGAAGGTAGGAGAAGACTATGACGACAACGTGTTCCAGTAAATCAGATATACCTCTTGCAGTATCCATGGATTGAAATTTGCATGTAAAAGACTGTTCTTTCCAATAAAGCAAATTGAGAAAGAAGCTTATACCAGAAAGAGACCCATGTATGCAAATGGAAGAAGACCATGTATGGATTCAAGCAACTTGATGCAAAGTATGACATATATAGCAGAAGCGTGGCAAAAACTTCCTATGAAAGAGAAAGTATATCATAATGGTTACTCAGAAGTCCAGATGATGGATTGCAAATCTATGGCTAACTCCCATGATAACAGATTTGAAGAAGTTGGAGCGACTCTAATCCAGTATACCCATCTCTGTATTGATTGGCTCGTTAATGTATTTAGAGAATACTCAGCCAAATATTTGTTTTCTGGGTCGTTTTATGACATACAACTGCATGAATTTATCGATTCAGATTGGGCAGTGAGTACAGATGACAGAAGAAGTGCTTCTTGGATATGTTTCAGTTTGAGTTTTGCCACAATGTCATGGGCTAGTAGGAAACAAAAGTCTGTTGCACTTAGCACTACAAAAGCAAAGTATATTGCAGCTTGTGATGCTTGAAGCAATGTGGCTTCGTAAGTTGGTTTCTGGATCGTCTGATCAGGTGCTGAATTTGACCATGATATATTAATCGGAGCAATGTGAAGCTTTCAGAGAAACCGTGTTCCATGACAGGCCGAAGTACATTGAAATCAAGCATTATATTCTTCGTGATAAAGTCCAGAAGAGAGAAGTTGTTCTCCAGTATATCTCCACATATGAGCAGATATTTTGGTAAAGCCTCTGTCCAAGATGAAAAGTTTGCGTAATCAAGAGACAAGCTGGGGCTCGTGGAGACGACTTCCTCATTGAAAAGGAAGTGATTACTCCCAAGTTGGGAGGGAGCACTGATATGTTGTTGATTTATAGATAGTCATTTTCCAGTTCAGAAAATGGTCCAGGATGGGCAGTTCCTTTCCAGTTCGGAAAGTGGTTCGAGATTTTTGGCGAACATGCGTTTTCTAGTTTAGAAAATGGTCTAGATTAGACAATCATTTTCGTAATGAAAATGGTCCAATAGATTGCCGATGTACCATAGACAACGATTCCCCTTATGGCTAGTGTGGGGGAATGGTCTAGGACAATCATTCTTCTTGGCAATCACTTTGAGTAGTGGTCAAGTAGAGTGGTCCACCTCGCCGGGCAGTCATTCTTTTGAAGTTCACAATTGTGAGCAGTTTCGAAGAATGGTCCATTTTGGAGGTTGGTGCAGGACAGTCATTTCCATAGGAAATGGTCCGGACAGTCATTCCCTAAGGCAAACTCATTCTCTCTAGGTTTCACTGTGATTAGTGCCGGAGGAATGGCCTAGTTAGGTGAATGGTCCAGGCTCAGAAATTAGGGACAATTATTCTTCTATGCTTGGGAAGATTAGTCCAGATAGCCCATGGCTGATGTTTTACTTTCTGAGGGAAGATGCTCTTCCAGATCTCACAGATGTGAGTGGAAGAATGGCCCAGATGACTAAGTTTGTATCATGATATTGTTATGCAGGTTGATATCAGATGATATGATTGCTGTGGAGATTGTATGTCTTTGAACATTAGCTGTATGCCACTGTGGTGGATGTGTTCCACTGGTTAGTAGCCGTGTGCTACTAGGTGTGGTTGTGTACCACTGGATAGTAGTTGTGTACTACTATTAGACACAGTTGTGTTCTATTGAATGACATTGTTCTGATTGCCATGAAGACTATCACTAGTGTTGAAGATGATTACCAGCTAGATGGATAGTCATAATGCTGATGAACATATAGTCTCCCTGTGGAAAAGGGTCCAAGACAATCATTCTTCTAGGATGTATTTCTGGATAAGAAGAATAGTCCTTGTAGCCCATGGCGTGCCTTCCAACATCTGTTGGAACAATTATTCTTCTCGGACATATGTTCGGATTAAAAGAATGGTTCTTGTATCACTCTGTGGAGTGAGTGACTTATTTAGCATCATGCTCGATTACCCAGATGGAGTATGGCTTCGAGAGATGATGCTATCAAATGATACTGATAGTGATGATGGTGCTCATGATTTGATCATGAGATAGCCTATGTGGCTATGATGATGCTACCGATTGAATGGTTTGTTTGTGCTCAAGACCATTGCGTTTAATACCTCCCTAGCTAGGAGGGAGTGTTGATATTATGGTAGCTGCGGGAGGTATTAACCTCCACGTGTAACCTTTGACAAGACTAGAATATTTTGGGAAGCAAGAGAAATCCTAAAACGTTGGATAATAACCCTAGGGACAAGTCGACTCAAGAGAATGTTTATTATTGAGTTATTAGCCTCCAAAAGTAGAAATCGGCCCAGTTAGGTCACTTGGAGGATTATAAATAAGAGGGCGCTAGATCTCATTTGACACTCTCTCTCACAACTGCATAAGACCAGTGGTGCGCAAGTCTGGAGAGGAGTTGCAATTGCAGCTGCTGTAATTGGCATTTTGGTTTTGGCTTGGACTTTCTCTTTGGCTATGGCTTAGACTTTCTGCCTGGTACACTAGCTCTAGAGAGAGGTATGCTACCTTGATTGGCTATCGGTTCTAGGGTTTGCTTCCATAATTATTCTCTATCAAGGTTAAGGTGCTCGGGGGTGGCATTTGTGCCTATGGTTGGGTGACAATATTGAGATATTGTCTATGGTGAAACGAGCACACCTATTTTTCTAACACTGTGATGCCGAACCTTCTTCATTTGAAGAAGCAGATAAATTACAAGTATGGAAGGGTGCCGTGCTTGAGGAATACAGGTCTATTCTAAAGAACGATGTTTGGGACATTGTGTTGAGGCCAAAGGACAAATCAGTGGTCTCTTCCAAATGGATCTATAAGATCAAACATGCAGCCGATTGGAGTGTGGAAAAGTTCAAAGCAAGATTTCTAGCTAGAGGCTTCACTCAGAAAGAAGGAATTGACTACGAGGAGACTTTTGCCCCGGTAGCCAGGTATACCTCCATTCAAGCTATTATTACATTAGCTTCAGTTCTTGGTTGGAAGTTACATCAGATGGATGTAAAAACAACATTCTTGAATGGAAAGATTGAACAAGAGGTCTTTGTGGAACAACCAGATGGTTTTGTACTGCATAACAAAGACACTAATGTATGCAAGCCAAGGAAGGCCTTGTATGGTCTTAAGCAGGCTCCCAGAGTTTATGGCTTTCTTAAAAGCTTGGGCTTTCACAAAAGTAATGTTGATTACTTCAAGGTAAGAGGGAACCAACCTGTTATACTAATTCTGTATGTTGATGATCTCTTTCTAACAAGAGATGAAGGGCTAATAGCCTAGTGTAAGAGGGAGCTAATCTCAGAATTCAAGATGAAAGACTTAGGCTTGATGCATTACTTGCTAGGATTGGAAGTGTGGCAAAGACAGGGCGAGATATTTTTGGCACAAGGAAAATACACAGTGGATGTATTAAAGAAGTTTGGTATGATGGATTGCAAATCCATGTCTACTTCGATGGTTACCAACTTGAGGAAGCTGCATGATTTTGATACAGGTTCAGATTTGGTGGATCCCACCATGTATAGAAAATTGATTGGATCATTGATGTATATGGTCCATACCGGGCTAGATATATGCTATGCAGTGATTGCAATGAGTCAGTTCATGGCTGAATCGAGATAGAGACATTGGGTGGCAACAAAGCACATCCTGAGATATCTCAAAGGGACCATTACCTATGGTCTAAGATATACATCCAGTGGTGGTCTATTTCTGCATGGGTATGCAGATGCTAACTGGGCAGGAAGCTCAGTGGATCGGAAGAGTACTTTCGGATACTGCTTCAGTTTAGGATCCGCTATGATCTCTTGGTCAAGCCGAAAATAGGGATCTATTGCATAGAGTACAGCAGAGGCTGAGTACATTGCAACCAATGATGCTAGTAAGGAAGCAGTGTGGCTTAGAAAATTGGTTTCTGGATTGTTTGGTGACAAGATTGAGACGACGACGGTTCATTGTGACAATCAAAGTTGCATAAAATTGACAGAACCTGGTATTTCATGATAGGTCAAAATATATTGACAGGAAGTACCACTACATCCGAGACTTTGGTCTAGAGAAAAACTGTAAAGTTACAGTAAATAGCCACGAGCGAGCAGGTAGTTGATATCTTGACCAAGCCTTTGCCATTGAGATAGTTTGTGCAGCTTAGAGGCAAGCTTGGTGTGGCTGAGAATGACTCCCTCGCTGAGAGGGAGTGTTAAATTTGGCAGCATCGATAGTCATTCTCCAATGAGAGGCCATATGGGCCACCCTGAGGCTAGCCAGGGAGATTTGGAGAAGCAACCAGTCTTGTGAGGTATTGACAAAAGGTAGGGGGAACGTACAACCTCTGTGAGTCAAACCAAAAGTCAGGACGAACAAGATGCTATGAAAGTCTAATGCAAAAGTCAGGGGGAACGTACAACCTCGGTGAGCATAGACAGTTTAGTGCAAAAGTCAGGGTCCAGGGGGAACGTACAACCTCTGTGAGCATAGACAGATTAGTGCAAAAGTCAGGGGGAATGTACAACCTCTGTGAGTCTAGTCAAGCCTTGTGTGCTATGAGCAAAAGTCAAGGCATCTAGCAAAAGTTAGGTTGAATGTAAAATTCCTATGAGTTAGAAACAAACGATCTTCGTTATATTGCAAATTATGTAATGTATTGATCTAGTGCGTTGGCATGTGTAACACCTTCCACCATGAAGAAATTTGAATTGCTTTGTAAAGAGTCAAGTTGTAAAAAGTCAAAGTTTCATGTCTAGGTCAAAGTCAAAGTTGTCAAGTTTGTTGCATGTTGCATGTTGCATGCATGCATGTCATATGCATGCTAAGGAGTTCACATGCATCTCTTGTCAAGGGCAAGTTCCTAACTGAAGTGGTAAGTTCAATTCTAATTTTGGCTGCTGAGTTAATGGTCAGTTCTAAATCTGATGGCTGGGTTAACTTCAGCATGCACTCATGCCTTTAATTCGAGCCCCCTCCTCTCTCCACTCTTATATAAGCAAGAGGTCAAACCTCTTTTCAAGACACAGGGTTATGCAATGAATAGGTGAGGAAGCTGAGTGGTATATCAACCATAGAGAAGGCACATAGCAGAGTGGCATATCAACCATAGAGGTGTGTGTAACAGACTGCAATATTAGTCATAAAGAGGCAACAATAACAGTCAATAACAGATTGCAATATCAGTCATAAAGAGGCAGCAATAACAGACAGTAATAGACTGCAATATCAGTCATAAAGAAGCAGCAATATCAGTCAATAACAGACTGCAATATCAGTCATAAAGAGGCAACAATAACATTCAATAAGAGGCTGAAATATTAGTCGGTAAAGAGGCAGCGTAACAGTCCAGAAGAGGCATCGTATATCAACAAAGATACATCTTCAGTGCTGGTCTGTAACAGGTGGATATAAATCAACAAGGTCTCTTAGTTACACAGTTAGGTCAGAGTCAACTTGGCAAGCTCTTTAAGAGCAAAATTTCATGGTGGAAAATTTGTAAGTGGTCATACATTATTAATGCAATAAAAGGAGATTGTTTGCTGGGGTTTTTCTCCCTGTATAGGGTTTCCCCAGGGTACATATGTTGTGATCTTGCATGCTGGTAATTTATTATGATTATTGCTGTTCTAATTTATGAAAGATGTCAATCTAAGTTCTAAGTACAATCAGAGTTTTAAAGAAGTACTTACAGTATTAAATCAAGCTCATAATTTAACAACTTTCCCTAAAAAGGGGGAGATTATTACCCAGAGAGAGCCAAGGACCCCTAATGCTTGAAATAAAAGGAGAGTTAAAATTTAAAGGAATCAAATGCTCAATCAACTTACCAGATGAAGCCTCTAGTCTTGAACTAGTTAGATGACTATCATCTGAAAGAGCTGATAGAGGGCCAACAGAGCATTCTCCTCTGATTGAAACCACTGGAGGATATTGTAGAAAAATCTCCTGAGCATTAGACACTTCCATTTGAACTAGCGACACTGAAGGATTCTCCCCTATCACACCCTCGACGTCAGAAGACTTCCTCAACTCCACAGACTTATCAACAACCGTGTATTCTACTGCACCTGAACCAAATCCCTCCATAGCACTTCTATATTCACATCCATGGATGACGGAGTTAGAATTTTTAGCCAGATTTTTCTCTTTTTCTTTTTAAGTTTGATGTCCACCAACTCTCACTCTCAACATCATACTATACTCAGCTTCCTTCATTCGTCCTTGAATGGTAGGAGAAATGGGTTTGTACCATGATAGACCTATCTTTTTACTTTTGGTTCTTCTTGTTCCTGGTTCTTCTCCTCCTGTACATCTCCCACTTCAGAGTGAGTTTCTGGGCTTGGGGTCGAGGGTTGTTCATGACTCAGCCTAGACCCCTCTCTACTCTACATTACTTTACTTTCTGCATCTTGACTTTTATGGGGGACCCTTTGGTACTCTTGCTTTGTAATGACATCATTGTACTCAGTAGTCCCTTTGACCTACTCTTATGGTCATTAGTCAGATATTAGTAAAATTATCTTATCTTATCTTGAAGGTTACGGAACATTCTACAATTAAATGCCATACCTATGACACCTGTTGCATATAAAAGGCACACATAATCTAAACTTTGCACGTGAACAAACTTACCCCTTTAAAGCTCCAAATTCTCAGCCAGACCTTCCCTCAAATCCAAATTAACCAATATGCAGGCAACCATTATCATCCAGAGTCCAAAAAAGACGTGTCTGTAGCTATGAAATGGCCTAGAGAATTACTAATTGATTGGAAAACATTGCGGGACTAGAGATCAAGGGGCAACCCTGGTATTTGAACCCAAAGAGGAGTCGAATCCATTTGGTCTTGTTATCCCTCATTTTAGGGATAACTAAGGAGATTATGTCTCAAGGCCCACAGGTCCTAGACATGGAGTACCGAGAGCCAAATCGACTTGAGCATGGCCCTGGAGGGCCCATCTTTTCTTTACTTCAGCGCCTCCACCTTGTCAGCAGCAACATCATCCATCACCTCGGCCTGGTCTTGTAGCAGAAGTGGATCTTGCTCCATGAGGTAATGAGTCCGGGTAGCATGGTATGTGTCACTCTAATCCTCAAAACCTTTGAATATGTGCATTTGATTCTTTTTGTTTCTAATAGGTGCTTGGATCTTATACCTATCCACTTGACCACATCTAGGGGGGAATGATAGGATGCCCTAGTAAGCTTGTGCCCATAGGTTTCGAGTTGCCACTGGGGGGATTCATGAAAAACCATTGTCCGCTCTGACCATACTTACCACTTTCCATCTTTCTCCCGCTCATCTATCTCATTACACTGGTCCAGGCATTGGGTTGGCCAAATATTCAAGGGTTGCACCTTACCTTGTGGGAAGAAGGGGCTAAAGGCCTATAGGGTAAAAGCATCTGGCAAAAGATAAAAGCCTAAAACTAAAACCTTGAGATGCTTCGCAGAGGGATCCCTGAGAAAGCAATAAAAGGCTTCTTAGCAAGAAACAGAGGGACCCATGAAAAATAATAAAACAAGACCGAGTCAGAGGATAGGGGGTCTCATCACGAGCCAGCCTATTAGGTCCATGGGCATCTAGTGGTATGACACTACTAGTAGCTGGTTACCACGCCAGGGTAGTGGCTCTTGGTGGCATAGCCAAGAGAAAGGGGGTCTCATCACGAGCCAACCTTCTCATTTCCGTGAAAGTGCTTGTGGGTAACATTGCCACCACTGGTCACCACGCCAGGGCAGTGACCCCTGATTAGCTTCTTGAAAGAAAAAGCAATAAAGAATAAAGATAAAAGGCATGAATGGGTTCGGAAACATTTGCATCCAGGACATGTGCAACTCACCCTCTACAGAGGCACCCACAGGTAAGCCATGCATTTCCCTGCTATCACTGCACCCCTTGTCCAGACATCCCTTATCCACCTCATCCACTAACATGACTTGGATTTGATTTCTCCCGGAAACATCCCACATCCAGTGAGCACTAGCCCAATAAGACGCCCTGTCACTTCCTCTAAACTTGTCTTGCAGATTTGTATAATGTCTTTGAGCACTTGACTGAGTAAAATGGGTTTTATGCATATGTTTAATAAAATTGATGATTAGATGTGATTGACATTGCTATGATCCCTGTGACTTATGAGCTCATGGAGGGTGTATCTGTTGATGTGCAAGATCATACTTGACGGGCAGGTACCATATTGGACAGGTACACATGGGGAGATGATTAGATCGGACCTCCATGTGGTTGAGAGCCCACCAGCTGGATGCTGAGACCCCAGCAGGGGGCAAAGACAGGTTAGAAGGTTTGCACCGGGGAAGAGGAGGACGTTCCACCAGAGGCAGCTGAGCAGACCTGTACCCAGGGGGGTTGTGCCTTTTCCACTAGGACGTTGGCCTTGGAAGGCCATGACATCACCCAAGACATACATGATGTCATCCAACATTTGTGGAGGTTTTGGGAGGCAGTTCTGGCACGTGTGGCTTGTTCTGGAGGCCCAAGGAGGCCTAATGTTTTGCTCCAGGAGGCCAACGTTGCCCTGGAAAGGGCTAACCTCACCCTAAAAGGGCATGACGTCCTCATTTTTCTTGATTTAGGGTTTGATTACGACATTTAATGTAAAACAATATTATTATGTATTTTTGGCCATGTTGGCCTTTTGTGACCTAAAAAGTAATTAAGGTCATTGCTACTGTATAAGTAAGAGAGCTAAAACTCTCTTTTATTCATCATCTTTCACTCACACTTGTGTGAGGTCTGAAATTTGCGCCCTCCTTTAGGGTTTTGGCTGAAATTACTAGTGCACACTTGTTGAAGGAGGCTTATTTTGGCATTTTCTTGGTGGAAGGTTTACAACTAGGGTTTGGCATTGATGATACTTGGTGAATGTAAGTGAATTTCTGCAATCTTTGCTTTACTTGAATGGTTATGGTATTTTTACTTGCATTTTGTTAATGAAATTGTTGGAACAAACCCTAGGAAATAAGCACATGTTGGTGTCCTTATTAAGTCCCTACTAGGTTATACCAAAGAGCCATTTTACTTGCTGAAGATATTGCTAGGGCCTTGCCATTGCAACACCCGACCATTTACTCTTCATGCTAGCTGTTTTTATCTTGTCATTGAGCTAAAGGAGGAGGAAAACACACTAAGGCCTAGGGTTACTACACCTTAGTGAGCCGTTTTCCCCTAGGGTTTGATGGTTGAAGCCTTGGCTCAACAACACTTCACCATCAAAACCTCTTGTCTTTAGCCCTAGTATTATCATTTAGTTCCTTCAACTTTTGCCACTATTTTGACTCCATTTGTCCTATGAATGCACTACTCTAAGACCTTTTACTTGAGTGTTTTTGATCACAACTTCCAATACTTTGAACAACTACTAATCCTTTCTAACCCTAACCTACTAACCATATTGCTGCCATTTATCCATTTGATTTATAATTATACTTTGCAGCATTTAATCCTTACTAATCCTTTCTAACCCTAACCTACTAACCATATTGCTGCCATTTATCCATTTGATTTATAATTATACTTTGCAACATTTAATCCTTTTAGAAGCAATTGAAAGATTGGCTAAGTGCGTTGCTTCTAGTGAATGTTGGTATTGTAACATTGATGATAAATTGTCCTTGCTCATTGTGAAGTGACATATTGTGATTATTGCTATTGTGCATCATTGATTTGCTTCATCAATATTATCGATCAATTGCTTTACATCAGAAAGTCCTTGATTATATGAAGTACTAACCATCAAGTGATCTTGCAAATATATAGTTTTCTTGTTGCTTTGTTCCGGGCAAGTACACTTTTGGTTATCATTATCTTTATTGGCTGTTTAGCCGGACGTTTTGATCGGTGGTGACTTGTGAGGGGGAAACTTTTACTTAGCCATAAGCCTTTCCCTTCTCAAAACCCCAGGTCACCGGGGACGTCTCCCCTAGGCCTACCATCCTAAACATAAAGAGTTATATTGTCAAGGTGATAGTGGTAGGATAGTCTTCAGTTTCGTGTTTTTGTCTTCATTACCTTTCCTTTATCCTTCAAAGTACAAAATGTGCGATAACATTTTGGCGCCGTTGCCAAGGAACACTGAGTCAATTCTCCTCAAAGACGACACTTTTTCGGTAAGCCTTTCCTCAAGAGTCTTTATCTTACAAGCTTACCTAACGACTCCACTAAGGATGATTCCCTTATTTCTTTGATAATTTCAAGAAAATTATCTGGTGACTCCACTAATGACGAAGCCAACTATGACTTCTCAATGGGATTCGGGAAACTTCAAGCCTTTAGACATGAGTAAGATCTCGGGATACCCTCGACAAATACCCCTTGAATACAAAAACTTGCTCCCTAGATTCAGTGGTGGTGATAGGGAGAGAGCTGACTATCACATGAGAAACTTTTGGGATTTCTTTCTATCCCACCCTAGCGTTGATGATGCTGAAGACTCGGTCATGAAACTTTTCTCTGCCGGTCTTTATTGCAACATGAGGGAGTGGTATGGCAACCTCCCCGATGCCAGCATCACAACTATGGAACAATTTGAAGAAACCTTTCTCAGAAGATGGGGTATTCAGTTGGAAGACATCTCAGTACTACTAAAAAGACTCTAACATATAAAGTAAACTGAGGATGAAACTGTCAGGGGCTTCCAGGATAGGTTTGAGGACATACTGTATCAAATTCCTGAAAGCCATCATCCTGAAGATAAGTACCTTGTGTATCTCTTTACCAATGCACTATGGGTGCACTTAGGGTTCCTCCCAAGTAAGAAGAGGCCAAAATACTCTCTACGAAGCTTATAACATGGCCATACAAATCGAGGCAAATATCTTTTGGTCCAAAGGAGAACATGTTTTCTCTCTAGAAATTGAAATCAATGACCCTGAAGATACCCCTGTCACTCTTAGTTTGGAAAGTTTACTTTCCCTTGAAACCTTTACTGCCAATTTCCAAGAAGAAGGGGAACAAATTTTTGACCAACAATGGGCGAAGGGGAAGAATATTGATGAGGTTTTCCAATCCCACAATGAAGAACAAAGGACTATTGAAAACACAGTTGAGGCGCTGGAACCTAAAGAAAATGAAGGAGTATTGATGTGCGCTCCTCCCTCTGATGAAGCCATCCACGAGCCTTTTTCGACACAAGAAGAAGACGATGAGGTTAGTTGCTTTCCTTTTCAGAAATTTGATGATACCTTATACCATGATTTAGAGAGTGAAGGAGACGAGAAATCCTCGGGCAAGGTAGACCCTTCTTGTTGTACAGTTGAAGATGTAGGAACAAATCGTGAGGATGAAACAATGATGCATGTTGAAGACACCCAAGTCCTCGGAGATCCTGCACAAGAAGAGATAAACACAGAAAGTTACCCTCCTCTCCGAGATTTTGATGATTCTCTACTTTATGATTTGGGAAAGGAGGAGGAGATAGATGAGCCCTTGAGTCCTTCATGTTATGATATAGATAGTAACATAGTTGATATTGATGAGTTCATACATGTTGGAAGACGTGAGTGGGATATAGCTGGTTATGATATGGACCCCATTTACAATATTGAGAATCATTTCCAAGTGTTGCCTTTACAGTTATCGCAACATGCTACTTTTGACTTTGACCAATGTCAACAAGGAGTTTATATAATTACCACTACTTTCCAAACACCCAAGGTTGACCTAGTCCCTTATTTTCCTGATGATTTTCGGTCATACCTTGAGGATTTTGATGAGTACTCCTCTGAGCACTTGGATTCATTCTATGAAGAAGATTACCAACCACCGTTATACTCAGGTCTTGATAGGAGTAAGGACATCGTTTGCCTAAGGAAGGATTATTGTGACAACTTTCTCCAGCCGCCTTCGATTACTTTACCTTGCTGTGTCATTAAAGGTGTAGTTGGGAATTATGTCTTTTCTATTGAGTTTCCTATGTGGCAAACCCTCGAGTTCAAGGGTAGGTTGAATACCTCAAGAAAAAGGCTGTCATCTAAGCCTTTCAACCTTCCCTTAAGTTTTGGTCCGTCATCTTCTAGATCCTTGTCAATCCCTTGTAGGGTTTTAGATTATGAAGATGTCCTAGGTAGCCAGTTTTCAGACCTTATGAGTCAGTTTTCTGAACATTTGACTTTTCACGATCACTTCCTGAAGTGGATTGAGCACTTTCCTCACAGGATGACTTGGCATGATTTTATCCCTCCCACCCGCCTCCATGAGTTAGACTTTATGACCTCCAATGATACGATACATTTTCTAACCCATGTTATTTTTGTGCTTAACTTATCACTGTTTTGGTTTATGATGAAGCACAAAGGTAGGTATTGTGAGACATTGCTAGGATGGTTTCACTAGTCGTTTGACTACACCTAGCATTCAACCGACAGGTAAGTACAGGTAAGTAGGCATTTGCATTCATTATATATACCATTTGCATTTCATGCTAGAATAGTTTGCTTTCACATTTGCATATATGCTTGTTTTCTTTTATATATATGAGCTGGGGGTGATATCACCACCCCAAATGATTACTAGTAGTTTAATGTTGAGATCAAGCAGGTTACAGGTTATGCCAGAGATGCTGAGGTTCTCATGCGCTCTAGGGATAAATAAGGAGATTATGTCATGCCAAATGTTATCCCCCATTTTAGGGATAAATAAGGAGATTATGTCTCAAGGCCCACAGGTCCTAGACATGGAGTACCGAGAGCTAGATCGACTTGAGCATGGCCCTGGAGGGCCCATCTTTTTTTTTCTTCAGCGCCTCCACCTTGTCAGCAACAACAACATCCATCACCTCGGCCTAGTCCTGTAGCAGAAGTGGATCTTGCTCCATGAGGTAATGTGTCTGGGTATCATGGTATGTGTCACTCTGATCCTCAAAACCTTTGAATATGTGCATTTGATTCTTTTTGTTTCTAACAGGTGCTTGGATCTTATACCTATCCACTTGACCACATCTGGGGGGAATGACAGGATGCCCTAGTAAGCTTGTGCCCATAGGTTTCAAGTTGCCACTGGGGGATTCATGAATAGCCATCGTCCGCTCCCACCATACTTGTTACTTTCCATCTTTCTCCCGCTCATCCATCCCATTGCACTGGTCCGGGCATTGGGTTGGCCAAATATTTAAGGGTTGCACCTTACCTTGTGGGAAGAAGGGGCTAAAGGCCCAGAGGGTAAAAACAACTGGAAAAAGATAAAAGCCTAAAAATAAAACCTCGAGATGCTTCACCAAGGGATCCCCGAGAAAGCAATAAAAGGCTTCTCAACAAGAAACAAAGGGACCCATGAAACATAATAAAACAAGTCCTAGTCAGAGCATAGGGGGTCTCATCACGAGCCAACCTATTAGGTCCATGGGCATCTAGCGGTATGACACTACTAGCAGCTTGTTACCACGCCAGGGTAGTGGCTCTTGGTGGCATAACAAAGAGAAAGGGGGTCTCATCACGAGCCAACCTTCTCATTTCCGTGAAAGTGCTTGTGGGTAACATTGCCACCACTGGTCACCACGCCAGGGCAGTGTACACTTATTAGCTTCTTGAAAGAAAAAGCAATAAAGAATAAAGATAAAAGGCATGAATGGGATTGGAAACATTTGCATCCAGGACAGGTGCAACTCACCCTCTACAGAGGCACCCACAGGTAAGCCATGCATTTCCCTGCTATCACTGCACCCCTTGTCCAAACATCCCTTATCCACCTCATCCACTAACATGACTTGGATTTGATTTCTCTCGGAAACATCCCATATCCAGTGAGCACTAGCCCAATAGGACGCCCTGTCACTTCCTCCAAACTTGTCTTGCAGATTTGTATAATGTCTTTGAGCACTTGACTGAGTAAAAGGGGTTTTATGCACATGTTTAATAAATTTGATGATTAGATGTGATTGACATTGCTATAATCTCTATGACTTGTGAGCCCATGGAGGGCGTATCTGTTGATGTGCAAGATCATACCCGACAAACAAGTACCATATTGTACATGTACACATGGAGAGATGATTAGTTTGGACCTCCATGGGGCTGAGAGCCCACCAGGTGGATGCTGAGATCCCAGCAGGGGGAAGAGACAGGTCAGAAGGTTTGCACCGGGGAAGAGGAGGACGTTCCACCAGAGGCAGCTGAGCAGACTTGTACCGAGGGGGGTTGTGCCTTTTCCACCAGGACGTTGGCCTTGGAAGGCCATGACGTCACCCAGGACATACATGACGTCATCCAACATTTGTGGAGGTTTTGGGAGGCAGTTGTGGTACATGTGGCTTGTTCCGGAGGCCCAAGGAGGCCTAATGTTTTGCTCCAGCAGGCCAACGTTGCCCTAGAAAGGAATAACGCCACCCTAAAAGGGCATGACGTCCTCATTTTTCTTGATTTAGGGTTTGATTATGACATTTAATGTAAAACAATATTATTATGTATTTTTGGCCATGTCGACCTTTCGTGACCTAAAAATTAATTAAGGTCATTGCTACTGTATAAGTAAGAGAGCTAAAACTCTCTTTTATTCATCATCTTTCACTCACACTTGTGTGAGGTCTGAAATTTGCGCCCTCCTTTAGGGTTTTGGCTGAAATTACTAGTGCTCACTTGTTGAAGGAGGCTTATTTTGGCATTTTCTTGGTGGAAGGTTTACAACTAGGGTTTGGCATTGATGATACTTGGTGACTGTAAGTGAATTTCTGCAATCCTTCCTTTACTTGAATGGTTATGGTATTTTTACTTGCATTTTGTTAATGAAATTGCTGGAATAAACCCTAGGAAATAAGCATATGTTGGTGTCCTAATTTTAAGTCCCTACTAGGTTATGCCAAGGAGCCATTTTATTTGCTGAAGATATTGCTAGGGCCTTGCCATTGCAACACCCTACCATTTACTCTTTATGCTAGCCGTTTTTATCTTGTCATTGAGCTAAAGAAGGAGGAAAACACACTAAGGCCTAGGGTTACTACAACTTATTGAGCCGTTTTCCCCTTAGGTTTGATGGTTGAAGCCTTGGCTCAACAACACTTCACCCTCAAAACCTCTCGTCTTTAGCCCTAGTATTATCATTTAGTTCCTTCAACTTTTGCCACAATTTTGACTCCATTTGTCCTATGAATGCACTAGTCTAAGACCTTTTACTTGAGTGTTTTTGATCACAACTTCCAATACTTTGAACAACTACTAATCCTTTCTAACCCTCACCTACTAACCATATTGTTGTCATTTATCCATTTGATTTATAATTATACTTTGTAGCATTTAATCCTTTTATAAGCAATTGAAAGATTGGCTAAGTGCGTTGCTTCTAGTGAATGTTGGTATTGTAACATTGATGATAAATTGTCCTTGTTCATTGTGAAGCTTCTTCTTAAGCATTTATTGTGAAGTGACATATTGTGATTATTGCTATTGTACATCATTGATTTGCTTCATCAATATAATCGGTCAATTGCTTTATATTAGAAAGTCCTTGATTATATGAAGTACTAACCAGCAAGTGATCTTGCATATTTTTAGTTTTCTTGTTGCTTTGTCTGGGGCAGGTACACTTTTGGTTATCATTATCTTTATTGGCTGTTTAGTCGAACGTTTTGATCGGTGGTGACTTGTGAGGGGGAAACTCTTACTTAGCCATAAGCCTTTGCCTTCTCAAAAGCCTAGGTCATTGGGGACGTCTCCCCTGGGCCTACCACCCTAAACAGAAATAGTTATCCCATCGAAGTTGCAGTGGTAGGATAGTCTCCAGTTTCGCCAATTTGCCTTTATTTCACCTTTCCTTTACTTCAAAGTACAAACTGTGCTATAATAGGTCTTTCTAGGTATCAAAGAGCGAGCTCCAAGGTTTCAATAACAGGGGAAACAATTCTCATCATGAACAACCAATCATGATTCTTTTTGCATCCTCCACATTCTTGAAAATGAAAGCCACCCAGCCCAAGCTAGAACAAAAGATGTTGGAGCATATCCCAAGTGGACACCCCGGTTCTTTGCCAACCAATCCTGCAATCCCTTCTCTCCAAATTGGTGGTCTCAAGCACTACCAACAATGACCTTTTCCACCATACCAACCACCTCATGCATCTTTTTGTTTAAAACCATAGCTGGGTGAAATTATATTAATAAAAACTATAGTTGATGCAATAACAAGAATAGTACATCACCGTAGTATTCCACAATGTTGCGTAAGCTTTTTGGAATTAATCTGTGTAAGAAGTTTTGAAACGTCTAACACTTCAAGTGGACACTCCACCCATCATCAGGGACAAATGAAGCTTAAGTGTGGGCAAAGAGTGTCAGGAAATGAAAATAATTAGGATGAGAGAATTAAGATAACCATTGAAGAAAGGAATGAAGGTCAATTGAAAAAGTGAATAATGATTTAATAAATCAATTAGCCATTAAGATATTGATTAAAATTTTTAGTCGTTAAGATAGTGATTAAAAATTGAAAATGATTAAAAGGCCAAAAACATTTTTAGGAGACCTAAAGTAGAGGAGAAGGAGCTCGAAAGGGTCCAATAAAAATAGAAATAATATATGAAATAAAGAAAGATTATGAGGAAAGGAAAAGAGAGGAAAAGGTTTCAGGGGTGTTAATAGGGAGGAAAAACAATGTAAATGAGGCCAGGGATAGAGAAGAATAGAAAAAACAAACCAAAAATATAAATAAATTAGGTTTTATGTTTGAGGCGATGAATAATAGGCTTCCAAGAATGGCTTAGTTTATAGCCATCTTCTCGATTAAAATTATTTGGGTGTTTTTTAATTTCGAGAGCCTCCTGAATGATGCGTGAGGTGTAGTGAGGTGTTGAGGCAAGAATTTTTGTTTGTCTGAAGCAAATGAGGTGTTTAGACTTAGCATATTTAGAGATGCGATTGTGGGTTGTGTCAACAATATGTTCTTTGAAACAAGCTTTAAATGATTTGCAACAAAAAATTTGAAACTAGTATCTAAACAGTCCAAAAAAAGGCCTACTGCAATCCCAAAGCAGAGTTTGGCTTTGTGCTTAAACAAAACTACCCAACACTTCTTAACACTATATATTCTATAATATAAGCCTAAAATTCTTACAATGCTGAAAAACATGATAATTATCAAGGCATAACGACTTGCTACTTCTTCCAGACCTGTACGCAAAGGATCAAGGTCCTGCTTCACAACTTCCTTGTCTTCGACAAGCTGGTGCATTGTTTTGTCTTCCTTTGGTTCTGCTCGAGTAGAATTGACTGAAAGTCTTTGATTAGAGGGCCCCAGATTGATTTCCCCTGCTGAGATTGAGGGCCAGGTTTTTTAAAAGATTGCATTTTGCATCCAATAATGTCAGTTGTTGCTTCAATTCCACTAGAGACCCCATAATTTCTACTATCTAGGAAGTGACCTGGCATTCTATCTTATGAATTTTTGAAATGACAATAAAAATTGAGGCTCTTTTGCAATGGATATGCTCCTCATGGCTTCTGAGGACTCAACAAACTTGCTGGAGTTCTCTAAGATCCATCAGGAATACACTATGACCTATATCTCCTGCTATTTTGGGATACACCACTTTGCCAATAAACCATCTCTTGTGCCACAATTCCCGTTCCCTAAATGGGCCCAAATAATCTGTTTTCAAAAGTTGAGAATGCTTCCCAAGAAGCAAATCAAGGGTTTGATTTTATCAAAATGAAAAGCCAAGGAGAATCTTAGTTCTCTAATTTTAAAACAAGCGACGGCCTAAGAACACCAATGTCCCTTTGTGCGAGTAAAACTTCAAGGAGGGGCTCACTTGATAACTTACAACAAACCAATAGAAAGCCAGAACACCAACCATGATAAATTGATGTGGGTTCTTATCAGACCTTTCAGAACAAGAGACCTGGCTTTCCCTAGATGCATCCCTAGCAACAAGACCTTATCCCACTGCGAACAAGAAGAAAATCAACATCCTGAAGATAAACATGCACATTCATGGCTTCATACATGTGAAGGAGGGACTTATGTCCTTTCACATTACTATCCCAACGCTTAGTGTGGTGTCCTAGGCCCCGAGCCATGTGACAGATTAATAGCTTAATCTGTGTCCTTGTACCCATAGTTAATTAGGGGATGAATTGTTGATTAAAGGTGCCATTAATGATAAAACCCCCCTCTTTTAGAGTTGATGCATGATTTGCCCACCGATTTGCGTCACAAGTGTTGTCCCACACAATGTGATAGTATATGATTTTGTTGAAGGTGCTTGCCTTTTGTTTGCTTCGTGCAATTATTGATGCCAAGGGGTTGTCAACTGGCACTGAACTGTAAACCATATGATTTATGATTGTCTTAGAATCTCTTATCACAACCAATGATAGAGCACTTGTGCCTTTAGCTATTTTCAATCCTTGCAAGAGCGCATATGCTTTCGCTTGATTGTTGGATACAATACCAAGACCCCATGCTAAGGAAGTTTTAGTTGTTCCTCCGAGATCCAGGATGACCCCCTGTGCTTGCCACTCCAACTACCTCATGCATCTTCAGTTCCTCCCCTAATACCAAGTAAATACACAGGGAACTTGATACATTTCAAGCTTGTCCTCAAGCTTGTAATGGAGTCCCTCAACACTTGTGCCTGCTAGCTCTTGAAGAATGCGCCCCTTAGCTCTTTGTGCGCCCTCTTCACTTTGTTATGCCTTTCTTTGCCCTTTGCCTTTGCCTCTTGCCTTGGAACTTGCCTTTGCCTTTGCCCACTTGTAGATGCGCCTCCCTTGAAGAAGCCTTGTGATGTTTGGTGAAGTCCTTGAACAAGTGTGCCCCCTCTCTTTTGTGTGCCCTTCTCTTGTCCAAGCTCCAACACAAGCGCCCCTTTGCCTTGGGTGCACCCTTCTCACACAAAACCTTTCCTTACTTAAGTGCGCCCTTCTCCAAGCCTTGCAAACACCTCAAGCAAGTGCGCCCTCTTCCTAGAATGCGCCCCTTGCCATATGTGTGCGCCCCTCCACCTAGAATGCGCCCTTGCTCATGCAAATGCGCCCATGTCCATGGATGCACCCTCTCATGCAAGCTTTCACCCTCCTAGCTCAAGAAGCCAAGCCATCACCCTTGTGTGCCCTTCCTCTCCTCAAGAATGCACCCAAGAGCCTCCAAATCCTCACTCTCTTTTTCTCTTCACTTCCTTTTCCTCACCCAAATCTCTCAAGTGAGCAAGTGAACAATGAGCCTCATCCTTACCCTTTTCCCTCCTTTAGCCTCTCTTTGGCCAAACCTAAAAGACCAATGGCCTAGATTCACTCTAGCCATGTCTAATCAATGAGTGAGATTTAATCTAAAAAATCTCACTTAGAAAACCCACTTTCTCAAGTTTCCTTAGTTTGCTTTATGTCTATTAATTCACCCACAAAGTGAATTAATTGTCACTTTATGACTTAAGTGACATATTTCACTTTTGACTTAAATCTCCTAATTCAAAGTGAAATTATAACATAAAGTAAAGTATTAAGGGTAATAGTCTCCCCCTTTGTGTTTAGAGATTCACAAACACAAGGGGACCACTTTCCAAGGTACCCAAAACTCAACAAATATGTGTCAACTTGGGAGCAGATTTACCTACACCAATATTTTTTTAATCTGGTATTTCTTTCCTTTAACTTGATGAAGCATGCCCTTCCCTTGTATGGGAATATTACAATAAAATGTAACTGGCTTTCAACCTTTGAAAACATGGCTTGGCTAAGGCACCATCATGGGTGGGGGGGAATATTCTCTGCCAAATTTGCCGAGGAATTGCACCTGGGCCCATCCGCATGAAGGCTTGCTTGCACAGGCAAGACTGCCCACGAGGGGTGAACCATGTTTCTAGGGGATTTGTACCTTCCTGAGGGGTATGAAATATCCCTACTTTACCATCAAACCAAGACCGCATTGACACTCACACCATTTTGGGATTATTGGGTGATAAAAGTTTGAATTATATTGTATGGTATGCTGAATAAGCGATGAGAATGTCATGTTATTACTATTGATTTCCTACCAGAAACCCAAGAGTTTTCTGATGCATTGATGATTGCCCAGTACTTTCTTGTGAACAAACTCAAAACATTTGTAATAATTTATTGAACTTCCTATTCTGGTGCATACCAGAAATGTCAACATGATGGGAAAGCTGAGTGATCTTTAATAATAAAATTTGGATTAAGCTCCTAAAATTTCTGTCATTTTAGATTTTTGGAATTGACTTTTATCACAGAATATTAAATAAGGACATTGACCTAGTGTTTTTTGTCCACAAACGGTTAAATTTGGCATAGACATTCAATCTCAACCAGTATGTTCTGCTAGATCATCTAAGATATCTTGAAATCTGGTTCTGTTGGCCTTAAATACTATTGGAAATAGCATCTTGGATGGTGTTCTTTTATTTAGTATTTGCAATCTTCTGGAAACTATTTACAATGCTAGCAGGATACATGAACGTATCTTCAGTAGATTCTGTTTAAGAAGTTGGAAATTCACTGAAAGATTAGAATAGCAGCTTATGATATTTCATGCTGATTTTTTATATTTGTTCAATTATTCCAACTGGGGTTTGTTATGACCAATATATATAAGACATCATGGAATGAAGAGCTTGCACCGTAGTCAATTGAGTTTAGTTTGGGTGGTTAAGAGGAGAAGTTGTTATCTTCTCCATTCAGGTTTAAGTCTTGCTTGTGAATGTATGCCCCTCATTGGCTGATTGGGGTTGGCAAGGTACCAACAATCTCACTTTTAATTAAGTGCTTGAGGGTGGGATGAGATGTTCCAAACATTTTCCATGGAAAAAAAAAGTTGCACCGTTTTAATCCTGGAATAAAGAAATGGACTTACATCTCTATATTGCAGAACTCAATATTATTGAATTATTCTTTAACTAGTGATGCAACAAACTCAGATCTCAGACATGCAACTATTTAAATTTCAGATTTTGTGAATTCTATTCCAATTTAGGGCTAGTTCCATTACTGTCTCTGGCGGGGGCTCTATTTTTTTGCAATTATGAAGCCACATCTGGGCTTTTTATCTGTCCCCTGAAACAAGAACATAGAAATTATGACATGGGTCAAATGTGAAAAATATCAACAGTGAAAGGGGACAGTAATCAGTGGTGTGTGCACTCAAGTTCAGAATGCATTCTACAATCATTCCAAAAGACAGATTAAAGTTCCAAGTGGCTACACACTAGTGATAGCAGCAACTGGAATAAAGCATCAATCTCAAATTGAAAGTCAAAATGAGAAAAACTACAGAATAAATTTCTGAAATCCCATCTACAGACACGAAACGTCTGATAATTATACCCGGTTTTGTGGGCACAGTATCCCAAGAATTCAGTAAACAAATTCAGATTGATGCCCAACATTTGAGAGCCAAACACAGCGACAGTAACTCATGTTTTAAATTTTTCTGCTGGCCCTATAAATTTCATACCAGAGATGGTCACTGGAAGGTTGGCATAACAGTAATGCGACTAATACTAACTAGAGTCTAACACCAATTGTCCACAAAAGCCTAGACAGCTAGACAATGACAACCTCCCTCGTGAACCTGTAGACCTTATTCTTTTCACTAGATTTCCCACTCTTCTTGCGACACATATCTCCTCTTTTTTCCTGTGAGGCTTTATTCTACTTGGTACTTTCTATATTGAGCTGCAGCACTTTTCAGTGCAGATCATCCTTTTCTTCTTGGTCTTCTGTTATTCTCTCCTTTCTTATAAGTGCTGCTATTAATAATAAAGCATCAGCTCCATTTGCATTCATATTTGACATCTTAGCCATGAGATTAAGATGCCCCATCATACAATTTGGACAACACTGGGAGTCTGGCATAATGGTTCTGTAGGAAATTCATTGTATACCTGGAAAATAATCTTTGCACATGCTTGTAAAATAAAATCACAATTAATAACTGAAATCCACTACTACCTGTAGGTTTCATGCTCATAATGTTGCCTCATGAGTCATGAGATAGATGTGCTGCATCGTCCTCCTCTTTTCAGAAGAGACCTGAATCTCCATATTCAGATGTGTTGTAGTGTAAGAAGTATGATTCATTACCCTATACCGTGATTATCTTAGTGTATATGCTAACCAAGTTTCGCTTAATGTAACCCTGTGATTGATTTCTTTTGTTTCTAAGCCTGTAAGAAAGCTCAACAGCTTGCCAAAATTTCCTATTCTTTATTGCGAACTTCTTCACATTATGACAAATATATGGAACATATTCACTAATATGGTCAGCTTTCTCAATTGTTTCTTAAGACTTGCCCTTTTTTCTCTTTATGAAGTAATTTGCTAATCATATAAAAAGTTCTTTAACATTCTCATTTATTCTCACAACCTTTAGCCTTGGGCATTCTTTTTACTACTAGGTTATAAGGTGCATGCCAAAGGCCATAGCATAATGTTTGACAAAGCTATGCCCTACAATAATGATCAGATAGTTATTCAAATTTGAATTATCACTTGACTCGTGAATAGGATGTATAACATCTGAGGTTCAAATCAGCAGGAAGCCAGAGCAAACCACATCATCACAATAATGACTAATGGGCCTTGACAGAACATGCACTTTGTATTTGAAGAACTCAGATTGTGAGCCTTTGCTATCAACTGCTTGATAGTACTCAAATTAGAAATAGCTTGTGAGAGCATGCAAGTGATGAAAAATTGACAAAGAAGAGGGCGAGGGAGAAACATGCACATGACACTGGGTTGGGACATTGCAGAGAGGTGACACATGGAAAGTCTAGGTATAAGGATCAATATTGGATGTAGGAGCTTTCCATGCTAGAAGGGCCTATTAAAAGGTCTAGAAGGGCCTATTAAAGGGTCTTAAGAGGGCCATGAAGTGCAAATTGCATGGAGAAGCAGAGTTCTTTCTCAAGATAATTCTACTTATGCTTCAATAATGTATTTTCAATGTTCATGCATGAGCCTTTATGCAGTTTTATGAATTAAATATTCTATTGTCTAGTGGTGTATACCTAACCTAATAAATAAATAAATATTGTAAGTCGATCTAGGCTAGGCCTACATGAGTGTGGATGACTGGTATATATACAAGCTTCACCATTTCATTCTTAGACACAAGTGATTTGGTTATTTGACAAGCCATAATTTGAGTTATTCTCTCATTGATATTCTTTTGAGTTGTCATGCAACTCCCATTGTATTCATTGGTTTTGTTCTCCATTTTCACTCTATTGCGTACATAGTTATTGGATTATCCCTTGGGTGGCCTAGAACCCACACTAGATTCTTGAATTTGCGAATGCATATCTGATTTGTTCCCATTTCAGGGTATTGCAACAGATATGTTTCTTGCTGTAGGAAATGGATCTGTAGAAGAAAACTGCTGCAGGAGGTAGTTCTTGTAGTAGTAAATGCCTCTTGTGGACATATACTCGTACACACACTTGAGTATGGACCAATGTCAAGTAATTTCCCAAAGTCTAGTGCACTCTAGGAATGGATACAAACTTTTGTAAGCCCTTGTTATGCACTTCTTTTAGTATAAAAGATGTCTACTGTACCATTGCCTTGAGAAGCTAAGTTCTAACTTCTTGACCTTAATTCTGGAAATATCAAAGTCTAGGAGCCTGAGGAAGATAATTTGGGTTACAATGAGGATAACTTGGTTGCATAACAACTCGCTAAGGATGAACATTATGGTAATTGAGAAGTAGATTGGGATTCACTAATAATTGTGTGGGCAGTGTCTTTATCTTGAAGCATTTATTGGTTTTGTTATCTCTATTGTTATGATATAACTATTTTTAATCCATGTACTCTCTAGTAGGCCTTCAAGGCATTAAATTTTGTAATCCAAACTATTATTATTTGGATATTGGGGGTGTGAAGCTTGTATGATGGTACTTAGAGCATATTTCTTGTGATTTTTCTGACCTCTACTACAATATGGGACTTTATTGACATGTTTAATAAGTATATATTTTAAATTGAAGTTAATTCAAACATGCCTTATGTATGCTCTATAGTTTATGCTATAATGAGCAGAGATAAATATTTTAGTCTCCATTGTAGGAAACACCCCCCCTCTTCGTATCAAATTTGGAAACCACTGGAAATGCTGAAATGGCCCTGAAACATTTCAAGCGTGTTTCATGATCTGGAAACACATCTTGAAACGGGTTGGTGTGTTTAGAGTGTGTTTCGGCTAAGACCCCAAGCTTTAGTGCATTTTGTGAAGCTTTTTGGGATCACAAAGGGCCAAGGATTTTGTCTACGACATTCTACCCTATGTCTTGTGTCTCATAGGGATGAAGAATATACAAGTGGGCCTCATAAAGACTGGGATGTGGGTCCGAAATCCTTAGAATTGGAATCCTATCTTGTTGTTCTTAATGTTGATGCTGATAAAGGTGGAAGTGGAACCTCTTCTTCCAATCCACTATCTAGTGCGAAGCAATGATCTTGTTCTATTTTTGTGGATGAAGATAAAGGTGAGATGAATATGTATTAGGCTTTAACTCATGTTATATTTTGGCGCATATAGTCTGATATATAAAGGCTGATTTTGGATCTATAGCCTCATCCATAAACACAAATTTTGGATTTTGTATAATGTAATTATCTATGGGAGTTAATATAGACGTAGGTTTCCTTTTAAAATGTCATTTATGTGTATCATTCTTATTTTCTTGCATGATAATGTGTTATTTAAGAAAAATCTTCTATATATATACACATTATTTATTTTTTGTATTTTTTATATACTATGTTTCCTTGATGTCCCTGTTTGTGGGGGGTCACATTTCCATGGTGTTCCTGTTACAACTTATATTGTATGAGGTTCCATCTTGTGATTTTCATCACATCGATGGAGACTTGTTGCTGGTACTCTTGAGTATTGGAACGATTTGGGGGATTCATCTTCATGGAGCCTGTTCTCTTCATGGCATTATATCATTTGATGAAAATCTTTGGTTGGGGGAGACTCACTTCTCTTTGGTTGGACGCTGATTGCACTCGCTGCTTGGTGGTCTTCCCACATGTGCTTGCCTTGTTGATCACCCCTTGGTTGCACTTTTGATGGATGTGGAGCATACTATATCATTATGGTGGTTTGTTATATATGCTTATCTCAGATATGGTTGATGGTTTTAGCCCACCAAGGGGTTAGATGATGATGATTAGGAGATACGTGTTTCATGATTGTTGAAGTTTCCTAGTGACCTTTGCATGATGACGAGGTACTATTTGGTGGCACTAGGAGGGGTGTTCTACATGGTCCTTATATGTTGGATGTGTGATGGGGGACCCACTTGATGGTTGGATGGGTTAGTTTTTTTATTATATCCCTTTCTCTTATGGCGTTGGTATGGTGGGATGATTCATGTTGCCTTTGTGGGATTTTCCTAGGTGATTTAATTCATATTTGCTAGACATTACCTAAGGGGGAATGTGTTTCTTGATGTTAATACCCATATTCATATGCGATTTCCTAAGTTTGAGTTAGAGAGGGGATATGACATTATGATTTGATGGTGATCTAACCTTTTCCTAAGGTTAGATGGTGATTTTGATTTAAGAATACCTTGGTGGTTGTGCACTTTAGGTTGGACTTTGTGTTTTGTTGTTATAATGGAGGGGTTTTGCTAGGGAGAACATCTTTTATTTCCATGGTACAACACTTTATTAAAGTGCACCCTTCATTGGCACACATGTTCATGGTGATTTAATTTTTTGGTGACTAATTGGGAGGACTATGGTTATATTTGAGCATTTACCTTTGTGCACACATGTTGAAGTTGACTTAATTATTCAATGGTTAAATTAATCTAATTTGTTCAAATTGAAGTTAATAGCTTGGGGAACCTAATTTTATATGCCTCCTTTTCACACTTGAAGTGGTTATTTGGACTAAGTTGGAGCTTTCCAGTGGTGCGCCCACCTTCTTGTGCTCAATTTTCAAGGCATGTAATTTTTTATTGGTTTCTTATAGAGGTTGGCATACTTCTTTGGGGCACACTCTCTTGGGTTGGACACATGGCATATGGAGGAGTATTTTATTGATGGGTTCTAACCACTTTGGCACATTCTCCTAGGGCACACTTCACATGGAGAATATTTATGAGTTGTTGGGTGGTTGAGGTAGTTACACGGCACATTTTTCTAGGGTGCACCTCTCCTTGGTGCTCTTTCATCTTTATCGCATGGATATTTCAACTACACTTGGGATCTTTTGACCCTTCATTGGAGAGCACCTTCATCTCTTTGACTTGGCATTATATATTATTTTATTTGGGGTGGTTATGGAGGTTGTTACTGTGAAGTGTGTGGCACATGAGGAGAGTCACATGTGTGACTTATCATGCTCTTGTACTTGTTCTCCTTTCTATTTTTGGAGACTATCCTTGGAGGGAGCACATGTGGAAGGTTTCTTCTTGCTATTTTTGGATATTCTTGGAGGGTGCACTTGTGGAGACATTTCTTGCTATTCTTGGATATATATATATATATATACATGGAGTTTTGGGATGGTCACAACCCTAATTCACCCTTATCTCCTTGGATTTGCTTTATGGAGATGGTCCACTTGCTATTTTGGGTTTTTGACTGCAATTTTTCTTGTGGAGTGCTCCATCCACTTGGCATCTTGCACATTCATCCATGGAGTTGGTTACTTTGGAATTTACACATTTGGAGTGGGTGTATACATTCATTCTTGGAGGGTGCATTTCATGTGGACACTTGGAATTATTTGGTGCATACTACTACTATTTTTGGATGAGGGAGAATTGCCTTTGAGGGGCTAGTTTTCACATGGTGTAACATGGTCAACCATGGATTTAGGAGAGATCTAACTAGTCCATTATTCTAATATTTGTTTGACTTCTCATGGATTTACTTGGAAAGATATAATATTTTATTATATGAGAGATTTAACTCTCTCTATATAAAGAGGAGTTTCTCTCCATTTCATTTGGAATTGGGTGATTGGCAATTGAAGGATTGTAAAAGAGAATAGTGATTGGAGATTGGAGCTTGGAGATGTTGGTGTCGGGCTCCCATGTATACCAAATTTAAAGATTAATGAATGATGAGGTATTGCTGCTTTATAGTATGGCTATTCTTTACGCTATTCATTTGTTGTTAATTTGATATAGGAACTTCTTGTTTTTGAATTTATGTTGAGTTGATGTGTGGCAAATTAAACCCTCCAAGACTAGTTTCCATATCATAATTTTCAGCAAGCATCTTAAGGTTCAATGTATCAAATAAGTTCACTTTACCTTAGGTACACAATTAGTTGATGAATGTATCAAACTAAATCTTTTATCTAAGTTGGTGGAAGGTGTCAAAGTAGTCCTTTTACCTTATAGCCTACCTTAAAGTACTTGATAGTGACAAACAGTCCATTCATTTTGCAATGACCCATGACTCCTTTAGCCCTTAGATTGATAGGCACTGGTCTCATATCATCTGATTTCCTTGTTTCCTCTTTTTCCTTTCCTTTCATTCCCATTTCCTTTTCCCATTTCCATTCATTTTCCATTTCACTACAACCATTTGTTTTACTTAGGTTAACTCTTCACAAAATCACCTTGAGCCTACACACCATAGCCATAGCAATCCTATCTTTAGAGAAACCCTCCTTGAGTTGGAGAAGAGCCAACTAGAAGAGAGAGGAAGAACTGCTGAGGTGACAGTGGGTAGCCTTCCATAGTTGCTCAAAACTAGCCCCTTGATGCTTGGGACTTTACATCATACGTGGTACTAGATTTTGTTGTAATAGTTCCCATTTCCAAAACCCATACCCATTTCCAAGTTTCACGCAACTTAGGTTTTAATTGAAATAAATTTGGTATTTTTAGCTGTATTTTTAATCATATATAATTTTTGAAAAATATGATACTGCTGCACCCACGATTCCTAAAGTTCGGTCTCGTGTTGCACCCACTCAATTGGTCTTTTGAATCTGATCCATACCAACACATTATGTAACCTTGAATGTGTATTATTAGGATTGTGCATGTTGGTATTATTCAAATTATGCACCAAGTTGTCAAAATTTCTATGAATGTTGGTTTATTTAACTGTTCAGTCCTTATATTGGGGTGGGGATGCAACATAGGAATCTGTCTTAGAGGTATCCCTAACAGATCCTGTGCTGATCTTGTACAGATGCATGTTGTGTTCCTTCTGGATCTGGATCCATGAAGGATCCAAGATTTATCTGAGAAGGATCTGGATCTGGATTCAATACATATCCTGGCATATTCAGGGAGGAGAGATGATTGATTTGGTAACATAGCTGATGGATTTTAGTATATAGATGCTTATCGGATGATTATTTATTAAGGCCAGTTAACGTTGTCCTCTGTGTGCTGACATCTATATAATTTCCCGATTGTAATATTTTGTTACTCTTTTATTGTCAATGTTTGATCATTGATGTAACTTTTATATTTTTGTACATGGTAGTTATTTTTGAGATAACTTATTAACTTTGGGCTTAAATTCTAAATGGGCTTGCATACAGTCAATCTTGGGATGTTAATTTGCCCCTTTATATTTCCTTAGTGATGCATAGAAAACCAATCGACATTTGTATGAAGTTCAATGTGTGTGTATTTATATGATTGTCTGATTTTCAATCTTATGTTATGTTGAGTGTGCCAACCTTTGGCCTGTAAGTTGTAGTCAATGTAGCATGGGAACTTGCCCCCACTCTTGGGGGACGCATCACCTGTGTTTCCCTGTCTCTTGAGACTTGAGGACTTCAAGAGGAAGTCTCCATTTAGAAGGGGACGTCCTTTACCCATGTTGCCTAGATGTTTCTCACCAAAATCAAGGAGGTCTAGGAGGTGCCCTTTATGGTCTCAAGGCATGTCGATGTCCCCTATCCAAGGTTCAAACAAGTGCCTATTTGGCATTCTCCAAGAAAATTATTCCCTCACTGGTTTGACATTCAGACTTTGACAATATTATCTGTGCTGTGCATGCCTGAATACAATATAGTATGTTTTTGTAATGTGGGCTAATCACAAGAACAGCTTTTACTCCAATGTTTGGTAGGTTCTTGTGCTCTATATCTGCTCTTTGTTTTCCGGGGTTTTAGTATTTGTGCAAATAAGGTCTTTCAGACCTATAATTTAAGAATTGATTTTTCTAATTGTATCATAGTCTTATGTTTGACATCTCTGTTTTTTTTTACACCAGCTGCTGTTCCCGTTCACCTGCCCCCTTGAAATCTGGGGGTACCTTTCAGCTGTCCCTAAAACCTATCCCCTCGTCCCCCTTCCCTGCTTACTGAAACTCGGTGCATTATAGGTTGTAACTTTAGCAAGTTTATAGTTCATTAAATTTTATTTTTGCATATTATGCTGCCTTTTTTACAATAACTGATCAATATATTTAACTCATTTCAGTTAATCATTGCTGTTTTGTATCTTAGCTAAATAATTTGTTGAATTTTTTGGCTTTATAAATTTTATTAACACAACCTTTACCCACAAAACATTTGTCTGACATCAGTAAATTTCCAATGCAGAACTACCAAATAGGCCAAATTACGGACAAGCAAGTGAATGAAAATGTATGGAAGAATGTGTTTCAAGGAAAATTGACATATGTGCATTTTAACAAAGGGGAAGAGATGGCGCCGACTTTGTCTGGTCAGGGTGGGACTTTGCTTGTTCGAAGACTACCCACTGCAGACCCAAAGTATGCATCACACATGTATCTTTCTTACAAAATGCTTTCATTTTCTATAGTTAGAATTATTGCATGACACATATATCTTTCTTACAAATTGCTTTGGTTATCTATGGATAGATTTATTTCAATAAGTTAGTAAAAAATTCTTTGAATATTAAATCTTTTATGATCCATTCTCCTCTTTCATTATGGCGAAATCCAGTTTTTTGTTGTGAAGATACTAACATCTGCTGAAAATTGAGAGAATGCAAAGATGTTTAATTGGCAAGCTTCACAAGGTCTTTGGTGGATTATAATTTTATTTTATGGGGGCTTACAGATGCGTGGGTCTTAGTTGCTACTTTGTTGGATTTAGTTTAGTTCTGTCTTGTTTTATTGAGTCATTTGCCTAATTTGTTTGTAAATTCTTGTGTTACCTACTTAACAGTAATGAGTTAGTTAAAGAAAGAATCTAATTTATATTGTTTCTCAGAAAAGAAATGGCTTATCGTTGTCTGTTTCATTTTTTTCCTGGAAAAAAATCGCAACTTCTTTTAAGAAAAATAAGGTACATTCAAAAGGTGCCACAGTACATACAAAGATTGCATCTATGACTCTGTTCAATAGGGACTAGTGTCGAACCAAGAAAGTTCTGAGACAAAAAGTTCATAATGACTTCCAACTATAAGGCTCCCATGAGGAACATTTATCTGATAATTACATCACAAATTTCTTTTCCTTCTACTCTGGAGATCAAGGATCCCTCTAGATACTCCCCCAACAGCATCACATTATCATTCAACAAGAGAGCAGTTTTTGATAAAGAGTCCGCTGCTACGTTTAATTCTCTGAAAATATGCTTATAATGGATAACTCTGAACTGTCCCAAGATGATTTTCAACCGCTGTCCAATTTGTAATAATTCCAGGTGAAAGAATTTCACATTGCCCATCATCCAATCTATAAATAGTTTTGAGTCTCCCCAGACCTGGAATTATGTCACATTCTTCCTGACAGAAAGTCTTAATGAAGCAAAAAGAGCAGAAAATTCAGCAGTATTGTTGGATCCTTGACCCAATTTTGCTTTCCCATAGATATAATGAGCTTCTGAAAAATGTAAAATGAATCCCAAGCCACAGAGATTGTTTGGGCCCTGGCACGCCCCATCAAAATATGCCCAGGGCTTTTGTTTGTTTATAGACTCATTCAAGATCAGCCTAGTGGTCCTTAGGGATGGAGTTACCTTGTAAAACTGGAGCAATGCTAGCGTCTGCTGAGAAACCTTGACAGTAGGATATTCCTTGTTCTCAAACAGGCTGGTGTTCCAACCAACCATATCCCCCAGGAGACTAGAATTGTGAGCACTTTCCATGATTTAAACTAAAGTCTAAACATCTGAAAAGAATTCTTTAAAACAGTCCTGCAAGTTGTCCTTTGACCACAAATTATGAACCCCTAGCTGATTACCAACCTCCATCCACACCTGGGATGAGCAAAAGAGCATTCCAGAAAAAGGTGAACATTTGTCTCCTCGGATCCCTTACATAAATAGCAAAGTCCCAGTCGTTGTTGTCCACGCTGCTGTAGACGATCCCAGGTAAGAACTTTTTCCTTGAGAACCAACCAGAAGAAAATCATACTTTTCGGTGGCCCTTTAATTCTCCATAATTTTTTGAACCACCAGAGGAGATTACCATCGCCCAAATCCATCGTAGCTTTATATTCTAATTTTGCAGAGTACTGGCCACCAGACAATTGAGTATACCAGGCCAATTCATCATTATTGTCATTCAAATGAATATGGGCCCTTTGTAACTCTGAAGTATATGAAGACCAAGATTGTTGCCAGATTATGTCCAGACCCAGGTCCTCCACCGAAGACCATCCTTGAGACCATATAGATGTCGCCTCTACATTTGCAACTCTGTTATCTTTTTCTGTTTCATATCGCTAGTTAAGAATAGATTCTGAAACAAAAATAAGCTTTTGCATGAACTGTTGCTAAAACCAGCTCAACTGATTCCCATTAATGTCTAGATCTAGCCACATGCAGTATGAACTGAGAAACAAATAGATTCTGCTTAATATTACGTCTCAAGGAAAACACCATTAAATGAAACTTGCTGGTATATGTTTGGAAAATTGACATGACTCGATTTTGACACATTTTGCCTTGAAGACTGCATCATAAAATAAGAAACATAATGTTTTTTTCGTTTATAAGAAAATATAGAAAAAAGATAGTTTATGTTGTTGAGTTTTATGATTCCTCATATTTTTGCATATAAAGGTCATGATCACGCCCATTTATGGAATATCATTTATTTGCCTGCCTCAGTATGAAGGAAAATATTTCTAAGAAAATGACTACCATAACACCATATTCTACATCATTGTGCAGAACATAGTTGCATTGGTCCTCCCCCATTGAAGTACCAGTACCGGATCCTCCCCAGATCTGTTTTTGGCAATGTTCCACCAAGTCTCCAGGATGGGAGGACACGGGTGCGGGGAGACGCACAAGGGGGGACGTGTGGAAGTACCCCCAAATTTTAGGGATTTTTGAGAAATGGGGGACAGGGGGACGTCACATGTATAATATAAAAAATAAAATCTAAAAAATAAAAATAATAATGATAATATGAGAAATCTCAATAATAACAATTCAATGTTCATCTCATGCAAATTCATTAGTAAATACTAAAATACTAAATACTACTAAATTAGTAAATTGAAAATTCAAATTTGTAAATGATATGAACTATTAAACATGATTCAAAATTCAATTCAAATTCAGTAATGAAATACATTGATTCATAAATCATAAATGAAAGTTGAAACATAAATAGTAAAATAATAAATATCGATACATTGATTTAAAAATTATATTCATCATTCATCATTCTAGAATCTAATTAGTTAGTACTAAGAAAAATACTTATTAATTAATTGTGTTTTAAAATTTATAAAATTATATAATGGGCATAAGTTATAAGATGGCATATGATAAATTATAAGTTATTGTGTTTTAATATTTTATTGTTTTAAATTATAAGTTATTGCCTTTAAAATTTATTATTTTATAAATTAATCGTGTTTAATTTTTTTTTTTATATATATTTGTTTTTATTTTTTATTTTTTAAATTTAATTTTTTGTTTCTAAAGTCTTACTAGGCAAAAAAATTTTTGGGGGACGTCCAGGAGTCCCCCTTTTCAAGGGGGGACCTCCAAGAGTCCCCCTTTTGGGGAGACTCGTTCCCCCACGTCTCCCCAAAAAGGGGATGTGGGGAAACGTCTCTCCTGGAGTCCCCCCTTCCCAGGGACGTGAGAAATGTGGGGGACGCGTCCCCGTGGAACACTGGTTTTTGGTATGGTTCCTTATACCAAAAATGGATCCCAATGGATTCGAGGACGGATCTGTTTCAAAACTAAACATTCATAGCTTGATCTCAAAGTTTGTGTGCTTGATCATGAAACTAGTCTGTCTCTTGAATATATCTAGGGAACATTGCATGATAGATTTCCATAATGGTAACTACATTTTTTGGAGAATATTTGTGGGTGTGGGAAATCGTGAATAAGGTCAAAGATATTTAATATTTCAAGAAACACTGCATCTTTGACTGAATAAAGTTGAGTGTGATAGCTAAAAAAACAAAAACAAAACATGCTCCAAAAATACTTTTAGTTCAGTTATGTGTGTAGCGTGTTGGTTAGAATGAGGCACTACACTTCCATAGGGAGGAAGCTCCAAGCTTGAGTGCTTGGAAGTAGTGAAGTCACCACCCTGTTCTTTTTGGAGAAATTGGGAAAATGAGAGAGAAAGAGAGAGAGAGAGAGAGAGAGAGAGAGAGAGAGAGAGTAGATACTACCAGCTTTAGATTGATTGTGTGTGATCTAGGACTAGAGGTTAATATGTCAAGTTTGATTAGCTCTTGAAAAACAACAAATAACTAAAGATGAGATGAAATAAAGCAAGGAAACTAAAGCTGCTTTATTATGTTTTGACTTTGTGTGAGCTAATTAGCTAAGTGCATGAAATGAAAAAGAGCTGAAAGGAGAGAGTATGTGGTGTATCTAACCCTTGATTCAATGTGGACGTAGTGAACATCAAGCATTAAATCAATGAACCCCTTTACTTATGGTGAGCAAGCAAACAAGAGAGCCCCAGGGGCTTATTAACCACCCTAAGTGAGCTAGAGCTTTTAGCTAGGTTTTGAAATAAGAAATGAGTTAACTACACAAAGCAAATGGAAAGCTACATGGGTTAAGGAAAGGGAACACACATGTTATAGCAAGCAACCAAGGAAGGTGAGAAAACCTACACAACGTACTTGGATGGTGTTGTTATCCTCCTACAACGAGCTTGTAAATACAGTCTCCACAAATATGTAATGAAATGAAACACACAAGCAATCAAGCATACATTTAAAGATAAAATCCTAGATGCAATTATGATGACCCAGGTGCCCTCAGTTAGAAGGTGGTATCTTCCTCACTCACAAATTGTGATTGAATGTCCCTTGCGGTGGTGATATTGATTGCCTATGATGCAAGAAATGTGACAACACCAAAGACACCCTAGAGCAACCAATCGATCCAACAGGGAAAGATCAAGCCGATGAAGAGGAAGCCTTGCATTTGTTGAGGGTTGAAGGAAACAACATATCCAAGTAGCCCAAGAGTGTGAGAGAAGACAACAAGAGTGCCATATCACAATTAGAGTTTTGAGGTCCAAGAGAAGGAGATTTGGCACTCTTATTAGAGAGGAAAGGAGCGACTTAAATAGATTAAGAAATGCCCTAATGGCGTAGAGAGACCTTGCCCTAGTTGTTAGACAAGATGCTTTTTTTTTATTGAAGGGATTTGTGAATTTTGACCGAGGTACCAATGGTTCCAAGGTCGTACTACAGGTGTTTCTAGGGAAATGCTGTCTTTGATTCAAAGGTTGTTGGAAACATGTGTGGTATGGTACGAAAATTCCATAGCTCACACTATGTGCTAAAGCTAATGAGGATTAAGGAGAGTTTGCTAAAATATATCCTTTGAAAAGCATGCTTTAACATATTTGGGGTCGTTTAGGACTCAAAATTAGGCATTTCCAACTAATGAAAGTCGAAATCAAAGGCATGTTCCAAATTGAAAACCCAAAGGGTCTAGCAAGGCCAAACATGCGACCAAAGGTCAAAGATGAAAGGTGACAAAGACAAGTGGACCCACACTAGACATCAAGTGGGGAGATCAAAGTCACATCTAGACAGTAACAAGGTGACTCTAAGGAAGGAACTTTAACACATGTGAATTATTGCTGTTGAAGTGTGAGCAACGACAGAGGATATATTCCTCTAACTGACCTGATAAGGTCATCCCCTAACCGCCCTTGGTAAGTCGGCCTCTAACCACCCTAGCTAGGTTGACCCTAACCTAACCTAGGTCGGCCCTACCCTAGCCTAAGGTTGGTCCTACCCTATTCTAGGTTGGTCCTACCCTATCTTAGGTTGGCCCTGTTGACCACCTATTTCGACTAGGTGTTAACGTCATGTATCATGAAGATATGTACCTTGTGGTACAACAAATTTGAAGACTTATGGCTCAGCAGGGCAATTTTGCCCCCGACACTTCTTTTTGTGTACATGGAATGTCCGCTCCCCTGCGTGGGATAATTTTGTAATATGTTAGCATGGGTCAAATAGTTTAGTTGCCAAGGACTTTATCATTAGGGAAGTCCTTTCATTGAGTGTTTTTTTTTCCTTAGGTGGTTAATCTTGCTTTTCAACGATTTTAATTACTTTTGAGTTTTTCACTCAATAATCCTCGAAAGTGGGGAAAGGCGTACTAATTATCGAGCCCAATGGGTGACAAAGGTTTAAAGATGTTGTAAATGACCATGCTAGACATCTCCTAGAGTCTTGCGAAATTTTGTTAGGTTTTGATAGTATTTTTTAATAATTAAAAGTTTTCGTAAATTGGAAATTTTAATTATTTTTGATGAAAAATGTAAAAGATTGGTCCTTGTGGATTTTGTACAGGGGTGTGAGTACTCAAAACAAATGGCTTATGATCCCCTACACCCTTAGACCAAGTTTCAATTCAATTGGACAAGTTTTGCTAGGTCATTGTCCATGAGGAGTCAAAGTCAGTCAAAAGTCAACAAATAATTGGCTAAGGTATGAGAGAGACTGGGGAAATGATTTCTAATGTATTTCCTAAGTTGGAAGAGTGAAAATCCACTTAGAAGAACCCCCCTAAGTTAAGTTAACAACTTAAGTTGAGTCTCCCTAGTGAGAGGGGCTCCCCCCTTCTTCATGAGCTTAGGGGAAAGTAAAAATTAAAGTGAAGAAGTGCCTAAAACCCTAAGTGTGCCCTTCCTATAGCCTAACCTCATGTTTGAACAAGAGGAAAGGGGTTTTCCCCCTTCACACCTCACCCCTCAAACCCTAACTCACTTCAAAACCTTAAAAGTGCACCCCCCTTGACTTGTTCTCTCTCTCTTGGATGGGTGACACTTGTAACTCATCCAAGAGGGGTCTCTCCTCTTTCCCTCCTTTAAAAGGAAGCGCCTTCTCCTCATTTTGACAGTCAAGTTTTCACAGCAACTCTATTATGCCAAAATCTCTCCCCACTCTTTTTCATTCTCTCCCATTTTTCTCTTGTAATTTTTGGTGCCATTTTGTAACCTTTCTTGGAGCAATAAAGTGAAGCTTTGGAGGATCTCTTGGTGTTTTCTTGGTGTTCTTGGTGCTTTTGGTTTCTCTTGTATGGTATTTTCTCTTGGTGAGGTAACATTGTAGATTTTGTTTATTTTATTTTTGTTTCACATTGTTTTACTTGAAAAACCCTAAGCAAAGTATTTTGCTAGGGATAAATTTGTAGTAGTATTTCTATAGGTTTATGTGATTTGCTTTTATTATCGTTTGCAAAGTAATTAATAGGCCTTTTAAAAGATCTCACCTTCTTTCCTCATTGTGTAGCAAGGGTTTACAGATTTGCAGGTTGCCAAAGCTTGGAGGAGGAACTCCAAAGACTTCATTTTATTCCATGTAATTTTCTGTTTTAATTTCAGTCTTCTATTTACTTATTTTCTGCATACATAATCACTTAAATATTGCTAAAAAAATCAATTTCCAAGTTCAGTTTTTTATTGTAAATATTTCTGTATATATGCTAACTCAAAACTAACATTCTGTGGTGATTTTTAGCATTTTCCAGCAAGCTTTGTTTGCTGTTTTATGCAAGTTTTCACCATTAAAAATGGAGGTGTTGCCCAAATTCATCTACTAAAAGCTCAAGAAAACATCTACAAGCTTTAGTGCAAAGCCCCTCTCTTTCTCTTACTTTCTAAAACTATTGTAAGCAGCCCAAGAGAGTCTCTTGGGCTTGCACTTTCTTTTTCTTTCCAAGTTTAAAATCTGTAAAGTAATTTTAATTGTTTGCCCACACCTTGCATTGTGCTTGGCTCTCCCATCCTTGCAAAATCGTGCCGGCTAGGATTAGAAAGTTTTTTGATTTTTGCTTTAATTGATTTTGTCCACCTATTCCACAAAATCGAAAGTCCTTGTCCTCTACCTTGTGCCAAAGTAGTGTGATTAACTTGTTTAAATTATTTATTTAAGTAATTTTTGTTTGCCCACACCTTTCATGTGAGTGGCTATGCCATCCTGCAAAATCGTGCTGGCTAGTGTTTAAAGTTTCCTTTCATTTTGCAAAGTAAACAAAATTTACCCCGCCTTTGCCTCGTATTCTCTCCCCTTACTACTTTGTGGATCTTGGGTAATAAGAAAGGGCAAAGGATTGAGTGGATAGTTTAATTAGGCACCCCTTTCTTTTATTGTTTGGCCACTAAAATGAGGTGACTTCTGGAGGCTAGAAGGGGTTGAAGCCGGGGACGGTTCACGACATTAAGTGTCCTCCTTGTTGAGAGCCCAAGCACTTTGAACTTGACCTGTGGAGCTAGGGGAGAACCTTGTTGTTCTTCTTATTGAACACCCAACATTTCCTCTTGGCTAAGGGATAAAAATTTGGTGTAGTCACATAGCTTAGGGTTGCAACTCCTCACATCTAAACCACTAAGCTAAAAAAAGACTTAAAATTAACTAAAAACAACCTAAACATTTGCAATTTTTATTTTAGCAATTTATTTTCAAGAATTTACATTCGATTTATTTTCTGCAAATTATTCACATTATTCTTTATTTCTTATTCAAGCATTCTTTAATTCTTTGGAAAGTAATTGTTTATATGTAAAGTTATTTTGTAAATCATTGTGTGGATAAATTTATTCTTTTATTTCAAATTGTGAAGATACCTTTTTGGGAATATTTGTTCAAATGAGTGGAATTTAATAATCTTTAGGCATTGGTCTAACTGTTTATAAAATAAAGGTTTGCTTGTCATTAAAATATTGCATATTGCATTGGTTGATTGTCATTGGGTTGGGTCTCCTAATCAACAAATTAATAAACTCCTAGAACATTTAATAAACCTTCACATAGTTTAATAGGGTCTACCCCCCTTGGCTTCTCTAGGAGTGAGCCTAGACGAAAGGAGTCCAGATTGAGGTGACAGTGGGTTTGGATTCAGGTTTGTGCCTCCAAGGACACACCAAGTGGGTTGGAGACTTCTCCATGTTTGTAGGTGTGTATTAGGACGACAACAGACCCTACCCTTACCTAGGGTGGCCTAACCTATATAAAGGGAAGGGGAGGCACCCCCTCATATCTATTAGTCTACACTAATCTGAGGCAACAACTAAGAGGCCTACTCTGAGGCACAATAATTTTGTTCTAAGGCAACAACTAGGACAAATCTGAAGCAACAGATTAACTCTGTTTTGAAGGGCAGTTCTGAGGGAACCTTAAGGGCAGATTTGAGGCAACTAATAACCCTGTTCTGAGGCAGACTACAGGGTAACCTTAAGGGTAGGTTTGGGGCAGCTAATAACCCTGTTCTAAGGAAGACTACATGGCAACCTTAAGAGCAGATTTGAGGCAACATCAAGCAACTACAGAACAAATTTGCGACAACAACAACTATAGAATCAAGTAAACAACAAAAGCTACATGTCTGGGTAGAGGCTAAGAGATATTTGAAGACACATAGACATCCGTAAGTGTAATTGACTTATCTCTCTCTCAAGAAGAAGTCTTGTACTGTCATTGTACTTGTTTGACTAATAAATATATCCCAAGAAGTTTTGCTGGGTTTTCTTCCCCATGAGGGTTTCCCAAGATAAATACTTGTGCACTATGTGAATGTTTTTGTGTCAATGATTCTTATGCTTCATTTAAAGATTTAAAGGGTAAAGAACACTACTGTTATCTATTTAAGCTCAATTTTTAACTCCTAAGTGAATAACTCTAGCAATTGATCATGGTCAAGGAGAACTGGATGATCACATCCCCATGAATTGATCCTTATCTGTATAAGGTTACAAAACTTCTTGTGATATATAGATCTTGTGTGGATGTCAACAAGTTAATGGTCTAGTGCAAAGACTAGAAGGAACTGTGTGGATATGTATGCTTGAAGAATACCCTCTTTCCTGAGAGGGAGTGTTGAAGTGTGAGCAACTGCAGAGGATATATTCCCCTAACCGACCTGATAAGGTCGGCCCCTAATCGCCCTTGGTAAGTCAGCCTCTAACCGCCCTAGCTAGGTCGGCCCTAACCTAACCTAGGTTGGCCCTAGCCTAAGGTCGGCCCTAGCTTAAGGTTGGCCCTACCCTATCCTAGGTCGGTCCTACCCTATCCTAGGTCGGCCTTAACCTAGGGTGGCCTAACCTATATAAAGGGAAAGGGAGGCGCCCCTCATATCTATTAGACCACACTAATCTGAGGCAACAACTAGGAGGCCTACTCTGAGGCACAATAATTCTGTTCTGAGGCAACAACTAGGATAGATCTGAGGTAGCAGATTAACTCTGTTTCAAGGCATCCTTAAGGGCAGTTCTGAGGCAGCCTTAAGGGTAGATTTGAGGCAGCTAATAACCCTCTTCTGAGGCAGACTACAGGGCAGCCTTAAGGGCAGATTTGAGGCAACAAATAACCCTGTTTTGAGGCAGACTACAGGGCAGCCTTAAGAGCAGATTTGAGGTAGCAACAAGCAGCTACAAAACAAATTTGTGACGACAACAACTACGGAATCAAATAAACAACAAAAGCTACATGTCCGGGTAGAGGCTAAGAGATATTTGAAGACATAGAGACAACATTAAGTGTAATTGACTTATCTCTCTCTCAAGGAGAAGCCTTGTACTGTCATTGTACTTGTTTGACTACTAAATATATCACAAGAAATTTTGCTGGGTTTTCTTCTCCATGAGGGTTTCCCAAGATAAATACTTGTGCACTCTGTGAATGTTTTTGTGTCAATGATTCTTATGCGTCAGTTAAAGATTTAAAGGGTAAATAATACTACTGTTATCTGTTTAAGCTCAATTTTTAACAGTTGCAAGGACAAATGGAACGCCCTTGTTGTCATCCATGCACATGTTGTGTATGTCAAATACACAATCAATACTCCCCACACCCACATTCGAAGGGGCATGTGTATGAAGCGTATGGAGTGTGAAATCCATACACTATATTGTGATCATCCTTAGAGCCTCTTATACAACTCCATGTTCCATCATATGGGAAATCATGAAAGATGTTGGAGCTAAGATCGATGTTTCATTTTGCAAGAGCCAAGTGATATCATGTGGTTGTAGAATATAATATAATTAAGGAATATTGGTCAATGGAAATAAGCAACATAATTAAAGTCTGTCAACAATGCTCTATCTTTCTCACAATGATAAATCAAAGCAATTCGTTATCAAAAACATTGGAATGAACCCCAAAATATATGCTTGTCCCATAAACCTCTTCTTCTTTTATACCTAAATAGCCCTATTGTTGTTTTCCAATTACATAGATATGCATTGGTTTTTGTTCTTTCTCAGCAACATTTGTGTCTATACCATATCAACAACTGATTGGCAGTGAACATTGAATCTATGAGTTTTCTGGGAAAAACCGAACAATAAATTTGGCCTTTTAGCTTATTTGATTGGAATCAAATGGAAAACCTTAATGAGGATATAAATTTGAGACTAGATTCACAGTTAGATTGAGAGCATTGGAAAAAATGATTAGAATAATAATTGGGTTTGTGACATTAATTGACCTCAATGCCCAAATGCCTATATGCAACATGAGAGGTTATAGAAGAAGCATTGTCTTGGAAGCTTAGAAAAAACAATAAATAAGTGTATATAGTGGAAGAACAATTACTGTATACAACAAAAGTAGTGAATTCACGTGGTGCTTATCATGTTGATTTTTCAATAAGATAGGTTAAGTGTTAATTTTTCAAAATCCCAACCCAGTTTCGGTCTCGTTGATTTTCCAGTCAAATTTAAATGCCAAACTCAGTTTCAGCACTGTTTCAGCATATGTTACAGCCTAGTGTTTCAACATATACTCAGTGGTGTTTCAGCTTAAGACTCAGCACTATGTTTCAGCATATGCTACAGCCTGGTGTTTCAGCATCTGCTCACAGCGGTGTTTCGGCTTAAGACTCAGCACTATGTTTCAGCATATGCTACAACCTGGTGTTTCAGCATCTGCCTCACAGCGGTGTTTCAACTTAAGACTCAGCACTATGTTTCAGCATATGCTACAACCTTGTGTTTCAGCATCTGCTCACAGCGGTGTTTCAGCATCTAAAAAACTTAACAGAAAATAAATTTCTGAATCTGAGATGAAGACTGCTCACCTCTCTCTGTCCCTCTAGACTTCCTAAAGGCTC
>ML778359.1:974449-987055 GCA_009831015.1 Picea engelmannii
CAAAACGTCCACTTTGGCTAGCTAACCTGCAAAACAACAAAATTATCATAGCTGTGACGTCATACTCCTTATTTCTTGCTTATACCTGCAACGTTTTGACATCTAGCAGCTCTATTGTTTGACATTGAGTTAATAATTGCATCTCCAAGCTAAATTGACAAAACGTTTTTACTCTTTGTCATCTAAATTGACTCATTGAATGCTTGACGTCATACCTACTGCAGAAATTATATAGGTGACGTGGCAAACTTGTTGTATATGAGTTGATTTGGTATACTTAATGCATTAATGATATGATACAAAGCTCAAATTGTGAACATTGAATGCTCCTTGTATAATTATTGAGGAAGTGATTTAGTCTTTGCCTTTGATAATCATTGACTTCGTCAATAATTATATCTATCTATTGSTCATATATTATTGAAAGATAGTCTTGAATGCCTGTGAAATACTAACCCATTGCAAGCACATATTCTAGTTGTCTTTGTTTTGTCTCGCAAACAGGTGCATCAGCAGTGGTTTTATCTTTGTGACTATCTTTTCTTGGGCATCAATCTGCGGAAGGGTCTCTCTTTGACTTGGCCTTTATACATTAGCCTTCCTTTATCCAGATTGACTTAGGGACGTCTCCCTTGGATTTGCCCTCCTAAATAGAAAGAGCTCCCCATCGAGGTGACAGTGGGTGGGGAAGCTCCTGTTACGCCGGTTTCTACCTTTGACTCAAGCTATTTAACCTTTCCTACAAACCGTGCGATAACAAGGCACATCTTCCTTTCCGACTCCTACAAGTGTCAGAGCGGAATATGGTGATCAGTCTCTATCCAAATTCTGTGGGATCTCACCTGAAACTGCCATAGCTGAATCCTAAGAGCATGCATCCAATGTTGCCATGTGAATGGGGGTAGGCAATGATGTCATCTTGTATCTCGAAGACATGCTCTAGATAGAAGGTCATCTTCGAGTCAAGGCTCTCAGATGGAACAATCCATGTAAGTTGGATATACGATGTATATATGTCCTCTTGAATGGCCTAATTCAATTCTTACTTAGACGCCATGCTAGGGCCTTTCATGTCTAGAGAGTACTTGAAAGGGGATAGACAATTTGGGGAAACAATTCTCGATTAGAGACATTGAGATCTCTCAGCATATCGCCCTCGAGGCCACCCATAGGTGTTGGATGAGGCAATGGCCTCCGAAGAGTGAAGTGCTAGGTAAGGGTATCTATCTCCCCAGAGGCAGAGTCCCCCAAAGTTCGAGGTAGAAAGTGTGAGCTCTAAAGACTATTTGGACAATGGGTTGGGGATTTGTACGCTGGCACCAGATGATGTATCTAAGGAGAAGGGGTTGGATTCTCTTGGTCTTGGTTATGTCATTGCAACAAACTCGGGCCCCATATCTTTGAGCCATAGAGGACAATGGGCCTAATGATTGTATTCATGAGGTGCAACCTTGACGAAATGTCTTGGAAGTAAGTTTGGGAACATTGTTTGTTGAAGAGGGTGAGCGAGTCATAACCCTAGCTGAGCCAGGGTTGGAGGGCTTTACACACGCTGATATGTGACCCCCAAAATTGGACTCTTAAATAAGTGTAAGCCATCTTGACCTTAGTCTCTTCCTCGCGAAAAAATAAGTGTAGGTTGGGGATCTTCGACATCTTGAAGATCATAACCTTGGTTTTACTAAGGTTGATTGTCAGCTTTTAAAGGTCACAAAAACTAGCTAACGCCTCAAACTCTCTCTGTAGGCCTTCAAGCAAGGAGGCCAAAGAGATCAATACTTACATAGGAGGCAACCATCCCCATCCTGAATGTGCTCATTGACGACCCCTAAATAAGTGTAAGCTGTCGTGATCTCATTCTCTTCCTCACGAAAAAGGAAGTGTAGGTGGTGTCTTCGACATCTTGAAGATCATAACCTTGTTTTTACTAAGGTTGATTGTCAGCTGTCGGAGGTCACAAAAACTAGCCAAGGCCTCAAACCGTCTCTGTAGGCCTTCAGGCAACGAGGCTAGAGAGATCAATACTTGTGTATAAGGCAACCATCCCCATCCTGAATGTTTACTGAGGAAGGACTCTAGCTCTTCATTTTAAATCCCAAAAGGAGGGTCTGTGGGAGGGGGGTACCCCTGCTTAACCCTAATGGTACTTTGGATGAAGTCTGAGAGTCCATGTGCCATTTGGAGACGACTAAGGACCCACTTGTAGAGTTTCATAATGGAAGCTAGAACGGTCTTTGAATTATCGATGTCGTGAAGCCTCTAGAATAGAGCATCTCTTAGAATTGTGTAGAACACTTTCTAAAAGTCTACAAAGTAGCAGAAGACTTTTGAAGAGTGATCACAAGCCTCCTCAACAATGACCTTGAGTGTCAAGATGTGATTGGTTGTCTGGTACAAGTCGACCTGCCCTTTGGCCCTAAAGTGTCAACTCTCCAACTCATCTGAAAGTTGTAGATGGAAAACTGTAGCATACAACTATGAAAAGGTATGCCCAATCATAATAGTTCAATAATTGTTTGGGTCGGAGTTGGCTCTTGATTTGAGAATTGGGTGGTTGATGTGTTTAGTCCATGCATGGGGAAAACCAAAACAACCCAGATGGTTGAATAGATCAACAATGTGTCAGTTTGGAGACAAGATATCATGCTTGAGGAACTCTTTCTTGATGTCTCTCTTTGAGAATATGTGGCAAGTGGAGGGGGTGGGAGGTGAGACAATAGGATCTCCATTGGGAATATCATATAAGGGGGTTGTGTGGGAAAACATGGACTGGGCTCTAGGTCTGGGGGAGGGCATAGTTTTTGGGGAAAAGGGTTCGCTAGAAGGTTTTGGGGGAGTGGTGGAGGGTCACACAAAGCTCAAATCTCCTCAATGAGAGGAAGACTTGCTTCTTACAACAAAGGATGTAGTAGTAAGATTTGCGAATGTGGGGGTAGGATGGGGAGTCACGTGTGAAGGTGAAAACAAGTGTTTATAGAGAAGTTTACATTCCTCATCATTCCAAGAGTTCATGGGACAAGATCCGGGGTAGGGATATGTACATGTTGTTGGATGGAGTGGGGGCATGAGTCAAGGACCACCTCCCTTAGAACCTTAGAAAGAGTCTTATATTTGGCTGTGGCTATGTCTAGTGATGAGAAGGGAGGAAGGAGGGAAGCAATTCTTGAAGACGTGTGCTGTAGGAGTAGGAATATGCATACTCATCAAAGAGAATGGTGTTGCATAGTGGGGAGGGGGGAGAATGCTGAGGCCGAGATGCACAAGGTGAGGAGAACGTGGTTTGCTGGGGAAGTGGGGAGAGAGAAAGGTGTTAAATGTGTGAGAGTATGTAGTTGACCAAAATGTAATCTGCCATGCTAACTCCATCAATGTGGAGAAAGCATGTAAACCCACTCGAGCTTGGGAAGCAAGGGAGACCATTTAGGAACAACAGATCATGGGATTCCCCAACTTGTAGAGGGTGTGTACCGTAGATTGTGAGTGGCATTGCCTCATCTTCTAAAGTCCTTTGAAGGCCCACGATCCCTAGCTCTATCTCTTGGAGGCAAAATATATCCTTGGGTTTGTCATGCAGGTTCTTGTTATGGGCATTGAAGTTCCCCAAGAGAATAACCTTGCCAAGAATGTAGTGGGAGATGTTCGTGTAAAGGTCAAAGAAATCGTCCTCATTAGAGTCCCTGTGACATACAAAGTGTGACGAGGTTTGGGGGGGATAACAAACTGCCATGTATATGTCACAAGGGAGGGGGGCACTTCTTCGGATTAATATCCATAAGAAACTGACATATTCATGTAGTGCCACCATAAAGACCTTGCTTTGGTGAGAATCTCATCTGCCCTCTGACCCCATCATTAGAATGTGTCTTTTGTTGGCAAGACCAGGCCTAGTGGTACTCATGGATCTTGGGAGCTGTCTGCGTGGGACTTGTGTGTGTCTTGGTGAGGAAGAGGAGGTCACGAGACCCTATTGCTTTGCAAAGTGTGCCTGAATTTGACCAAAAGGCCTTGTTGTAGTTCTAGCAAGCAATGGAGATTGTAGATGAGATTCCCTACCTCAAAGAACACATCATTTAGACCAAGGATGGGACCACTTGGGGGAGGGGGGTGAGTCATGGATAACTACCTTGAGGTATTGAATCATTGCTCACTTACCCTCTTTCTTGGCTATGGTGACCTATTCCTTTGATTGTTTGAGATTAACAAGATGTGATCTGGTAAGGTTGGCATCAAGGTAGATCCTTTCGGGGAGGGAGGAGAGTAGTTTCTTCTCTTCTAAGTCCTAAAGCAGATGAAAAGTGTCATTTGGCACCCCCCCAACCCAACCCTACTTGAGATTGATATCCTTCAAGCCAAGGGTATTGTGGAGGAGCGTGGTGCCCATTGTCATGGTGTCTAGGGGTTGGGGGGGGGGGTGATGGAGCCCCCACACCCTAACGTTGAGTTCTTGACACTGTCTAAGATGTTCCTTTGTGATTTTGGCCTGAACCACTTCTTCGACTTCAACTAGTGCGGGGGGCTCTCTCCTTCTTATGGACCACCATAACCTAGGATTTCATTTCTTGTTTGATAAGTACCTGTTGGGACCAATGCTGCACTTATCGTTATCAAGAATTTATCGCCGAGGGTCCAAAATTGAAATTATTGGAAATATCGAGGAAATTATCGGAAATTATCAAGAAACTTTAAAAGATGCAAAAATAATCATCTTTTTTCAAATTTTTAAACTTCTAAAGCAACATCAACATCAAACAAACACATTGTCACATAAATGTGAAAATAAAACTACAATATAATATGTATACGATCATTGATGTCAAGTGGTCCATCAAACATCAATACTGAAATATGATATTTGTCTCGACTCTTGAGTCATAAGTCTTGAGTTATGACAGTGTAATACTTGGTTGATCTTGCCAGTAGTCATATGCTTGTCTCAAAGATTAAGCCATGCATGTCTAAGTATGTCTAAGTATGAATACAAAATCACATCAAAACGAAAATAAATGTATCTCATGAGATGATCATCATGAGGCATCTAGATTCTAGATACTATAAGGATAATCATAGTGCGCTAAAAAGGCATGGCCGAGGATTAGGTTTCCCCTGCCCTTGAGAAGCTTGTGGTTCCCATGTGGTTCTTCAATTCTTCCCTCTGTTTTTTTTTCCTACTAATATCAAGAATTGAGTTCTTTGCAATAAGGACAACATCTGGGGGAGTTGTAGGGCAAATTTCCACTTTATGTCCTGGGACTTTGGCAAGGTGGTATTTCAAGCGGTTGATTTCGTCATACATTTCCATTCCACATAGCTTGCAACTCAACTTTGTTCTATTACGATCCACTGGTTCACCATACTCCCACATTTGATCCGTTTTTTGAGCATTGATTAAATGATAAATCTTTAAAACTTAAACCTATGGCACAAAACAAATGGGGAAATTCAAAATCCAGATCCACAAATTTCAAAACCCTTAAACAATGCTGCAATTAAACTATCCTAGCTACATAAGTGTTAAATCTCCCATTAAAAAAGGCAAGAAGATGCAAATCTAATGAACATTGCAAACCCTATACTAAATCTTGAAAAACAAAGAAAAGAAAGGCATCAATTTTTCTACATACCTAGGAATATGGATATGGTAGATTGGACTAGATCCCCACTCCACAAATGTTTAGTTGATGTCAATGAAAACTATGGGTTTCCCCTTGTTTGCTTGAGGGAAATGGTCACAATACCCTAAGAGCTCAATCCCCTTAGGCACCGTTTGCAAAGTGAGAGGAAAAAAACTCGAAATAGCAAGTTAAAGGCGAAAAAACTAGAACAAAATGCAGCAGGGCGATAATTTCCATCGACTAGCGGTAATATCAGAAATTATCCCGATAAATACAAATTATCGCGATAAATTCAAAATATCGTAATTATAGCGATTATTTGCAGCGATATTATCACGATTATTTGTAGCGATATTATTGCGATTATTTGCAGCGATAGTATCGATATTATCGCCGAGGGTCTATTTGGCGAATTATCGTGATAAATTTGTTAATATTGCAATACGTGTAACACTGGTTGGGACCTCATTTCTTCCTGTATGTTTTTGAGGTCAGAGATTTATGATTTGTCTTGCATGGTCCTGCACATCAAAAGCTACGCCCTCCATGGGCTCATTAGTCACAGGGATCATAGCAATGTCAATCACATTTCATCATTAATATTATTAAACATACGCATAAAAACCCTGATACATTGGTCAATAGCTCAAAGAAATTTCAAAAACCTACAATACAAGACTGGAGGAAAAGACAAGATGTCCTATTGGGCTAGTATCCACAAGAAAAGGGAAGTTTCCAGGAAGGTTTCATCCAAGCCATGTAAGTGAGGTGATGTGGCTAGGGGATGTCCAAAGATGTGGGTGAAGTGAAAGCGAGGGATGCATAGTGTTATCTGTAGGTGCCTTTGTAGAAGGCGAGGTGCACCTGTCATGGATGCAATTTTTCCAAGCCCGCTCTTGCCTTTATTCTTTTATTTGCTTTTTCTTCTTCTTTTTCTTTTTATTCAAGGGCTAACCAGAGGACACTGCCTTGGCATGGTGACCAGAGTTGACAGTGTTACCCACAAGTACTTTCACAGAGATGAGAAGGTTGGCTCGTGATGAGATCCCCTTTCCCCTGGCCATGCAACCAAAGGTCACTGCCCTGGCGTGGTAACCAGATGGTGGCAATGTCATACTGTTAGGTACCCATGAACCTAATAGGTTGGCTCGTGATGAGACCCCCTATCCTCTTGACTAGGTCTTGTTTGTATTTTCCGGGTCCCTCTTGTTTCTTACTTAGAGGCCTTTTATTGCCTTCTCGGGGATCTCTGGGCGAAGCATCTCGAGGTTTTATTTCTAGGCTTTTATCTTTTACTAGCTGCTTTTATCTTCTAGGATTTTAGCCCCTTCCCATGAGATAAGGTGCAATCCTACAAACAGGTCAACCCAATGCCCGGACAAGGGGAATGGGACAAGTGAGTGGGAGATAAGATGAAATAGTGGTGCTATGATGGGAGTGGACGATGGCTTTTCAGAAATCCCCCAGTGGCAAACCAAGACCTATGGGCACAGGCTTGCTACGATACCCTGTCAATCCCCTAGAGCATGGTCAAGTGGGATAATGTAAGATCCAAGCAGTTGTTAGAGATAAAAGGAATCAGATGCATATATTTAAAGGTTTTAATGATTAAAGGTGACACATACCATGATACCTGGACCGATTACCTCATGGAGCAAGAACCTCGTCTGATACAAGACCAAGCCGATGGTGATGGATGCTGCTGTTGCTGACAAGATAAAGCTGATGGAAGAATAAAAGGATGGGTCCTCCAGGGCCATGCTCAGGTCGATCCTTCTCTCGGTACTCCATGTCTAGGACCTGTGGGCCTCGAGACATGATCTCCTAGTTATCCCTAAAAATCAGGGATAACATCTGGCTCCAACTCGGGGACATGTGCTCACTGTAGAGTGCATGAGAGCCTCAACATCTCTGGCATAACCTGCAGACCTGCTCAAACTCGATAGGGGCATCAGTAACAAAAATGGGGCAGTAATGCCACCCCTACATACATACATACATACATACATATATACATACATACATACGTACATACATACATATATATATATAATAAAACAAAAATGGGGCAGTAATGCCACCCCTACATACATACATACATACATACATATATACATACATACATACGTACATACATACATATATATATAAAATAAAACAATCAAAGAGTGTGAACATGCAATGCAAATGATATAATAGACGAATGCAAAAATGCCTACTTACCTGTACTTACCTGTCTGCTGGATGTTGGTGTAGTCAAACAACCAGTGAAGCCAATCCAACAATGTCCCATAATGCCTGCCTTTGTGCTTCATCATATATATCATATCATTGGAAATCTCAAAGTCTAACTCATGGAGGCGGGTGAGAGGGAAAAAGTGATCCCAATGCATACTCTCGGGAGAGTGCTCAATCCATCTCAGGAATGGATTGTGAAAAGTCAAAGGTTCAGGAGATTGACTCGAGGAATCTGAATGCTGGCTACCTTGGACGTCTTCACAACTTGAGGCCTGAGGAGGGATTAGCAAAAACTGAAAGGATGACTGACCATTCCTAATGGGGAGGTTGGAAAACTGTGATAATAGGCTTCTTCTTGAGGCACTCAACTTTCCCCTAAAATCCAGAATGAGGTTTTGCCTTACAGGAGACTTGGGATAAGGGACATGTTTCCAAACCACACCCTCAATGACATAGAGAGGTAAGGTGATCAAAGGGGGGTGGAAAATCTTATCACAAGTATCCTGCTTCAGGGAAGTAACTTCCTCATTTTTATCAATATCTGAGCATAACGTTGGTTGATAACTTTCTTCATAGGACAAATCTAAGTGCTCAGATGGATAGTCATCAAAGTCCTCAAGGTATGACCGAAAATTAATCGGAGAGCATAGCATTAGGTCATCCCTGGGTGTCTGAATAAGGTCAGGTTCTTGTTGCCAGGTGTCAAAATTATTAGTAACTTCATGTGATAAATGCAAAGGCAACCTTTTGAAAGGACCATCAATGTCGTACATGGGATTGCCATCATATCTAATCATATCCCATCCGTGTTTCCCGACATGTGTGAATTCATCAAAATTATCAACAAAGTCATTATCTTCATCATAACATGAAGGGGTCAAAACATCTGATACTTATTTGCTCTCTACATCATAAAATAAAGAATCATTGAAAGTTTTGAAATAACTCACCTTGTTTAATCCTTCCCGTGTAGGAGCTTCGAGTGTTCGGGTAGCTTCATCAAGTGGAAGATCTGCCTCCACATATTCAGTCATGAGACATAGAGGATCAAGCTTGTCCAAGGGTTCCATTTCCTCTTCACTCTCTGAGTCATAGAACAAGGTATCATCAGAAAACTGGAAAGGAAAATGAGTTATCTCATTCTCTTCATCTTGTGCAGGAGGGATAGGATCTTGGAGAGCTTCATCAGACTGAGGAGCGGTTATTGGTGCTTCATCCTCATAATTCACGCCTCTAGTTATATCTTTGTTGTATTCTGTTGAATCATGGGAGAAATCTTGCTCCTCTTCAAAGGGTTGGTAAGGTTCTTCATAAATCTCTTCTTTCACATTAGAGGGTTCTTGATTTCGAACATGATAAGCATTTCTGAGATCTGCCACAATCTCAGTAGTGAATCCCCCATCTTCCAAGGCTATTGTGAGATTATGAAGGGCATCTTCATACGTTTGGCAGCATGGTTTGGTAAGGTCAATGAACCTACTGATGAGGTGTATGAAAGATGATATACCCCTGTCTTCGCAACAACTCTTAAACCGATCTTGCAAGTAGGATGGCAGAGTGAGTATGAATAATTTTATAAGAGCATCCTCTCCTACCAACTTTATCTCGCTCAAATACTCCAAAAAATTTACGATGTGAGGAGTTGGGAGGCCCAAAAACGTTGGAGAGTTGTTTAGCCATTTTGTATCAAAGCAATTTGGGTATCCTTGAAAACTTCTGAAATCAATACTCGGATACATTTGTTCCCAGTGTGCCACGATCCCATAACTTGGAAATATCATAGATTTTGAGAGTAAGGTGGCACCCTGAAAAAAAATTAGTGGAGTTGCCAGATAATTTGCCTAAAACTATCAAAGGATAAGGGAAAACACCCTAGTGGAGTCGCCAGGTAAGCTTGTTAGATAAAACTCTAGAGGCAAGGCTTACCGAAAAGATTTGTCGTTTGAGGAGAATTGACTCAGTGTTCCCCAACAACGGCGCCAAAATGTTATCGCAAAGTTTGTAGCTAGGTCAAATGGCTATAAGATGGAGGTCAAACTGGCGTAACAAGAACCTATCCCACCCAATGTCACCACGATGGGGAGGTTCTTTCTCTTTAGGGAGGTTAGGCCCAGGGGAGACGTCCCCGGTAACCTGGAGTTTTGAAGAGGCAAAAGTTAAAGGGACAAAGGTAAAGTTCCCCCTTCATAGGTCACCACCAAAACAGATAGTCCCGACTAAACAACCAATAATGAAGTGAAGCCCCAAAGAAGAACACCTGCCTGGAACAAAGCAACAACAAACCAATATATGCAAGCTATGATTCAATGGGTTAGTACTTCATAAGACTATCTGATATTTAAATAAGCAATTATGGCAATAAATATTGATGAAGTCAATGTTTATCAATATAGCAATGCAAATAATATCACTTCCTCAACAGATACTGAAATGACATGGCATTCAATGTAACAAATCAACACACCATCAATTAATGCCTAAATCACCATTCAATTGCTCTTAAAACAAGACGCTGCTGCATAAAGATGAAATATTCAAGTGTGACGCCAACAACTTAGGGTTTAGTTAGGGTTTCAATTTAGAAAAGAGTTTGAGAGTTGTTTGATCACTTTCACTTCAACGCTGGAGGTCTAAGATCAATGCCTTTGGGCTAGTGGAGTCAATTTAGCAGAGGACGCAAGGGTTGAAGGAGGATGGCAAAGGACTAGAGGGAAGAGTTCTGAAGTGCTGCTATGGCAGGGCTTCAGAATCAAAACCCTAGGGGAGAGAGGCTCACTCTGGTGTTGCTAAAGCAAGGCCTTGTGCTCTCTCCTCCTTCCTTAGGTTAACTTGGCAAAAACGGCTAGCATGAAAGAATAAATCAAGACAAGAGAGTGTAGTGAGGGAAAGTGTTGCTACAACAAGGCTCTATCACTAAACCCTAGAAGAAAAACAACCCTAGGTGTAGATAACCTAGGCCTGGGACATCTCCTCCTTCTTGACCTCTGGAAAGTACGACTAGCTTAGGGAGAAGAAGAAATGAGAGTGTAGCTATGGCTAGGCTCTTTCTTTCTTCTTCAATGGCTAAAAATTTCTCTTTTAGGGGACATGAGACAAGGACCTACTTGTGTGCTTGTCACTTAGGGTTTTGATTCAACAAATTTATAAATACATGTAAGAAAATAAGACGACTACAACCATTCAATCAAGAAGTTTTGCAGAAAAATACTTACAATTCATCAAGAAATAACCATGCAAACCCTAGTTGTAACACCTTCCTTCAAGAGAAAAACCATAAAATGCCAAGAAATGCCTTCCTTCAACAAGTGCGTCTCACTAAACCAGCAAAAATACCCAAGTAGGGCACTAAAATCAGACCTCACTAATGAGTGAGTGATGCGTTATGATAAAATGAGGCTAAAACTCCTCAATATATAGTGTTTCAATGACCTAATTTACTTTTTAGGTCATAAAATGGCCGAAAAGGCCATAATACTGTTTTTACATTAAATTGTCAAATTAAAACCCTAATTGAGCAAAAGCAAGATGTCAAGCCCCACTGAGGGAGACGTTAGCCTGTTTTAGGGCAAATGCAGCACCAAAGGACAAAACGTTGGCCCTCTCTGGGCCTCCCAATCATGGCACACGTGCCAATTGCCCTGTCAAAATGTCACACACTCAAGGTGACATCATGAGCTCCTAGGTGACGTCCTGGGCCATCAAGGCAAACGTTCCACTGGAAGTGGGTCAATCCCCCTAGGCCGGGCTCTGCCAAAGTGCCTCTGACGAAACGTCCTCTTCTTCTCCAGTGTAAAAACCTGATCAACCACCGTCCTGTCTCTACCCCTTGATGGGGTCTCAACATCCATCTGGTGGTCTCTTCAGCCCCATGGAGGTCCAAACTGATCATTCTCCCCATGTGTACCGGTCCAAATGGTACCTGTCCGCCGGGCATGGTCCTGCACGTCAAAAGCTACACCCTCCATGGGCTCATTAGTCACAGGGATCATAGCAATGCCAATCACATTTCATCATTAATATTATTAAACATACACATAAAAACCCTGATACATTGGTCAATAGCTCAAAGAAATTACAAAAACCTACAATACAAGACTAGAGGAAAAGACAAGATGTCCTATTGGGCTAGTATCCACAAGAAAAGGGAAGTTTCCAGGAAGGTTTCATCCAAGCCATGTAAGTGAGGTGATGTGGCTAGGGGACGTCCAGACATGTGGGTGAAGTGAAAGCCAGGGATGCATAGTGTTATCTGTGGGTGCCTTTGTAGAAGGCGAGCTGTACCTGTCATGGATGCAATTTTTCCAAGCCCGTTCTTGCCTTTATTCTTTTATTTGCTTTTTCTTCTTCTTTTTCTTTTTATTCAAGGGCTAACCAGAGGACACTGCCTTGGCATGGTGACCAGAGCTGATAGTGTTACCCACAAGTACTTTCACAGAGATGAGAAGGCTGGCTCGTGATGAGACCCCCTTTCCCTTGGCCATGCAACCAAAGGTCACTGCCCTGGCGTGGTAACCAGATGGTGGCAATGTCATACTGTTAGGTACCCATGAACCTAATAGGTTGGCTCGTGATGAGACCCCCTATCCTCTTGACTAGTTCTTGTTTGTATTTTTCGGGTCCCTCTTGTTTCTTACTGAGAGGCCTTTTATTGCCTTCTCGGGGATCCCTGGGCGAAGCATCTCGAGGTTTTATTTCTAGGCTTTTATCTTTTACCAACTGCTTTTACCTTTTGGGCCTTTAGCCCCTTCTTCCCACG
>ML778359.1:988191-1028375 GCA_009831015.1 Picea engelmannii
GGCCAAATCCTTCCAACCCATTTCACTACGGGACGAGACGATCGTTTTGAGCTACATAGCGGCAGATTCCGACGGTGGAATCCATTGGGGCGCATCCAGTGCCCAAGGAGGGGCGCAAACCCCCCAGGGGTCCAGATCTAGTGTCGTAGAGGTCCGTTCGGGGTTCCGTCAGACATTATTTCCAGTGCAGCAGCCGGGGCGCATTGATTGGAGCAGTTTTGAGGACATTCTGACGGTGGAGTTTTGAGATCGAGTTTTCCAGCTGATAGCAGTCACCGTGCTCATCCGGGACCGTTCATTTTGGTCATTCTATCCGTGCGTGCAGCAGATCTGCTGCCTTCTTGCGGACACGGGTATTTCTTTGCTATTTGATTGTTTTCCAGTACAGATCCATGAGATCTGACTGACGTTTAATCTATATATTTCAGTAGGTGATTTGTATTCCCACGCATGCACTGTTATTATTCATAATATTGAGTTGTTGACCTTCTATGCTATTGCATGCGTCATTTTATGATTGTAAGACCTTTGTTATGCTACATGCAACTATAATAACCTACATGCAACCATAATAACTGACATGCAAACACTATAAACAAAGATCATCTACATCAAACCCTAAAACGCATCCAGAAACCCCCAGTGTATCAGATCTGCACGTTGGAGTAGTAAGATTATAGCAAATATCTTGATCAGCCGGATCAGGGATATTTCAGGTGATGGATGCTGCTGCTGCTGACAAGATAAAGCTGATGGAAGAAGAAAATGATGGGTCCTCCAGGGCCATGCTCAGGTCAATCCTGCTCTCGGTACTCCATGTCTAGGACCTGTGGGCCTCGAGACATGATCTCTTGGTTATCCCTAAAAATCAGGGATAACAGGTAGCATACCATAAACTAAAAGTCAACTCAAGTCAAGTGGAGTGTAAAATTCGTTGGTGGAGGGTTAAGTGGGTTGAATTTTCCTAGGCTAATTATAGCAACGAGGAAGCCCACAAGGGGTGAAGAAGCTTCCTCCAAAATGCGCACTAGGTCAAAGTCAACTGAAGGAACATTCTAGGCTAGTGCGCCTTAGAATTCCAAATTTAGTAAGTGCATCTCATGAGGGGGCCACTAAGAATCTTCCAGAACATGCTAGAATGGAGCCATACTCTAAAAAGCCAAACTTTTCAGGGTGACCTGAAATTTGACATTGATACTGTATGCCATATTGGGTTCCCAAAAATATGATCACATTTCGGAATTCTCGAGGCATAAAATAACCAAAATTTCATGGTCTCAGAATTTGCTGAAATTTAATCCATGAGCAAATCTCTATATTGGGTCTCCAAATATTTTAATCACTGCATTTCACCCAATAGCCAGAAGATTGCTTGGAGAACAAGCAACCTGAGACCTATGGCTAAAAATAGACAATTGAAAAATCTAACCTCTTCAATTTGCCTAGAATTCAAACAATATGTATATCTCTATAAAGGGTCATCAAATATGTAATGAGATTCTAAAAATGATGATTTCCAAGAAAAACAATTTTTTCCAAGAAAGTGAAATCTCACTGATCTGACCATACCCTTTAGGAGTTTTCGAACTCACATACATGCTTTGAATGCCGCAAGAAATCTGTATGTATGGAGATTCTACTATTAACTAAAAACCTGTCCAATTGATATGAGAGCATGAATTTGATGTATCCTCTGGATGTACCTACCTCATAAGTACCTACCCAAAGCCTGTCAATCGATATGAGAGTATGGATGTGATGTATCTTTTGGATGTACCTGTTTGTGAATCACCTACCAAAACCTGTCCAATCCTCAACCCTTTAACAATAAAAGACCCACGACCATGTGCCAAGTTTGACTAGCACTCACAAACCGTTGATGCTGAATGATGGACTGATCAAATAATCCATCTCGTAATGTATCCATGAACCATTTCTACTGAATGCCCAATATGAATATTGAGAAAAATCCATTTTGGGTGTTAACAAGTGGCATTGTACTCCTGATGTATTAAACGTTGATGTACTTTTCTAGTACCACTAATTGCTTTTGGTCACATTCTAACTACTTTTTTTATAATTTAATTTTATTCTTTAATTTGCTTTTTAGAATGTTTTGTTGTTCCAAAACTGTTAGTAGTTAGTGCTCTTATGGTAAGAAATTTTGGAATATTCCTTTGTATTTGAAGTTTCTTGCAATGTCATGGAGTCTGGAAAAGAAAAGACCTTTGTTGTGGAACAGATGAAGGCAGCTAGTTGGTGAGTGAATATGTTGGAAATGCTTTTATATGAGTTGAACAGAGTAGTCAAAAAATGTGGTGCATGGAGAAGTCTTTATAATGTTGCTGGGTGTTAACTGTTTTTTAAAAATATTTTGTTATTTTTAATATTATACTTCAGACCTTGAAAGATATCGTTTGCTCTATTTCAGGAAAGTCTTTGTTGGTGATGTTGTTGCATTGAAAGATCCTCAAAATCCAGATAACTGCATTGTTCGAAGATTGGCTGCAGTGGAAGGGGATGAAATGGTGTCTACTGATGAGAAGGACGAACCTTTTGTGCTGGAAAATGATCAGTGCTGGGTTGTTTCCGATAACGAGTCCTTAAGTCCGAAGGTACTGGTAAGATACCGAGTAGGATTTCCTGGAGAACAATTTTAGAGAATAATTGACTTTGTTCAAGAACTTACCTGATGATTTGTGCAAATGATCTTCTTTAGCTTTTTATTAAAACTTAAGAAAAACTAGCTGGTATTTGTGCTTCTTGCAAACATCTGAAGAATCTCTCAATTCTCATAAGATTTTGAGTTTTTCTTGATCAAGGCCACTAACTTTATTAAGTGTCTGCAAAAGAATGACATTAAGATTCTTAACATAGTGATCTGGACTCGATCTGGAGTTTGTGACGGTTTCAAGTTTTCATGTTCATGTCTAAAGTTTTTTTTCCTCTTAATAATATGAAGCTAAATAGACAAGTTCAAGTTAAGAAGGAGCTACATAAAGAGAATCGAGGTAAAGGAAGGGTAAAACGTTAGACACATTTGTAAAGCAATATTGGTCAAGATCTTACCTATTAAAATCAGATGGATAGTACCTGGTATTGTAGACGAGTATCATTTTTAGGATGTCTGCCTTCTAAGGGATATAAGTTCTATAGGGAAATTTACCTAATCAAGAGTCTTGATTATTTTTTGCTTGATGTGTTGGGTTTATATATACTTTGAGATTCGTCAACTCAACTATAAAAAATTGTATCCTTTTTTATCACAAAATCTTTGTTCATTTTCTTATAGTTGAATGTGTAAAGTTTTAGGGTTATGTTATTGTGAATGTGCAGATAAGGTGTACATTAGTTTGTCTTGGAACTTGTCACCTGGAAATTCCCACTTTGTCAAAAATTAAGGAAGCCTGGATAACATTAGAAATGAAGCTATTGTCAGCTCACTTGATCTCTCTTGTTTCAAAGTTAGTGTTCGCTAACTTTAGGGGGTATTCCTAATTGATCTAAGGTAACTGCGAGTCAATAAATGATCAGAAGTACCTTTAAACCAATAAAAGATTGCTGTTCTGTTCATAATTTGCAACTAAAGTATAAAAAACAGCCAGCAAAAAACTCCATAAAACTGTCCTAAATGCATGGAAATCAATGCAGAATTTTAACACTATGTTGGGTAGGCAACCCAATGCAATTCCGAAATAAAGATGCCAAATTACAATGCAAAAGTAATTTTGAGAAATGTAGCTCGGGCAGGAACTTCTTGCACAGGTTTGGTGTGAACGTGCAGAAAGTGATTCAAGACATTTCTTTGATGATCATCTTGGGAAGGTGGTCATTAATTCCATCTTGTAATTTCACTTGGAAAATAAAAAATAAAGAGTGAAAGTCTAATGTTTTGAAGTTTACCTAGTCATAGGAATCTAAATTAAATGTTCACGAAGTTCTAGAACATTAGTGACTTAGATTAGGATTTAATCTTAGCTGTACATCTAAAGATTGAGATAGGTGGCAGCTAAGATTGAGGAGATTAGTTATTTCTCTCAAAGCATAAAAGAGGACAATATGTGAGAGGTCAACCTCATATGAGAAGAGAGCAAGAGAGCTGGAAGAGGGCAGAGTGCATTCAAGAAGAGGAAGAGGAAGAGGAGTAGATTATTGAAGTCCGTGTGGGCCGTACCACTGCTATAGCTTCCCTTGTTGTTGATTGCAGCTTCATGAGACATCCTCTAGATAGTTCTCCTCTGGACTGAGTTGAGACATCTGTGTGAGGAAGCCCAAGTGTTGGGTGTGCCCATGTGATGGGTGTACGTCAGACTCTGGACTGAGTTGTGATGACGTGTGGTCTCTTGCTTTGTACTCCTCTGGACTGAGTTGAGTCAGCTTGAGATGGTCTCCTGCTTTGTACTCTTGTGGACTTAGTTGAGTTGGCTTGAGATGGTACTCTAGATGGTTCTCCCGTGGACTTAGTTGAGAGCTCTGTTGAGTATGACGTTCCTGTGGCTGAGCACAGGTGGACGTGTGAGATCCTTGCTATATTGTCTGAGAGTAAGATTTAGTTGTAACCCTAATTTGTGATGTAAAGGGTACAAGTCGATCCCACCATATGCGAAAGATAATTAATATTTGTGTAATGATTAATTATATTATTGAGTTAATGAGGTCGGCCCTATTTTGCCAATAGACAAACCTTTTGCTGTGTCAGTTCTTGTATAAATAAAGGTGAATCCCCATTGAGGATTACACACTCTCACTTGTCATTTGGAAATTTCAGCAAGTGCATGTACGATTGAAGTGCGCACCTCTCTTGGGTGCTAGGTTCTAGGTTTTGGTAAGCACCCTCTTGTGTGCTAGGTCTATGGGTTTGGGGATCTTCTCTTGAGAATATAGAAAAGGATTGCTGGGTTTTTCCCTTGTTTGAGAAGGGTTTTCCCAAGATACTTCTTGTGTTCTTGTGCATGGTTATTCTTCTTGTGATCTTGGTTATTGCAGCATTTGTTTATGGTCCAAGTACATGCTAAATGAAATAAACTACATGTACATGAGCCTAAGCATAGAAAAAATTCAACATGGTATCAGAGCAGAGTTCTTGAAGAACCATTGCACAAGTTTTCAAGCCAACCGTCACCTCCTAGTTGCAAAAAAGTACGACCCTCTAGGGTTTCCAGAAAAAAGGTACGACCCTCCCTTTTTTGCTTGTTTCAACACCTTCCATTGAAACATTGGGGCTAATTCTTGCATAGAAGTGTACAACCTCCTTCAACGCACCACAAGAGACTCTCAGATTGCAAATCAAAGAACTTTTGATTTTTGGCACTAGGGTTTCTAGGGTTTTTGCAGAAATTTTGGTTTTAGGGTTTCTGCAGCCCATTGAAGGATTTTTCAAGCTTACCAGTGTCCTTTTGACTTTCAAGGCTTATTGTTGGCAGTCATAAGTCCAACGAAACCTAAGGTTGCTAGCCTAGCCTAGCCGTTAGGTTTCCTAGCCTAGTTGCTAAGGGTTTGTGGAAGAATCTGCAAACCATGAGGAACAAAACTTTGGTGGAAGATAGGCTGGATGGATCAAGCAACTTCAGTTCTTGGAAATCAAGACTACAGATTACCCTGGAAGAGGATGACCTATTGATTCTAATACAAAAGACTACCAAAAACAACTATCGACGAAGAGAATGAAGAGTGGAAGGAAGATGACGTCAAAGCAAGGAAGATAATCATCTATTCAGTGAGAGACCATCTACTACCTCGTATAGCTAACCTAAAGACAACTTATGAGATGTATGATGCATTGAAGAATATGTTTGAGAGTAACAACACCCTCAGAGCTTTTACATTGAAGAACCCGCTTCAACACATCAAGATGACAAAAGATGACACCGTTGCTACCTTCTTCATGAAGATTTCAAAGTTAAGAGATCAACTGGGTGGCATTGGAGAAACCATATCAGACAAAGAACTTGTCTTGACTACTCTCAATGCTCTTCCAAGACTATGGGAACCATTTCTTCAAAGTATCAGTGGTAGAACAGATCTACCTGGATTTGCTCGTTTATGGACAGACCGCACCCAGGAAGAAACCAAACTTATAGTCAGAGGAGTGCAAGATTCCCCTCATGATGACAATCATGCTCTTGCCTTCCATACAAAGAAAGGCAAAAGAATAAATAGAAGAAGTTTCAACAAAGCATTCAAAGACAAGAAGACTTCATCAGCTACAGGTCATGAACACAGAAAAGACAAATCAAATATTTAGTGTTTCAGATGTGACAAGTACAAACACATTGCGAGAGATTGTCCTACCAGGAAGAAAGGAAGACAACTTGCCTCCACTGCTGATGTTGATCCAAAGCCACATTAGAGAGATGAAGACATAAAAGATGGAGCATTCTTCTTTTGAAGAACTCACATATGAATTCTTCCCAAGTGATTGGTGTTGAGAAAACATCTTATACAGGTTGATTGTCCAACCAGTCCAGGCTCTGTTACATGATACTATCAGCTTGAGTGAGCTATGGCATAGGAGACTTGCTCATATCCATTATAGAGCCCTTCCTGCTCTAGGGAAGATGGTAACATGCCTTCCAGAGATACATGTTCAACATGATGATGTTTGCAGAGGTTGTGCTATTGGAAAGAATGTCAAGGGGTCTTTCTTGAGCAGTGACAACAGATCTAAGGGGATCTTGGACTTGATACATTCAGATGTGTGTGGACCCATGATTATTGCTTCCTTGAATAAAGATTTGTACTATGTGCTCGTCATCGATGATCACTCTCGGAAGACGTGGATTTACTTCTTGAAGACCAAGGATGGAGTCCTTGCAATATTTCACGAGTTTAAAGCTCAGGTTGAGAACCTGATCGGGAGGAGGATCAAGTTGTCGAGATCAGATAATGGAGGAGAATACACCTCCAGCGATTTCAATGATTTCTGTATTGAGGCATGGATCAAGAGGGAGTACACCGTTTCTTATAACCCTTAGCAGAATGGGGTTGCAGAGAGGAAGAATAGAACCGTCATTGAGGCAACCAAAGCAATGATACACGATCATAATCTACCTATGATTCTGTGGGCAGAAGCAACCATGACAATAGTGTATGATCAGAACAAGAGTCCTCATTAGATCTTGAAGAACATGACTCTCGAAGAAGCTTTCACCAGAGTGAAGCTTGAGGTTGGACACTTCAGGATATTTGGGTGTCCAATATACTTTCATGTACCCAAGGAGAAGAGGACCAAGCTAGACCCTTCAAGCATAAAGGGTACATTTGTGGGGTACAGTGAATCTTCAAAGGCATACCAGATCTCCATCCCCGGTCAGAGACAGATTGAGGTGAGTAGAGATGTCATCTTTGAGAAAGAGATAGCCTTTCAAAGATCCAAAGAATCTCAGATGGAGATTGACAGCGAGACAATACCTTCTCCCCCTTCAACAGTTCAGAGGGAGACAGTCATTGATCCAGTTGATCCAATAGCTCCAGTCGATGTTCCCAGAGACATTGCAGTAGGCCATAAAAGGCTTGCCTGGGCTTGATAGACTCTGCAGGAGGCAGAGGGACATGCAACTCCTCGAGGCGCATTCCGAGAGAGCAAGAAACCACAAAGATTTTTGAGCTATGTTTCAGCCATGAGCCACATCATTGATATTGAGCCTTCTTGTCATGGAGAAGCAACAGGTCAACAAGTTTGGCAAGATGCCATGACAGAAGAGTATCAGTCCATCATGAAGAATGATGTGTGGGATATTGTTCCGAGACCAGAAGGGAAGTCCGTGGTGACTTCCAAGTGTATCTATAAGATCAAGCATGCATCTGATGGAAGTGTCGAGAAGTACAAAGCGAGATTTGTGGCTAGAGGATTCTCTCAGATGGAGGGAATTGATTATGAGGATACATTTGCTCTTGTAGCCCGATACACTTCCATCCGTACGATCATTGTTGAATGACTTCTGAATTTGAGATGAAGGATCTGGGTATGATGCACTACTTCTTGGGACTAGAAGTATGGCAGAGGACTGATGAGATTTTTTTGAGTCAAGGAAGATATATAATGGAGATATTGAAGAAATTCGGTATGACAAACTACAAATCCATGCCTACATTGATGGTGATGGATCTGGAGAAAATGAATGAGGCTTCTACTGATTCAGGTGAGATTGATCCACATCTTTATCGACAACTGATTGGATCACTAATGTATTTGGTTAACACCAGACCTGATATAATGTAGTGAATGTACTCAGTCAGTTTATGAGTTAGCCGAGACAGACTCACTAGATAGCAATCGAAGCCTGTGTTGAGATATCTACGAGGTACAGTTGCATATGGCTTGAGATATGCCTCCGATGTAGACATGAGATTGCTGGGATATGCCGATGCAGATTGGGCAGGGAGCGCAGTGGATCGGAAGAGCACATCTGGTTGTTGTTTTACCTTGGAATCTGCCATGGTTTCCTGGTGTAGTAGGAAACAAAGCTTTGTGGCTTTGAGTACCGTAGAAGCAGAGTACATAGCGTTATGTGTGGAAGTTTGTGAAGCAGTGTGGCTTCGCAAGCTGCTTGCAGATTTATTTGGTCATGAGATGGATTCCACTGTTATCCATTGCGATAACTAGAGCTGTGTGAAGCTCTCAGAGAATCCTGTGTTTCACGATAAATTGAAACACATAGAGATCAAATACCATTATATCAAAGATATGGTGCAGAGGAAAGAAGTACACGTGCAATACCTTTCTACACATGAGCAGGTTGCAGATGTCTTCACCAAACCGCTTGCCAGGACGAAGTTCGAGTACTTCTGTGAGAGACTTGCCCTAGTGGAGAATGCCTCCCTAGCTGAGAGGGAGTGTTGTTGATTGTAGCTTCATGAGACATCCTGTAGATAGTTCTCCTTTGGACTGAGTCGAGACATTTGTGTGAGGAAGCCCAAGTGTTGGGTGTGCCCATGCGATGGGTGTATGTCAGACTCTAGACTGAGTTGTGATGACGTGTGGTCTCTTGGTTTGTACTCCTCTGGACTGAGTTGAGTTACTTGAGGTGGTCTCCTGCCTTGTACTCTTGTGGACTCAGTTGAGTCGGCTTGAGATGGTACTCCAGATGGTTCTCCTGTGGACTCAGTTGAGAGTTCTGTTGAGTTTTACGTCCCTGTGGCTCAGCACAGGTGGATGCGTCCCTAGTGGTTGAGCACTAGTGGACGTGTGAGATCCTTGCTATATTGTCTGAGAGTAAGATTTACTTGTAACCCTAAATTTGTGATGTAAAGGGTACATTTCGGCCCCACCATATGCGAAAGATAATTAATATTTGTGTAATGATTAATTATATTATTGAGTTAGTGAGATCGGCCCTATTGTGCCAATAGACACACCTTTTGCTGTGTCAATTCTTGTATAAATAAAGGTGAATCCCCATTGAGGATTACACACTCTCACTTGTCATTTGGAAATTTCAGCAAGTGCATGTACGATTGAAGTGCGCACCTCTCTTGGGTGCTAGGTTCTAGGTTTTGGTAAGCACCCTCTTGTGTTCTAGGTCTATGTGTTGGGGGATCTTCTCTTGGGAATATAGCAAAGGATTGCTGGATTTTTCCCTTGTTTGAGAAGGGTTTTCCTAGGATACTTCTTGTGTTCTTGTGCATGGTTATTCTTCTTGTGATCTTGGTTATTGCAACACTTGTGTATGGTGTTGCTGCATTTGTTTATGGTTCAAATACATGCTAAATGAAATAAACTACATGTGCATGAGCCTAAGCATAGAGAAAATTCAACAACCCTTTCTTCATCCACATGCTGTACACCCTTGGATTTGGCTGTACACAGTCTTCTGTGGATTGTTGGAGTGTGCTTCGGTGTTGAGAGGAGATAAAGAGTGGTTTTCTGTCTAAGAAAGGTAGAAACAGAGCAGGACATACTGCTGTTGCTGTACCCTCTCTTACACAGGTGTACACTGCTGTTTGAAGTGGTTTTATTGACCGTATGGATGCTGGTTCAAGCAGGCTGCAAAGGTCACCTTGTAAGCTTTGATCAAAGGAATGAAATGTTGATTTGAAGGATAAATCCTTGTGTAAGTGTTTTATTTCTTCCACCGTTAATTATTTCGGCTGTTGTGTGATTGGTGCAATGTTCAGAAATTTAACTGTTGTGTGTGTTAATTAAATTATGTTTTGAGTTATTTATTGGGAGAACATTAGGACAATAGTCACTTAGGCTTGAAAAATTTACATGGTATCAAAGCGATTCCTTTGATTGAGATTCTCAAGTGTTTTCATTAGTAAATCAATTGCTGGAAAGGACCAATAGTTAGAGGTTTCAATATTCCTTTAAGGACTAATTTTCAGATCTAGGAGTTTGTGCATTAAATCTCAAAAATGGCCTCAGATTCAAGGATAGACTGGATGGCACCTCAAATTTCTTGTCATGGAAAGTGAGGGTTACACTCTTGTTAGAAGAGAATGATCTCTTGGATATAGTCAAGGATGTTCCGCCTTTGCCTACAGATCCATAACAGTTTGTAGCTCACAAGAAGAACGAAGTGAAGGCCAAGTGGATGATCATGAACGCCATCAAGGATTATTTGATCTCTCATATATTTGAGAAGAAAACAACAAAGGAGATGTTTGATGCCCTGGTTGGCCTCTACCAGAGTGAGAACATAAACAAAAAGATGATATTGCAAAACAAACTCAGATCCATAGATATGGCTAGATCAGATTCAGTTACCAGTTACCTTACGAAGGTCATGCAGATTTGTGATCAACTTGCAGCAGTTGAGGAGAAGATTGCAGATGTGGAGCTAGTGAAAATGGCATTGAATGGATTTCCAGCTTCACGAGAAACATTTGTCAAAGGTATTTGTGCTTGTGAAAACCTTCTTAACTTTGAGAGGTTGTGGGATGACTGTATCCAGGAGAAGACTCAGATGCAGTCAAAGGCCATCAAGAAGGGTGGTGAGGAGAACCTAGCCCTATTTGATCAGACAAATAAGGGAAAAGGTAAAGGACCCAACAAGGGTAAGAGAAAGATTGAAGAGTCGACCTCACAACAAGGAAAGGACTTGAGTAAAATCAAGTGCTTCATTTGTCACAAGTACAATCATTATGCATTACAGTGTCCAGATAAGAAGGGTAAAGGGAAGCAACAATAGAAGAAGGTAGCAACCTCTGTAGAAACTGAAATGAACGAGTTTGCTGCCAAGTTTGAGAAGGATTTCTTGATGGTATCTTGCCTTTCTACCAACACGGTTCCTATGAATGTGTGGTATGTGGATAGTGGGGCATCTCGTCCTTTGACAATAGCCCAACAATTATTTTCTACTCTCAAATAACTCTTGAGATTTTGACAATGTCTTTTTTGTTTCAGGTCTCAAAAAGAACTTGCTTTCAGTTTCAGTTATGGAGGATAAGGGTTATGCAGTTGTGAGTTCAAGAACTAGCTAGTCCTCATTAGGTCGAAGGAACCTAGCCCAAATAGAGCTTAGGTAATAGGGGTTAGATAAGGTAATCTTTATAGATTGTAGGGCGAACTTGTTTGAGCCCTAGTTCACAACAATGATAGCTTGTGCGAGTTGTGGCACAAGAGGGTGGGGCACTTGCATGGAGTTCAATTTTAAGCAACATGGAGTATGCATAGGGTGCACACTTGGAAAGCATGTGAAGGTTTCTTTCCCAAGCAACGAACATAGGTCTAAGGAGATTCAAGACCTAGTGCAGTTGGATGTTTGTGGGTTGATGACAGTAGCATCAATTTTAGGAACCACGTACTATGTTTCCTTCATTGTTGTCTTCTTTCGCAAAACTTGGATCTACATCCTAAAGACCAAGGATGAGGTCTTTAGCAAGTTTCAGAAGTTCAAAGCTCTAGTTGAAAACTAGACAAGGAATAAAATCAAAGTCTTGAGATTGGATAATGGGGGTGAGTATACCTCCAAGGAATTTGAGGTTTTCTACAAGGATGCAGTAATGAAGAGGGAGCTGACTGTTCTGTACAACCCACAACATAATGGGGTTGTAGAGAGGAAGAATTGATCCATTATCAAGGTTGCTAAGGCAATGTTTCATGACTAGGACTTGCCGATGTTTGTTTGGGCATAGGCATGCAACACAACAATCTACATCCAAAACTGGTGTCCTCAGATTATCTTGGAGGACGAGACACTAGAAGAATCATTCATTAGTGTGAAGCCAAATGTGAGTCATTTTCGCATCTTTGGTTGTCCAGTTTATATCCATGTATTAGTAGAGAAGAGGACTAAGTTGGAACCCTCCATCATGAAGGGTTTATTTGTAGGTTACAATGAGATTTCGAAGCCCTATAGGGTCTATATTCTAGAACAGAGGACGATAGTGAGTAGGGATGTAAAGTTTGAGGAAGACTTTGCATCCAGGAAGCCCCATGAGCCTATTACCGCGACAAAGGATGAGGAGTTGGAAGCTCTGAAGGTTGGAGACAGGGTCACCGATGACTTCCAAAGCAATACAACAACTTTCAGGTGAAGAGGAGGAGACAATAACTCCTTTCACTTATGTCAGGAGACCTCGATGGTTCACTCAAGCATTGAGGGATATGCTTAGGAGTATGTTGAGGCTCCTAGGAGCACATTTAGAGAGAACAAACCTCCAACGAAGTTTCCAGACTACATGACATTGATGAGTAGCATCATAGATTTTGAGCCTTCCAACTTTCAAGAGGTAGTAGACCAACATGTATGGTGGGATGCCATGGTGGAGGAGTACACTTGCATCATGAAGAATGATGTTTGGGACATAATGCCAAGACTGGAGGGGAAGTCAGGAATGAGTTCTAAGTGGCTCTACAAGATCAAGCATGTAGCAGATGGAAACATTGAGAAGTTCAAAGTGAGGTTTGTGGTGAGAGGGTTCTATCAGAAAGAGGGAGTGGACTATAAGGAGACATTTTCTCCTCTCACCATGTACACTTCTGTTAGAACAATTGTGTCCTTAGTTTCATTTATGGGATGGAGGATACTTCAGATGGATGTGGACAACTTTCCTTAATGGGATCATTGAGGAAGAAGTGTACAGAGTAGCCTCAGGGATTTGAGGTAAATGGGAAAGAGTCCCATGTTTGTAGGCTTAAGAAATCCTTGTATGGTCTCAAGCAAGCACCGAGAGCATGGTATTACAGGATAGATGGATGTTTGTAGAGTGTGGGCCTCGCCAAAAGTGAAGCATATCCTAACTTAATATATTTGTTGGATCCAATCTGCTTGTTTTGGTGTTGTATGTGGATGACTTGTTTCTTACGGGTGCAGAGAAGCTCATTGCAGGGTGCAAAACAACCATGGTAGCTAAGTTTGAGATGAAGGACATCGTCATGATGCATTACTTCTTGGGTTTATAGGTTTGGAAAAGACTAGGGGAGATATTCCTTAGGTAGGGTATGTATGCAATTGAGATATTGAAGAGTTTTTAGAATGAGGATTGCAAACCTATGGTCACACCCATGATCACTAATCTGAAGAAGGTGACCGCTTCATATTCAAAGTTGGTGTAACCAACATTGTACAAGTAGTTGATAGGTTCCTAGATGTGTTTGGTCAACACTAGGCTAGATAGGTGTGTTTTGGAGTAAACACCTTGAGTCAGTTCATGATGGAGTTGAGGTAGGAGCATTAGGTAGCAACAAAACATTTGCTCAGATACTTGAGGGGCACAATGGAGTATGGTCTAAGATATTTTGGAGATGGTGAAGTGAAGTTGCAAGGGTATTCAGATTGAAATTGTGCAAGGAGTGCAAGAAACAGGAGCACCTCAGGGTGCTACTTTAGCTTGGGTTCAATAGAAAATAGACTTTTGTGCCACTTAGCTCAATGGAGGAAGAATACACGGTAGCCAATACTGTTAGTTTTGAGGTGATGCAAGGGGAGGGAGAAGAAGGGGGTGCAAGTGTGGGCCCTATTGGATGGTAGATAGTGTAAAGGTTAAATAGGCATGATCAATGATGGGAAGATGATTGAATATCAAGAAGTTAGAGATGCTAGGTATGAGAGAAAGAGAGGTCAAAATGTAGTCCACTTTGTGACGGAAACAAATGAATCCACAGGGGTTGGGAAACTGTGAGATCCATTTCAGTATAGACCTTAGCTTCACCAAGCTCCAAGAGATGTCTCCCATATGTAGTAATAGGGTTCAACTTGTCAACAAAACTCCTATCAAGGTTGTAGTCTCCATGATCCTTTTGAAAGAGATGTAGCTCATTCTTAGCTAGGTCATGGGTGGGGCCTTGCTTAACTCTAGTCTACCAGTGAAGACCCCTAATAAGATGATACCCTTTAGTGCATTTATCAAAATATAGATTTTTGAATGTGGTCTCCATCTGCGTGAACAATAAAATTTGACGAGGTTGGATGGAAGTAACACACACCAACATAAACATCTTGATAGGGCAAACCTTATTTGATTTAAAGCCACATAAACCTAGAGTGGTCATTAGAGTCTACTAAAGAAACTGTAGGCCATAACTGATCATGACTGACACAAGTCACCTTGTAAGATCATGTTATGCTTGAAGGTTGAGATCCAAAGATAGCTGATACGAGGGAGGGCCCTTTTGGGGCTCTTGTGTGTCTTTGTAAGAAATGCCAAGTCTTGATTATAAATAACATCCTGAAGACGAGAGTGTGAGTGCCAATTTTGAAAAATTTCCGGGAGCAGGAGCGTTTTTTTTATAATACATAAAAAATATATATTTTGATGCATATATATAAAAAAACATGCAGAATGTCAAATCAATTACAAAAAACATGAAAACATAGATATAAATCATTTAACTAGTTGATTAGTGATGAATCATGATCATTAAAGCATCAATGGTCAACCATTTAGTACACATATAACATCAATCATATGTTGTTGATTGCAACTTCATGAGACATCCTCTAGATCGTTCTCTTCTAGACTGAGTTGAGTCAGCGTGAGATGGTCTCATGCCTTGTACTCCTATGGACTTAGTTGAGTCGGCTTGGGATGGTACTCTAGATGATTCTCCTGTGGACTCAGTTGAGATAGAGATATGTTGAGTATGACGTCCCTGTGGCTGAGCACAAGTGGATGTGTCCCTAGTGGCTGAGCACTAGTGGACGTGTGAGATCCTTGTTATATTGTCTGAGAGTGAGATTTAGTTGTAACCCTGATTTGTGATGTAAAGGGTACAAGCCAGTCCCACCATATGTGAAAGATAATTAATATTTATGTAATGATTAATTATATTACTGAGTTATTGAGGTCGACCCTATTGTGCCAAGAGACACACCTATTGTTGTGTCTAGTCTTGTATAAATAGATGTGAATCCCCATGGAGGATTACACACTCTCACTTGTCATTTGGAAATTTCAGACCTACTTGTACGACTGAAGTGCGCATCTCTCTTGGGTGCTAGTTTCAAGGTTGTAGATCACACTCTTGTGTGCATCTAGGGTTTATGGTTTGGGGGATCTTCTCTTGAGAATATAGCAAAGGATTGCTGGGTTTTTCCCTTGTTCGAGAAGGGTTTTTCTAGGATACTTCTTGTGTTCTTGTGCATGGTTATTCTTCTTGTGATCTTGGTTATTGCAACACTTGTGTATGGTGTTGTTGCATTTATTTATGGTTCAAGTACATGCTAAATTAAATAAACCTCATGCTTGAACCTAGCAATTAGAGAAAATTCAACATGGTATTAGAGAGTTCTTGAAGAACCATTGCACAAGTTCTAGCAAGCCGTCACCTCCCAGTTGCAAAAAAGTATGCCCCCCTAGGGTTTCTGGAAAAAGTACGACCCTCCTTCTGCTAGTTTCAGTGCTTTTTACTCGAGCCTTAGGGCTAATTTTGGCATAGGAGTGTATGGCCTCCTTCAACACATCTTCAGAGACTCTCAGGTTGCAAATCGAAGAAATTTTGATTTTTTGCCCTAGGGTTTTTGCAAAATTTTTGGTTTTAGGGTTTCTGCAACCCATTGAAGGATTTTTCATGCTTACTAGTGTTCTTTTGACTTTCAAGGCATATTGTTGGTAGTCATAAGTCCAACGAAACCTAAGGTTGCTAGCCTAGTTGCTAAGGGTTTGTGGAAGAATCTGCAAACCACGAGGAACAAAACTTTGGTGGAAGATAGGCTTGATGGATCAAGCACTTTGGTTCTTGGAAATCAAGACTACAAATTACCCTGGAAGAGGATGACCTATTGAGTGTGATCCAAAAGACTCTACTAGAAACAACTACCGATGAAGAGAAGGAAGAATGGAAGGAAGATGACGTCAAAGCAAGGAAGATAATCATCTATTCAGTGAGAGATCATCTCCTACCTTGTATTGCCAACTTAAAGACAACTTATGAGATGTATGATGCATTGAAGAATATGTTTAAGAGTACCAACACCCTCAGAGCTCTTACATTGAAGAACCAGCTTCAACATATCAAGATGACGAAAGCCGACACTGTTGCCATCTTCTTCATGAAGATTTCAGAGATCAGAGATCAGTTGGGTGCCATTGGAGAAACCATATCATACAGAGAGCTTGTCTTGACTACTCTCAATGCTCTTCCAAGACATTGGGAACCATTTCTTCAAAGTATCCGTGGTAGAGCAGATCTACCTAGATTTGATCGTCTATGGACAGACTGCACCCATGAAGAAACCAGACTTATAGTCAGAGGAGTGCAAGACTCCCCGCATGATGACAATCATGCTCTTGCCTTTCATACAAAGAAAGGAAGAGGGAATAGAAGAAGTTTTGGAACAACATTCAGAGACAAGAAAACTTCAGCAGCTTCAGGTCATGAACACATAAAAGACAACTCAAGGATTCGGTGTTTCAGATGTGACTAGTATGGACACATTGCGAGAAATTGTCCTACCAGGAAGAAAGGAAGATAACTTGCATCCATTGCTGACGTTGATCTAGAACCACCTCAGAGAGATGAAGACATGAAAGATGAGGCCTTCATCTTCTGAGCTTTCTCAGGAGGACCAAAAGCAAGATTGAGCATGACTGTAGACTAAGGTAAGTTTTGTACTACATTCCTTATTTGATTTCATCATTATCCTGTAGTTGCTTGCATTTTGATAATGAAGGGTATTATCCTTGGTATGGGAGCCCTAATGACTTGGACCAGTATCCTTGGTATGAGAGTCCAAAATTTCTTGGTTGGCTATTATCCTAGTATAGGAGGCTATTTTGGTTGTTATCCCTACGTGAGGCCATCTTGGTTATTATCCTAGTACGAGAGGCCAACAAAATACTGTAGAGGCAGTAGAGGACATGAGAAGACATGGGATGTCTCCAGGTTAGCAACACATGAAAAGGAAGACGTTTATCCTTCAGACTTCAGAGGGAGTCACTTGACTCAGAGGGAGTCAAACTATTTGAGAAGAAGGAAGAGACAATACCTTCTCCCCCTTCAACAATTCAGAGGGAGACAGTCATTGATCCAATTGACCCCGTAGCTCCAGTTGATGTTCCCAAAGACATTGCAGTAGGCCATAAAAGGCCTGCCTAGGCTCGACAGACTCTGTAGGAGGCAGAGGGACATGCAACTCCTCGAGGCGCATTTCGAGAGAGCAAGAGACCACAGAGATTTTCGAGCTATGTTTCAGCCATGAGCGACATCATTGATACTGAGCCTTCTTTCCATGGAGAAGCAGCAGGTCAACATGTATGGCAAGATGCCATGACAGAAGAGTATCAGTCCATCATGAAGAATGATGTGTGGGATATTGTTCCAAGCCTAGAAGGGAAGTCTGTGGTGACTTCCATATGGATCTATAAGATCAGGCATGCAACTGATGGATGTTTCGAGAAGTACAAAGCGAGATTTGTGGCCAAAGGATTCTTTCAGGTGGAGGGAATTGATTATGCAGAGACATTTTCTCCTGTAGCCCAATACACTTCCATCTGTACAATCATTGACCTAACAGCATTCATGGGTTGGAGACTACATTAGATGGATGTCAAGACAACCTTTCTCAATCGTGAGATTTCAGAAGAAGTCTACATTGAGCAACCAGAAGGATTCGTGATATATGAGCATAAATCTCATGTATGTAGGTTGAAGAAAGCCCTGTATGGATTAAAACAAGCACCTTGTGCTTAGTACGAGAAGGTGGATGGATTCTTGATGAGTTTGGGCTTCAGCAAGAGTGTTGCTGATCCAAACCTATATTATCACATTGTTGGTGACGAGTGCCTGATTTTGGTCCTGTATGTTGATGAATTCTTCCTCACCGGTTTAGAAAATCTTATTGTTGAATATAAGCGTGCATTGACTTTTGAATTTGAGATGATGGATCTGGGTATGATGCACTACTTCTTGGGACTAGAAGTATGGTAGAGGACTGGCGAGATTTTCTTGAGTCAAGGAAAATATACTGTGGAGATATTGAAGAAATTCGGTATGACAGACTGCAAATCCATGCCTACACTGATGCTGATGGATCTGAAGAAAATGAACGAGGCTTCTACTGATTCAGGCGAGATTGATCCACATCTTTACCGACAGCTGATTGGATCATTGATGTATTTGGTTAACACCAGACCTGATATATGCTATGCAATGAATGTACTCAGTTAGTTTATGAGTCAACCGAGACAGACTCACTAGATAGCAGCGAAGCATGTGTTGAGATATCTACGAGGCACAGTTGGATATGGCCTGAGATATGCCTCCGATATAGACATGAGATTGCAGTGATATACCAATGCAGATTGGGCAGGGAGTGCAGTGGACCGGAAGAGCACATCTGGTTGTTGTTTTACTTTGGGATTTTCCATGGTTTCCTGGTGCAATAAGAAACAAAGCTCTGTGGCTTTGAGTACCATAGAAGCAGAGTATAGAGCGTTATGTGTGGCAGTCCGCGAAGCAGTGTGGCTTCGCAAGCTCCTTGCAGATTTATTTAGTCATGAGATGGATTCCACTATTATCCATTGCGATAACTAGAGCTGCGTGAAGCTCTCAGAGAATCATGTGTTTCATGATAAAACGAAACACATTGAGATCAAATACCATTATATCGGAGATATGGTGCAGAGGAAAGCAGTACACGTGCAATACGTTTCTACACATGAGCAGATTGCAGATGTCTTCACCAAACCGCTTGCCAGGACGAAGTTCGAGTACTTCCGTGAGAGACTTGGGCTGATGGAGAATGCCTCCCTAGCTGAGAGGGAGTGTTGTTGATTGCAGCTTCATGAGACATCCTCTAGATCGTTCTCCTCTGGACTGAGTTGAGTCAACTTGAGATGGTCTCCTGCCTTGTACTCCTGTGGACTCGGTTGAGTCGGCTTGAGATGGTACTCCAGATGATTCTCCCGTGGACTTAGTTGAGATAAAGATCTGTTGAGTATGACGTCCCTGTGGCCGAGCACAAGTGGACGTGTCCCTAGTGGACATGTGAGATCCTTGTTATATTGTCTGAGAGTGAGATTTACTTGTAACCCTAATTTGTGATGTAAAGGGTACAAGCTGCCCCCACCATATGTGAAAGATAATTAATATTTATGTAATGATTAATTATATTACTGAGTTATTGAGGTCGGCCCTATTGTGCCAAGAGACACACCTATTGTTGTGTCTAGTCTTGTATAAATAGATGTGAATCCCCATTGAGGATTACACACACTCTCACTTGTGATTTGGAAATTTCAGACCTACTTGTACGGATGAAGTGTGCACCTCTCTTGGGTGCTAGTTTCAAGGTTGTAGAGCACCCTCTTGTGTGCATCTAGGGTTTATGGTTTGGGGGATCTTCTCTTGAGAATATAGCAAAGGATTGCTGTGTTTTTCCCTTGTTTGAGAATTGTTTTCCCAAGATACTTCTTGTGCATGGTTATCCTTCTTGTGATCTTGGTTATTGCAACACTTGTGTATGGTGTTGCTGCATTTGTTTATGGTTCAAGTACATGCTAAATGAAATAAACCTCTTGCTTGAGCCTAGCAATTAGAGAAAATTCAACATCATAAACATTTGTCATCAATAGATTGTAAAAGACATCAACCACAAAATGAAATAGATTGTAGACTCTAGAGCATCATGTTCATCACCAAACAATTGTAAGATAATAGTTCAAACTTCAAAACTTCAAATTTCAAACTTCAAACTTCAAACTTCAAAGGTAAACTGTCATATAATGTTCAACTTCAAACTTCATTGTTTACAGAATAAGCCATAATAAAGAGTCAAGAGTCAAGACTCAAGACAAAGTACTAAGTTATAGAATCTAGAGACCACTTCTAAACTTGAAACAAAAAAAGAGATCTAGTATATAGTAGCAAGTACTAAATACTATTCTCTAAGTTTTCCTTTTGCCACGAGAAACTTCTAGTTTCTTATCCCGCGATCTTTGAAGAGAAGTAGGAACAGGTGGAAGTGATCGTGGAACACGACCAACAACTGAATGGCCCCCACGTGACAATGGACGCTGTGAATTTAAAGGTAAAATTGATGAATTTGGAACATCGCTAGTGGATGGGGGTGGCATTTCTCCTCTAGGAATATGATCACCTTCACGATCACCCGGAAGTTCCTCTTCCAAGTGTTCTAAAACAATGGCTCCATCCTCCAAATTAGTTTCCTCTGGATTGTTGTACCAAGTCATATCTCCATGCTCACTGATGTATTTGCTCAATTCGCTTCGTACTTGAGCACACTCCTTTTCATTAGGTATCAACTTGTCCAATGCAAGCATATATACATTTTGCACCTCTAGATCTGTGTGTGGTTTTCTCCTTTCCCCACCCCTAGGTGCTGGTTGGGCCAACCAAGATGAAGAATAATATTTTGGGGCAAGGACATATGCCAGAGCATGGAGTGGAACATTCAAATTATCCCACCTTTTGACCACATGTTTATGGATATGATCATACAAGATCACATCCCTCGACTGAACAATATCTTTGATTTGGCCTAGCATGCTGTCCATTTGCTCATACACCTCTCCAATCACCGAATGATCTATATCTGGAAATCGACTCATACTATAAATGGGTTTGGTGAACTGCAAAATATATCGAACTTGTTGGCAAAAATGGCCATCAAGAATTGTGTCCACCTCCTGAAAGTCACTTCTCTCAAATGTGTATGTAACCTTGTCTTTTAGATCCTACCATGAATCACTCAAGGCCATACTAGCCAATGCCTCTCTTACCTACAACATGCGCTTGAAGGTGAGATAATAGCTAGCAAATCTGGTCTTCGCAATCTTTAGTAACTCCAACTTGGAGTGATTGCGAAAAATGAAGTGGGCCATGCTATGATTGGTAATAAATCTTATCATCTTCTTCCCTATCTTGTATAAAGCACCGATCCATCTATAATCATGGTCCTTCATTTTAATGATATCATGCATCAAAAGGTTCATTGTGTGAACCAAACACCTCGACCAAAATATATTGGGGTACCTATCTTCAATGATTGCTCCTGCCGCCTTACAATTAGCAACATTATCAATGATGACTTGAATGACATTGTAGGGCCCAATCTCTTGAATGGTTTTAAGCAAGGCATCTGCAATATTAATACCTGTCTTGTACTTGTCTTGTAGCGATCTGAGTAGTTATGGGCTGAAAGGAAGATCACACCACTAGCAGACACACCAAGAATATTTATCAATGGCCTACCTTTCACATTTGTCCAACCATCAGATACAATTGATACCCCATGCCTATTCCAATCATTTGTAAATTTTCCTAGAGCACCTTGACTTTTGGCTCTTTCCCTGTCAAGTCCCTAGGTTCTAGCTTTGTCATACCCAGGGCTCCTATATCCTTTAGGGGCACCATTGATGGCTTGGACCATTTCATGCCAATATGGTGAGCGAAGAACATTGAATGGTATACCACAATCATAGAGAAACCTGGAAATTTTTGCATCCACATCATCTCTACAACCTTGGTCAAGGAAATCTGATAGTGTTCTACATAAAGACAAAGGCGAGAATGCACTACGATGGGCGGATGCAGCTCGACTAGGGAACATTCTTTGTGTATTCTCATGTTCAACCTTTGGTTTTTTGGCTTCGTTTTGTGCTAGCTCGTCTTCCCTTTGGTATTTGAGTCTTTCTTCAGGATCCACTCTCACACAGGTTTTGATTCCTATATTCTTACATTCATCCCAATACATAGTCCCACATAGGTGCTTTTTCACATGGGTATAGGAACCTTATTCTGTAAGCTTTGTGACATACTTCCACAGAGGTGTGTTCCTCTCTTTAAGTTTTTGGAGATCATGATCATCACTGTCATTTTCACTGTCTTCATCCCCTTCCATTCTTTCTTCCTCTCCTTGGTATGTGCTGTCCACTTCTATTTCATCCTCACTATCATGGGTACTTCGACGTGAACTTCCCACAACCATCATTATAACAAAAAATGGAACCAAAATGGATACTACATTGACATCAACATCATGAATGTTGAACCTTGATAATAACTTGCTACCTGCAATAGAATAATGGAGGAGAAATCAGAAAGAGTAGGAGAAGAAAACATTCAAATATTCAACATAGCATATGTGATAATATACTAGTTTACAACACATGCATTTTTTTTAAACAAAACAAGAAAGAAAAATGGGCTTAAGAGCCTACCCCTTTAGCTCTCCAATGGTGGTTGAATATGACTATGTTAGCCTTCAATCTCCCTCTAAGCTCTCACAAATGGCAGCCTTAATAGTTCAATGACAATCTCCCTTACAAACTCTCCAATCTCTCTTCCAAACTCTCCAATCTCCCTACGGGAGCCTTCAATATTCCTTCCAAGCTCTTCAATCTCCCTTCAATATCTTTCAATCTCCTCAAGAACTAGCAAGCTACAAGAACACTCTTAAAGTCAAAACCCTCTCAACAAATATGAGTGAAGTGAATGAAATCAGAAATAGAATGAGAGAAAAAGGAGTGAATGCATGTTTAAACTACTTACCCAACCCTAGGCTACCTTTCCCTTCCCTCATTTCTCTTAAAAAACCAAAAAAAAAATCTCCCTAAGGCTTCCTCACGCGTGCGGGGCTTGGGAAGTGTTTTTAATAGTGGGAGCGCTCAGGGAGCGTCCAGGGAGCGAACACTCCCTACAAAACCAGGGAGCACAAATTTTCAAGAGGGAGTGTGCTCCCAAAATTTGCTCTCGAACGAGAGCGTTCAGGGAGCGCACTCAGGAGCGCGCTCCCTGAACACTCCGGTTCGAAGCGCGATTCTGGAGCGGGATTGAGAAGGGGGGGGTGCTCCCCCACAACATAGTCCTTGAATAAGACCATAGTATCCCATTATAGTTCTAGCTTGCAAGAAATATGCCCCATGCATGAGGGGTGTGTGTATGGCATCATTGGGAGTGTTGTGCATACCAACCTTGATAGGGCGATATCCTTTATGATAGTGTGAAGGTTTTCAACAATAACCCATTTGTTTTCTTTCCTTGTTGTAATAACTTGTGCTCTTTCCTGCTTCAGTTCTTCCCGCAATAGGTGGTAATGTCTTCATCTAAGTAGATCTTGGTGGGGAGAAATAAAAGCTTTTGCAACCCATGTCTTGGAAATCCAGTTGCAGAGGGTTTTCATTGTAGGCCAAGCGTTTTGAATCTGCATAACATTCCTTTGTTTGATAGTTTACAAATCTTGGAGGAGGAAATCTTGATAATACCTTCTAGGGGAGGAAGAAGCTCATCACTAGAGATGTGAAGGAACTTGAATTTGAGGATCTAGAGATTGAGAAGGGCATGGAAAGGACATGGGGGAAGCTCCATCCACTGCAATCAACAAATAAGAAAGGGGATGCACAAGTTGGTCATGCCACTTGCCTAGTCATTCTTGGAGGACAAGGGATGTCCTTCATTCGGTATTGGGGTAGTTTGAATGGGATCATTCCAAGCATGAGAAGGACTTGGGGTAGATCTTAGGTGAAGGTTCTCACGTTGTAGCCCGCAAGGAAAGAAAGAACAAAACTGTCTAATCGAGACCTTGAATGTGAAAGTGGCAGGACTAGCCCAACTGCCCATGATGAATAGGAATGGGAATCAACAACAGAGTGGTGGCGAGTTTGAGTTGTCTATGCCAACCCGAACAAGGGTGGAAAAACGAGTGAGATCCTTACTCGTTTACTAACAATAGAATTATATTAGCCCATAAACAGTCATCCATATGTTCCTCAACGACTTTTTCTAGTGTCATCTTCTAGATCCTCGAATACCCTCATCATCTTCTGTCCATTTACTAACATCCTATAAACTTGAGTTCAACCGCAGTACTCATGGACAACATGTTCATCTTGGAACTGTATATGTAGCATCTCTCAACAGATTCCATTATGTATGGATATATCGAGTTCTGATACAGTGTTGAAGAGACTTTATTTTCTTTTCTTAATTTCTTGTTGTAAGATATTTTGAATATAACCAATCGTTGATCAAGCCCCTTTCATTCTACTCTGATGTTTTCTGTTTATGATGATTCATAATCCATGTCTCTCTTGTGGGCAAGCCTGTTCTTTTCTTCTTGTGTCTATGGACAGATATTGTCTCATTTGAGCTAGAGAGAAGTATATGATATTCAATCACACAACTTGAAATTTTTGCATATTGATTGCTTTCCTTATAACTCCTATTTTGATAAAAGATCTGCACATCTTTGGGAACTTCTGTCAAGGAGTTCTTGATTTTTCTTTTTTAATAGAGGATGGATTCAGACTTAAATTCTTGTATATGAATTCATACTAGTTAGTCAAATATGATGGATGTTTGGGCATTACATTGAATTTTCGAATCTTTAAATTAGTTTTCCTGGAAAGTATGAGTGTGTAACGACCCCCAATTGAACTGAGGATCATTACTATGCATAAAACACATAAAACAAAATTTTTCTGCTAACTAAATTCCTATAGCTTACCAATGACGAATTGCACATAGATTTAACTACTATGTGATACCATTAATTAAATGCATATACAACATGCTAAAAACGACATGAGTGTAGTTTAAATAACTCAACACAATAGCATATAAATCGTTCTCAGACACAAAGTTAGTACACTATTAAACTTATAATGCAACACATAAACAAGATAAAACACTTATCTTTTAAAAGCGGTTGTGCAACCAACTGCTTGGGTTGGACGTTCCACCAAACCATAGACTTGTTATTCCAAATCGCAACAACAAGTCACCCCCGAGCTAAGGCTAGCAATCCGCAAAAGAGGGTGGTCTCTCACTTCCCACTCACAGCTTAGAAAATCCCACAACCCACTAGTATTCTCCTACAACTATCCTGATTTTCCACCAACTCTCTTCCTCTCGACCTGCACAACCCAAGGAATGCACCCCTTCACTGCTCTTAGTTCATTGGGCGTCCCATTTGTTTATCAGGGTCTCTCTGGCACAGGTAACCAAAAATCTCTTTATCGAGAAACTCAAGGGAGCTCACTGTTAGGAAAACTACCAGGAAAACATCAACAATCACTTGCTCTTATAGTGCAACTCACATAGGAGTTCACTCTTCAGGACTGACAACCTGACTCTTCAGTCTTCTGCTCGAAATACCCTCCAGAATTCTCCCTCCATGGTTGGTCTAGCTCCAAGCTCTTCTTTTCTGCTCTTTGCTTGTTGTTCATGCAAAAACATTGACTGCCTAAAACTACTGTAATTGCCCATACGGATTTCTTCTCTTTGCTTGCTTGGCTTACACACTTCCCCCAGCTGATTGTACTCAACCCCCATGCTTCCAACAACTATGGGATGTGACTTCTCACACCCACTCTCTTACATGCATTCAATGATTGGCTTTGGACACTCAATCATAAAATTAGAAGGTTCATATACCAATAGTAATTTTAGGAAATGGGTTGATTTAATAGACATGGGGTAGTTCCCCCTTGGACCCATCAAACATTCTCTTAGACCCTCCTCTCTCTTGTGGATTAATTCACCCCCTATCTCTGTACATATCCGCCAACAGATGGTATCACATTTTATTATTAAAATTCAGAAATACAATTAGCATATACATCGCTTGGCCATGGCCACATTTCATATCTACATTATGCATTAATTAAACTGATGGAGTATGCATGATGTAGTTTTGTCAATCTTTCAAATGTTCTATATTTTTCAAAGCAGTTTTATAAATGGTGTGCATAATAAAATATCACTTTATTTTAATAATGACCTAACATATTGTTCAATGATCTTATTCCAAACAATTTTCAGTATCGTAAATTGCATACATAATAGCAGAAAATGCAGACCAGCAAAATGAGAGAACCATTTGAAGTTTGTGTAATTCAAACGATACGAGAATCATCGACATGTCACATAACCTCAATGAGAGTGAATGTTCATTTCATATTCCCCGATGTATATTTACTAACTATGAATTAATTAATATTAATTCATGACAACATAACTTTATAACATTACGTTATTATAAAATATAGTTCCTAACTTAGACTCTTAAGTTACAACGTTTGGCCATTATTAATTATGTACTTTATTACCTTAATGCCCACGCTAGACACAACTACTTGTCCCAAGACATAACCAGCTTATTTGAACCAAGAAAGTTGTAAAAAAATGCCCACAACCCGTGTCTGTAGTCCAACTGATCAACAGTAAAGTAAGGTCCACAACTTCCTATTCCGCTGTCTTCTCAATGCAATGTATGCCAAAGCTTACCACAAGGTGTGTATCCGGTATGGTTGTTAGTAAATTATCAACCATCTGATCATTTGATGACTCACTATCAGGATTGGAGTCAATGATTGCCGAAAATGTAAGTCCTACCATTGATTCAGAACCTGGTTTGTCCAATAAACACACCCTGTCTACCCCATGGTAGCACAATGGATCGATGATGAAAAACCATGATTTATGAGCTTTGCCATGACCTGTCAAGAGACCAACCTGTGCTAGCTGAATCCCCATGGTTGGCAATATCCTTTCCTGCTTTGTTCTAAAAGCTAATTGCTTCACCCTCCTAGAGGGATATCTTCCACGTTCTTTTCCAGAACACAATGTTCGGGTGACTTTACTACTACAAAAAATAAACAAAAATAACTCTGCTCCTGCTGCTTACCTTTGGTGCTGGAGTGCCATTTAGGTCTCATTTAGTGCTTGCATTTTCTTACATTCAATTTTGCTGATTTTCAGCGTGAAAGCACCCATATTCGGTAAATTTATGATCAGATTTTAGATTTGACTCAAGTTGCAAAATCGTTCTACTTCCATCCACAATTACATCACGGCTGATTGTTACCATGTTAGTGGTGACATGATACATCAAGTAGTCTAAGATTTTTGCCGATTACTATTATCAACAAACATTAACTTCTTCCATTTAGCATCAAATTTGGTTGTCTTCTCATCTAGAACTAAAACATAAGCAACAGATTCAAAACTGAGATGTCTAACCTGAGTTTCGCTAACCAAACCTCTTTCGAGTTGACCTTCTGCATTGCTTTTCTAGGGATCTCATCAAACAAATATACAACAATATATACTTCTAGGGAAAATTTTAGGGTCTAAGTCTTTCCATTTTGCGAATTTTGCACATTTTTCCAAAAATTATTTGCCAATTTCAATTTTTTCTAAAAAACAATTCACCAAATTTCTATAGGATAATTTTTTTATTAAAAAATCTCCAAACTTTTCTAGAAACTATGTAAAATTCTTGGAAATTTGAATATTTTTACAAAAATATTGCGAAACATTTATAGTTGGTATTTTAAGAATTAGCAAGGCTTGCCAAGATTTCTACACCTAAGATAAGGACGGATCCTTAAAATTTTCCCTAGCTACTTCCAGAAACATTTAATTGCCACCCCCTACACTCCAAGATACACTGGACAATCAACAACTATGGGATTTCTTCTCTCTACAACGCTATTTTCCTAGGGATAATATGGAGCAGACTATCGTCTCTGAGTGCCAATACTTCTAGATACTTCCTCTACAGTTGCCTTGAAGAGTTTGAACTCAACAAAACTATCATATTTCTTTTTGAGAAAATAAATTTACATTTTTTTGGAAAAATCATTAAGAAACAACAAAAAAAATACCTTGCATTAGCCACTGGAGTTGTACTTATAGGACTGCAGATATCACCATGAACAAGATCGAAATTACCTTTGTCTCTCCAAGCTTTTCCTTCATCAATGGGCAATCTTTGTTGTTTGCCTGCTTAACAAAAATTTCCTTCTCATAAATATTTGGCATTCCAACCACCATTCTACCTTTTGTCAGTAAGGAAAGGTATTGAAAAATCAAATGCCCATACCTTTGATGCCATAAATTGCTGCTGTTGCTATTATTTCCGCTGCTAGTCATCAAGGCATGTGATTCTACCACTTCATCACCCATGAGTTTCTACAACCCTTGTTCTTTTATACATGATGCAATCTTATGCTTTTTTTATCAGTCAAAAAACATCGTTCTGCTTGAAAGATCACATCAAAAAATGGATTATGCTTCGTAATTTCACCAATTGAAAGATTATTTCTACTCAAAATAGAAATGTAAAGAACATTCTTAAACATCATGGTCGTACCTCTCATCCGAGTAGATTTTTGAGGAACTAGAAGGCTGCCCAACAGGTTTGTCTTTGAACTCTTGTTGGGCTCTAAGTTTAGATTATCAAAGCTGTCCTTGCTGCTGTTTTAGGACAGCAAACAGATCTGAAATTTCTGCCAAGAATTCTGCCTTCAAGTGATGGTCAAGTGCTCTTTTAAGGTGCCCTTGCAAGTGTTTTCTTAACTGATGGTAGCACATGCAAATACCTTAAAAAATTAACACTCCTCTAGGATCTTTAAAAACTCCTAAAGCTGATATACAACTAAGCATGCATGACAAATGAACACCACATGTTTTTGGTCAACATGACCCTGGAAAACCCCTCCCATGGAGAAAACCAGTTAGAGATAGATGTATATATTTGGAGATCTCGAAGCATGAGTACAATAAGGAAAACAAATACAAGTGAACCTAGTACAATAGCACCCAAACTTGGATGCTTTGGAGTCCCTTGAAGATGCGCCTGCTAGTTCTTGAACAAGGGCGCCCTTTGCCTTGGTGTGCCCTTCTTTTCTTGCTAAGCCACTTTCCTTCTTCCTTGTCTCTTGCCTTTGCCTTTGCCTTTGACTTGAACCTTGCCTTTGCCTTGGACTTTGCACCCTCTACACAAGTGTGCCTCTTCTCCTTGGCTTAGTGTGCACTAAGCACTAGTGCGCCCCTCCTCTAGCAAATGCTCCACAACAAGTAAGCGCCCTCACATACCATTGCACCTTCTATGCTCTAGAGTGCGCCCACTCCAAGTATGTGAGCCTGCTCCTCAAGGATGCACCGTCTCACAAGCTAGATGTGCCTCCTCCCTTTGGATGCACCCCTCCACTAGCTTGTGCGCCTCGTCCCTTTAGAATGCGCCCTTCTTCAACACTAGCGCCCAACCTCCATGAAAGCTCTTCAAGGAAGCTTGCGCCCTTCAATGGCTTCTACTCCAAACCCTTGACCTCATGCGCCCTTCTTCTCCTCAAGAAATGCGACCAAGTCTTCTCCTCTCTTCTTCTCCTCACTCAACTCTCTCAAGTGACAAGTGAGCCTCTTCCTTACCCTTTTCCCTTCTTTAGCCTCTCTTTGGCCAAATCTAAAAGACCAATGGCCTAGATTCAATCTAGCATTGTCTAATCAGTGGGTGAGATTTAATCTCAAAAATATCACTTAGAAAACCCACTTTCTCAAGTTTCTTTAGTTTGCTTTATGTCTATTAATTCACCCACAAAGTGAATTAATTGTCACTTTATGACTTAAATGACATATTTCACTTTTGACTTAAATCTCCCAAGTCAAACTGAAATTAGAACATAAAGTAAAGTATTAAGGGTAATAGTCTCCCCCTTTGTGTTTAGACTCTAGAGACTCACAAACACAAGGGAAGCATTCTCCAATGTACCCAAATCTCAACAATCCGGGCCTGCACATTACCATGCCCTTCTACAAAGTGCTCCATCCTGTCACCCAATATTACTGTTTTTGACTTGGTTTTGTCTTCCACAAATTTAGCAAACCAGTTACTCCTATTAGTCATACGCTTGGAAGCTCTGGAATCGAACAACCAATCTGTGGGTTTTATCTTTCGTTCGAGATGAAACAAAACCATATAACTCTTCTTCTTCATGTTCTGCAACATTGGTCTGCCTTTTTCCCTATTGCACATGGCTGTGCTGTTCAAGCCATTTTTTTTTGCTTAATATGACCAAATTTAGCACAATAATAACAATTGACATTTTCTGTTGATTTCCATGAACTAGAAGACTTGCCATGCTGCTATTATTTTCTTCTTGCATTTGCTTCCCTTTGCTCTTAATCTTTGCTGCAAACGCCCTCTTGGATGCTCCACAGCTGTTTCTGAATTGCTTTTCCCATCTGTCTTTCAATAATCACTGTCTAGGCAACTATTCAAATGTTATTTCAGTTGTTTCCAAAGTGACATGTAGGGTTTCAACAAAATTCTCAAAAGAGGGAGGCATGCTTCAAAGTAATTACAACAAGATCTTCCTCATCTACTTCTTTTCTTATTGCAATCTGCTGATCCTGAACGTCTTTAATTTCAATTAGTGTTCTGAAATTAAATCATCCTCTTCCATCTTCATTGAAAACAACAAACTTTTTAGGTGAAAACCCTACGATTATTGGAAGTCCCGTGCATCTCTGACAGCCTTGACCAAACTCTGAAGGCATTCTCCGTATTTTGCACCTGTGGGAGCATGTGGTTGGTTGCAAAGAACTTTACCCCCAAAATTATATTCCACAGAGAACTTTATCAACATCACCATTTCCGTTCCTCAAATGAAGTTTATCCTGCTCATCATCATCTGTGTCTCTCCTCCTTGGCAATGACCACCTATAACAATCTCTTGTACTGGAAGATTGCATTCATGCAACTGCTTATAGACATTGAGTTGTGATGTTGAAGTTCTCACTGAACTCCAACAGGTTTGAAAGACTCGTCATTTTTAAACAGGAAAACATGAAGCACCAATGAAATAATTGAACAACTTCAGATAAACACAGAATTACCTCCAGAAAAATTCAGCTGTGATTAAACACCAGTGAACCAATTCAGCGTCAACTCAGCACCACCTCTGTTCTATGATTCTGTTGCAAAAATATCTGTGCCCGCTGTGTGCCAAACACCCAACAAACACCCAACAAACACCAAAAAAATCTCTGTAAAATTCTGAAAACTTCAGTGTTGAAAATTAACTTGAATATTTACAAACCAGTCTTCGGGTTTGTGCCTGTATCAATTTCTGTTGATGTTTATTGTTTCTACATATCATGTTTGGGGTCGATGTCTGACCTACAAAATTTGTGATGAAACGTATTCTGTCTTGGAAAGTGTGCATAACAGCTTTTCTGCTACCTCTAAAAGCATGCTTGAGAGTGCGTGTCTGCTACCTTGAACTGCGCACCGGTAAGTACATTTATGAGCCTGCCTTGGAAATCATGCCCACATTTTTCTGTTTAGAATCTCCTGCCTTGAGATATGTGATCATATTCTGCTGTTTAGAATCTACTGCTTCATGCCTGTAGCAATTTCTATTACCGTTTACTGTTTCTGCAGATATCAGGATCGGGGTCCATGTCTAACCTCAAAATTTGTGCCTGCTTGTGCTGTTGTTATAGAAATCATGCCTTGTGCTTCATGCTGAACTGAATTCTGTCTTGGAAAGTTTTCCTACCTGCATGTCTTCTACCTCTAGAAGTACGCCTGAATGTGCTTGTCTGCTGTCTTGAACTGCACACATGTTAGAACATTTATTAGCAATTCCTGCCTTGGAAATCATGCCAATATCCTGCTGTTTTGTTCTCCTGCCTTGAGATAGGTGACCATATTCTGCTGTTTAGGATCTACTTCCATGGGATGAATTCCTTGATTCTTCTGTTGAGAATCTACTGTCTTGGGATGTATGCCACAATTTGCTGTGCAGGTGCAGAATCTCCTACCTTGGGATCTGCACCCAAAATCTGTGGTGTCTGGAATTTGTTACTGTGGGTTTCAGCTTCTTTGAAATTTGTGCTTCAACATCCTGAATTTTGTACTAAATACTTGTTGAATTCCGTGTTTCATCTATCCTGAAATCTTTGCCACCTTCCTGGCTTTGTTCCGTGTTATGCAACGTCACAATGCTTCAGTTTCTTGACTGTGATTACTGGATGCATCCTTTTGACTTCGTGGATCTGATGCCTTTTCAGAAATTGTATACACAATAGCAGAAAACACAGACCCACAAAATGAGAGAGAACTATTTGAACATAATGGGTATTACAAACGATATGAGTGCTGTCCACATGCCTCAATGGAGCAACTGTTCATTTGATGTTCCTGAACATCTAATTATTAAATGCGACTTCATTAATAATAAGTCATGACAACTTAGCCCGGAGGGTTAGCTCAGTTGGTCAAGAGCCAGACGTGAGAACTCTCCCCTGGTGAATTGGGGAGATCACGGGTTCGACTCTTGAAATTCCCTCGGGGTTAGGCTCTGTTAACAGGGCTGATGGTTTACCCCGGAGGATTTCCTTGGACAAAAAAAAGTCATAGCAACTTTATTTTATGTTACGACTTTGTTACAAGTGAAGTTCATAACTTTAACTGCCAAGTTAACGAAGTATGACCATTATTAAATATGTACTACATCTAATATTACTGAAAACTCCGCCCCAAGGTGCTGGAAATGCGTTTGGGAGCGTTTCTTTGTACGGATTGCCTTTTGAAACAGTGCTGAAATGTTTCAGTGACATTTCAGAGTTTTGAAATGTTGTATCAGCTGTTTCAACCACTTCATCTGATGTTTCGACTATCGTAGCTGGCATATTGACCATTTTATCTGATGTTTGGTCACTAGAAGAGAAAAAAATATATTAAATAATACCTCTAATTTCTTGCAAATCAAGTTATAAATGGGGAAAGCTTGGTTCTCTCTTAATGAGAACTTATTTTCTGGCTTTATTTCCAAATTTGGAATTTATGAATGGTATTCTGAAATTTTCATGTCTCCTGGTTTCTTTTTCATATATACAGGTGTGTGTATTTGTCTTATCCTAGCCATATTGTATCCCGATTTTCTAAAAATTTGTCATATCTGCTTCAGATACCCTATTCTTATTCTGATCCGTATCTATACCTGTCCAATTCAGTGTTTATCATCTGGAAGGAGTTTTTGGTCATGACACTAGTTTTGTCTCAAGAATGTAGCAAAATGTTTTATGTTTCTATTTAGGAATAGTATAAGAATGCCATAACTTGGTGTATCAAAACATACGCAGTATGGAGTATATTTGGCACCATAGGTTATGTCATCTTTGGGAGAACAAGTTGTTCCATTATGCAGGATACCTCGGCCAACAGAAAAATGGTGAAAATAATATTATAATTTCTGTTTTACTTGTATTGACAGCATTAATTTTATAGTTCACGGGGCTTCAAATATTAGTTGGATTAACTGTCATTTTCCTGGTTGTTTCCTTTTCTGCAGGAGGCTGCAGATAGTCGATTATTTGGACCAGTACCAATGAGTGACATCTTGGGTAGAGTGATTTACTGCCTGCGCTCTTCTGTCGACCATGGTCCGATAAGAAACAGGTGAGTGGTTTGCAATGCTTAACAGACTTGCTAGACATGATTATTGTTAACATTTTTTTTTCAATTTTAAGAATTTTTTTATCCATCTCATTTGGCTTCTATTCGTAGAGCTTAGCCTAAAGCTTTTCAGTGATGACTTACAGCACACTTGTCTCTGGCTGTACATGGTAAAGTGCTGACAGCTAAATCTTTTATTTCAGTGAGACTGCAATGCACAAAGACTCCCCAGTCTTGGCTGTGGAGTTGGACATAGATGAAATGGCAAGGAGTCCCAAAACATGATGCTGGCCTAATCCATATAGGCTTGTTTAACACGTCTTGTAAATTTTTATGTTCCTCTTTTGCGAGTCAGAGTTAAACGCTTCTCTGCCTTTATGAGGTAAGAATGAACTATGAAGGTTCACGATGATGTGTGCAAAAAGATTATGATCCTGCTTGATTTCTCGTTGATTACTCATTTTTATTTAAGGACACAATTGATTTTCTTTTCTCTCATTGAAAACGCAATTCATGGCATGGAGCTGGATTCTCAATCATGTTGATGTCCACTATAAGAGATATGCATTGTACAGAGCAGTCTAAGCAAAGTTCAAACGATAACACACATTAAGACACATTCTAAATTTACAGGTAGGTGCAGCAATGACAGGTGATATTTGATATGATGCCCAGACATTGATCAGAATGCAGCTTCTTGCTATAAGTTTTATGTTCATCTTATGATTTCTTCTTTGCTTCCTGGATGTTTAGTTGGACATTGGTTGGATTAAGGGCTTCCCTAGGATACCCATTGAAATTAACCTTGAAATAAGATCTTCCGTGTTGAAACCTCGCGGAGTTCTTTTTATCTTCAAGGGATAGGTGTCAAAGCAAGATTTTCATAATGCTGTACAGTAAAATATGTTATTCTGAGTTTGGAAAATACAAAGTAAGGTGAACTATTATGTTACGACCACCTCTTAAACAACTTGGGTTTGTAAACTGTAAACAATTTCTTTAGAGGAGATATATTCGTCTATCACAATCTCTCCTGTGAATGATCGTGTAAATCTGTTTCTATGCCTTCAAAGCATGAAACAAAGATGCATTCAATCTTTTGTTGATACAGTTCTTAGATAAGTGATTGATGATCTGTTTAAGAGACGTGGATTGTTGGTCTCACGCCAGCTTTTTAATCTTGATAAAAAAATCTTTTCAAAAGCGAACATGTCCGAGGATGCCCATGGCTTATGCTGAAATGACAACCACACTTATTGTGATGAGAGTGTTCAAGTCATTTATCGTCAAAATGATCCTGAATTTAAATCGAGTAAGGCCTATCAAGTCTGACAAATGAAGCTGCGGGATAGAGGAAGTTGTCCAATGTTGGACTGATATAAAATGATGGTAAGAGTATATCAACATTAGAGTCAAGATGGTTAAATGGAGATTCAAACAGTTCATGTTTGGATTGGCTAATAAACCCCATATAAACGATTAAAAATGTCTACGAGCAATTCCAGGAGGCACAGTCACGGATTTTGCCCAATAACAATGTAACAAAGAGGAGTCTTAACTTTCCTGACACAGAATTACTTAATTGTCAGGAAGTTTAATAATCTAAGAGACAATAAAAAATACTCAACAATCAGATAACTGTGAGGTTACTATGCTTATTTCATTTACGAAGGCACAATGCAATTTAATTTATCTTTCAAAGCAATAGGTTATGATTCAATGGGTCGGAATGTACGGGCTGCAGAGAATAAGAATCATTGGACATGTGAGTCAGTGAAACATATTGACAATAGGCAGTGAACAATCTACGCACTAAATTTGTTACCATATTGTAAGTTTTTGTAAGTTTTACATGTTATCGAAGGCATACTTATTACTTGAGTGGGTTGTGAGGTCACAGGTTCATTTTTATGAAGAGACGATTGGGATGTTAAGATTCGAGAAGTTCTAATTGCATCAAGAAAAAGCTAGGTGCATTCTACAATGCAGCAGGGTGTGTGAAATGTCTTAACATGTGATGGTGGTTAGGTAACACCAACAAATTAAAGTAAAAATATTGGCATTCAACATTTAATGTATTGGAAGACAAAAAACGAAAAAGAACAAATATAAAAGAAAACATAAATTAGCATAGATTCATTTCAACTTTGATCTTTTCAGAGGTTTACACTTGGGTTTTTTATTGATTCGTTTAGGTGCTTAATAAATTTGGGGTTAAGATTGATATACTTTTATCTTTTCTATAATAATAATAATAATAATTTATTTTTAAGGTCACGACCAAGGCAGACACCAAATTGGTGTATGAGACTCCCTCCGCCCAACGATTTGACTGCTAAAGTCTACGGAGGTATACATACCCTACCCCCCTCTAGATTTGATCATGTGACCTTTTAGGAGGAAACACATGTTCTTAACTATTAGGTGCACTCAGGCTGTATTAAAAAGAGGTTTGTACTTGGGTTTTTTATTGATTCATTTAGGTGCTTAATAAATTTGGGATTAAGATTGATCTATGCTAGTTGGGTTAACATTTGCCAGCCCCTGCAGTAATGTATTTGGACTTTTGTGTATATATTGAGGGAGGTAACATTGTTGTATATTATACCTCCTATCTCCATTTTTGTTGATTATATTTATATGATCATTGAATTAATCACATTTATGACATTTTATGAATGTTGTTGGGGTTGCTATTCTTTTCTATTTATTTAAGTTGGGACACATGGTCATTACTCTAAACCTGTAACTTGGGGTGTAATTTGGATTCAACATTTCAACACTATTTCTTGGTGATAATAATTAGTGTGAAGAAAGGTATGTGGATGTGAAGATATGTTATGATGTGTATGATCAATTGATGGATCTTGGATTTGAGGAAGTGAATCAAGTGGAAATACTAAGAATTTTGAAGCCAAGTACGCAAGGATACGAAAATTGTTAAAAGCTATATAAATTTATTTTGTTTTGATTGTCCAGTTATTTGAAGGAAATATGAGACACAGGTGTAGAGGCAAAACACATATCATTCAACACAACAAAACTTCGCATACATGATGATAACTGAAAAAGTGTTTCAGAGAATTAACTTTTATTGAAAATTGAGAATGTTAGACAACTTCTCCATCAAATGTGTATTGCTCCAATGAGCTCATCAATGATGTTAAAATGTGCAATTTTTTGGAGTATACATAGGCAACATCATGCCTAATCGAAATAATTTTTATAGACCCACATAGAGGAAATTAATTGAGGTTAATGTAGAATAATTAAAATTCAAAAATCTAAAATTTAGAATAATCTTTTGAAGAGGGCTTCAAGAAAGATTATCCCCGCCCCCCCCAAAAAATTGTGATTCTATTCAAGATGAAAAAAACTATACTCTGTATATGCATTTAGCATTATGAGAATATCCCATGGGATGATTTTTTGATGAGCAACTCAAAAATTGGTACTGAAATCTTTTCTATATAGTTCTTAATACTATACTTCAGTAAGTATAGACCAAGATAGGTAGACCTTTTAGAATGGTATAAAAACTCAAAAATTGATACTGAAATCTTTTCTATATAGATCTTAATACTATACTTCATCAAGTATAGACCAAAACAGGTAAACCTTTTAGAATGATATTAAAAAATGATAGAGTTGAAATCTACCAAAAGTTTTCAAAAGGAAACACAGATTATACAAATTGGTCAAGAGAATAAAAAAAAGGTCTCCCTACATAATTCCCTAACATTTTAGATAGTATAAATACACAAGTATCCAAGCTCGTTAAGAGAATAAAACATAAATAGTATAACAAAGATTGAAAGACCTATAGAGTCATCCACCACCTCAAGACTACAACAATCTAGAAATGTTAGATCTGATAATAAACTATGGAGTTGAAGAAGAGGATTGCTTGATAAAAAATGTTGATGATTGTAGCTTCATGAGACATTCTCCAGGTCGTTCTCCTTTGGATTAAGTTGAGACGATCTATGAGAACGTCCATGTGATGGGTGAGTCATATTCCTTTGGATTGAGTTGAGATAATGTGTGGTTTCTTGTTGTGCTCATTTGGACTGAGTTGAGACGACTTGAGACGGTCTCCTATCGGATTCCTATGGACTTAGTTGAGTCGACTTGAGATGGCTCTCCATATAGTACTCCTATGGACTTAGTTGAGTTGATCTGTTGAGAGTGTCGTCCTTGTGGTTGAACATAGCTGGACATGTCCCTAGTGGAAGAGCATTAGAGGATGTGTGAGATCCCTTGCTATATTGTCAAAGAGTAAGACTTTGGTAAAACTCTAATTTGTATTGTAAAGGGTACAAGTCGGTCCCACCATGTAAAGATAATTAATATTGTGTAAAGATTAATTATATTGTTGAGTTATAGAAATCGGCCCTATTGTGCGAATAGACATCCATTTGATGTGTTAGGTCATGTAAAACTAAGAGAGTTAGATCCCCATTGTGGATCACTCACTCACACTTGTTTCATTATCTCAACGCCTACTTGTAGGGATGAAGTGCACACTTCTCTTAGGCGCAAACTTTCTTGGTCATAGAGCACCCTTTTGTGTGCACTAGGGTTTGTGGTGAAAGGGTGTTCTTCTCTTGATAGCAAAGGATTGTTGGGTTTTTCCCTTGGTTGAGAAGGGTTTTCCCATGATAACTTCTTGTGTTCTTTTTGTGATCTTGGTTACTGCAACTATTGTATATTGTATTGCCTCATTGTTTATGGTTCAAGCATGCTAAATTGAAATAAACTACATGTGCTTGAGCTAAGCATTAAAAAAAAAATTCAACATTGTATCAGAGGAATGTTCTTGAAGAGTCATTGCACAAGCTATTCCAAGTTCTTGCTGCAATTGTAAAAGCAACCCCCTCCATTTTCCTTGTCAAGCTAGTTTTAACACTTTCTCCTTGAACGTTGGGCCTAATTTTTGCACAGGTAGGTACAACCTAGTTCAACGCACCACCTGCAACTCTCATATAAAAAATCGAAGAAGTTTTGATTTTCGGTCCTAGGGTTTCTAGGGTTTTTGTAGAATTTCGGTTTTAGGGTTTCTGCAGAATGTTGGAGTATTTTTGCAGTTTGCTGAGGTTCCTTTGACTCTCTAGGGTTTCTTGTTGGCAGTCATAAGTCCAACAAACTCCCAAAGACCTCAAATTGAAAAACGCTAGGGTTTCTAGCCTAGCTGTTAGGGTTTGTGAAGAATCTGCAAGCCATGAGGAACAAAGCTTTGGGGGAAGATAGGCTTGATGGAACAAGCAACTTCAGCTCTTGGAAGTCAAGATTCCACATCACTCTGGAAGGTGATGACCTATTGAGATTGATAGAAAAGACTCTACCAACAACAACAACTAAAGAAGAGAAGGTTGAATGGAAGGCAACCGATGTCAAAGATAGGAAGATAATAATCTATTCAATAAGAGATCATCTACTACCTCACATCTTTACCTTGAAGACAACTTATCAAATGTATGATGCACTTAAGATGATGTTTGAGAGCAACAACACTAACGAAGCTCTCACATTAAAACACCAACTTCAAAATCTTAAGATGATGAAAGATGACACCATTACTACTTTCTTCATGAAGATTTTAGAGATTAGAGATAAGTTAGGTGCCATTGGAGAAACCATCACAGAGAAAGAGCTTTCCATGATTACTCTCAATGCTCTTCCAAGACATTGGGAACCAAACATTCAAAGTATCAATGGAAGAACATACTTACCTCGGTTTGATCGTCTATGGGTAGACTACACTCGGGAGGAAACCATACTTATAGCCAGAGGTGTGCAAGACTCCCATCATGATGACAATCAAGCCCTTGCTTCTCATACAAAGAGAGGTATAAGAAATAAAATAAGTTTCAACAAAGCATTCAAAGACAATAAAACTTCAACAACTCCAAGTCATGAACACAGAAAAAACATTTCAAGGATTCAATGTTTCAGATGTGACAAGTATGGACACATTGCGAGAAATTGTCCTACTAGTAAGAAAGGAAGACAACATTCATCCACTGCAGATGTTGATTCAGAACCACCTCAGAGAGATGAAGACATAAAAGATGAAGCATTCTTCTTCATTTCAACACTCTCAGGTACCGTTCCCACTAATAGTGATATTTGGTTGATTGACAGTAGTGCTTCCATAAACATGACTAGATATAGATAACATCTTACAAACTTTGTAGAGAAAGAGTCTCGTTTGCATGTTGTACTTGGTGATAATGCCATATATACTGTGAAGGGAGTTGGAACCTCTTCTTTCCAACTAGATTTTGACATACCTCTTCAATTAAGTGAGGTACTATATGTCCCTGGTGTTAGTATCAAGATTTGGCTATGCCAAATCTTGATTGTTACTGGAAATTCCCGTAGCATTTCATTTAATTTTAAATGAAAATTTGGGATTTTAGCTTAAAACTAATCATTTGGTCTTATCAATGGATCTAATTTTGGCTTATAGTTCTTTGTTTTCATTTGAAAATGCCAAGATTGGTTTATGCCTCAGCTGTGATGTCCCATCCCCAAGATTAGGCCAGCAGGGAGTGACTTAGTAGTCTATATGTTCCCGTAGACTATAGT
>ML778359.1:1044742-1061339 GCA_009831015.1 Picea engelmannii
GATCACTCTATGTCGGGAACATATCGTGACCGTCGGATTGCCTAACTACAAATGCATACTAAAGAAACACACTTTTACCTAACGACATATTAGACCAAGTAGATCTTAACTAACTCCTAAGTGTCTAAATATCCTAACACTTCATATATTCCATGGAGATGAAGGGGATATTCCTGCCCAACATCTCATAGATTTTCGTTAGTGCATAGATCGGTTGAATATCTGTCATGAAGATGCTCTCATGAAGATGTTTGTATACTCATTAAACGATGATGCTCGAAGATGGTATCGGTCACTATCTATTGCCAACCTATCTTCTTTGCAAGAATTTCATACAACTTTCCGTAAGTATTACGAGAGGTATTATTCTTATGATATACTTCTTGACGATTGTTGTGAAAAGTTCAAGTCTTACATTCAACAGAGAATAGAGTATTCTTCGTGTGATAAGCTTTGTGAAGATTTTGATGAAAGAGAAATTAAGGAAGAGTTAATTCTTAAAGAAAGAATACTACAAATCCTTATATTCAAGAGATTTTTGAAACTTGTGATAGTATCATTCAAGATGAATTTGATCATGAAATGATTGGGGATAGTAATGTTGAAGACCAAGATCAGGGTGTTTCCCTTGTCTCTAAAGTTTCAGAAGGTGTTGAAGCAAAAAAGATAGAATTCGTGACAAATTCTATTATTCCCATACCTTAAATTTTAGATCCTATTGAACAACAATATGTTGGAAATATTGGAGAACTGTAAGAAAAGTTGATCCTACATTCATCACCAACAGTTGAGAAGCCATCTCTGCAAATCAACAAGCTTGCATTCACTATGCCTGAAACTGGATCTACAGACAATAACAAACAACCTATGATGAGTAGTGAAATCAACCAACAACCATATTCAGATTTCCAGGTAGCAAAAAATGACAACCATTATCAGGAAGAGCTATTTATTTACAGTTTCATTGATCCTTTTGTTGATTATCTGGAGTCTTTGAGTAGTTCAAATGTCAATTTTTTTTATGTCAAAGGAAGGTTGGTTCATGTTGCCCTTTTGAATTACATATCAATATTCTATGGTTTTCTACGTTCATCGTTTTCAGATCAAGAGATTTACCAACCAGTTAGATACTTGTATGGCTTCATTGGAAGCACGATTTTACCTAATCTAGAGGAAGCAATTGATTAGGTAGGAGTAGGAAGAATAAAGTTCGGTTCTTGAGCATTTTGTTTACAGTTAATTTTCAATTTCAAATAAAGAGCAGAGGCATTCTCAGGCATGTAGGTTTCCTGAGAAGAGTTGAAGATGGATAAGGCCACTAATCTACAAGTTCTTGGCAGCTCGTGGGGAGCATGCCATTCCCCCTGGAGCCAATGTTAGTATCAAGATTTGGCTATGTCAAATCTTGATTGTTACTAGAAATTCTCGTAGCATTTCGTTTAATTTTAAATGAAAATTTGGGATTTTGGCTTAAAACTAATCCTTCGGTCTTATCAATGGATCTAAGTTTGGCTTATAGTTCTTTGTTTTCATTTGAAAATGCCAAGATTGGTTTATGCCTCAGCTTTGCATGATTCTTTCATTATTCATTTTGGCAAATGAATATAATTGTTATGGGATATTCTATTTATTTTGGGGAAAATTAAAATTATATTGGGTTATGCCCAATCTCCAAGTTTAAGCATTAATCAACATCTCAAGACAACACTAGTCAAAGACACAGGTCAATACTAGCATATACACAAAGCGCCAAGAGAGAGACCAACATTCAAATTTAAGATGCCAAGTGTCAAGAACAAGCATTGGCAACACTCTCACAAGGTGCCAAGCATCAAAAGCACCCACAGGAAGTGTTTACAGTTCTCGATGGTTGTTGCAACTATAAGTAATCGTTCTTCTTTTTTATCTCAATTATTTTAATGGATGGTGCTACGAAATGTGCAGAGTTTTCACAAGATTGGCGCTACGGAATTGCACAGTCTTTACACAGGTAGTGCGCTACCAAATTTCCTGGGCACTGTAGTGCGCTACCAAATCTCCTGGGCACTGTGAATTCCATAGTGCGCTACCAAATTTCCTGAGCAGTGTAATGACAGACACTACCATTCTGCGAGAATGTTTTGGATATTGCACTATGAAATGAGGAAGTGCGATGCGAAATGAAGAAGGCCTTTACAGGAGACAATGTTCCAGCATCTACAGGTGGCAGAGTTCTCTAGCTTTTCAAGCAGTTGCTATTCGAGCATATTTGAAAAGCCAACATCTTCTCAATTGCATTTATTTCCTGTTGAACTAGTTTCCAGGAATATAGATTGTAGTTTACATGTGTCATTATGTTAAAGACTAGTTCCTAGGAAATAGTAATTCATTTTCTACAAGTGTCAAGTTGTTGTAACAACTTTCTATTTCTAGAAAGCAGGTTTATGACTCAAGTATTTAGGATTGATGGAATCTCTCTCTCTATATGCACTTGTAAAAGACTATACATGGGGCATTGAGAGACAGAAAAAGACCCGAGAGGTCTGGGTGACATTTCAAGATCCGTGAGGGAGCTAGAAAGGCATGAAAGTCTTTGATTTTAAGTTGCATACCTGTGTTGCTTTCTATGTAAAGATCTCAACTGACAATGAAGTTATATATCAATTTGTTTTCTCTTTTCTGCGTAAATCATTTTCTCATCTTTCATCTTCTTGGATATGTGTTGCTTCTATAGGTTATATGTCTGCAATGTCTGTGTTGAGAGGGTTATTGTATAGGATATGCTCTATCCCTTGCCACAGGCTTATCTGAGTTTTGATTCAGTTTAGAAAGGATTTCTGAAAAATGAGTTTTTCCTCTTGTTGTTAGATGTAATGAAGATCAGGATGCTCTTTGATCATTTTCAGTTTTGTTTTTCTTATTTCTTCTTTCCATCTCTTTATAAGCATTATAACTGATCTTAGCTTTGTTGACCTGATTTGTTGCACATAAAATGTAGGCCAGGATTACAATTTGTTTTTGTTGGACTCCATGCCCAATGGCTTCATTGCCTTCTTGATTAATTTTACCACTCTCTAAGTTTCTTAAAACCCAAATAATCCAAATCAAGTCATTTTATTTTCAAGATGTGTTAGGCTTGCACTTGAGCAGTCCAAGAGCAACTTCCAGTGCTAACATCTGGGATGAAAAGGAACTTTGTCTCTGTTTCTTCTGTAGAGGATAAAGGCTACAAGGTTACTTTCTCTGAAGGAAAAGTTCTTGCATGGCACAAGAACTCACACATGGATTCTTCCCAGGTGATTGGTGTTCGAGAAAACAGTTTGTATAGATTGACTGTACAACCAGTCCAAGCCTTGTTACATGATACTATAAGCTTGAGTGAGCTATGGCATAAGAGACTTTCTCATTTACATTATAGAGCCCTTCTCGCCCTGGGGAAGATGGTGACATGCCTTCCAGAGATACATATTGAGCATGATGGTGTTTGTAGAGGTTGTGCTCTTGGCAAGAATGTCAATTGGTCCTTTTCAAGCATCGACAATAGATCCAAGGGGATCTTGAACTTGATACATGCATATATTTGTGGACCCATGACTATTGGTTCCTTGAACGAATATTTTTACTATGTGCTCTTCATCGATGATCACTCTCGAAAGACGTGGATTTACTTCTTGAAGACCAAGGATGGAGTCCTTGCGAGATTTATGTTAAGGTTTAAACTATTATTAGGTTGCTTTTCAATTCACTATATAACCATAGCATAGATAGGATCACTGAGAAATACACAATCACAAGAGACACATAATTTATCCTAGGAAACCCTCACAGGGGACAAAATCCAACAAAAACTTCCTTATTATAGATAGCCAATACAATGCCAAGAGAATAAACCAAACAATACAGAAATTCCTCTTCCAAGAATGCACCTCTCTCTCTTCCTTCTTCTCCAACTGCAGCTCCAAACTTGTGCTCTGATGAACAAGTGAGTGAATGAACAAATGAGGCGCTAGTCTCTCTTATTTATACAATCTGGCAAGTGTGAATTGAGGTGTCTTTTCATTGACGGGGCCGACTTGTCATTCTGGGTGGTTATAACCACTTTAAGCACTTTAATATATTATGGGGGGCGACTTCTCATTTAGCCTATTACAATTAGGTTTGACCAATCCACAAAAAGGGATTTGGTCATTTACAATACCTGACATGATCAATCCGCAAAAAAGGATTGATCTAATGAATAATACATCAATAATAAATATAATACTTTTTGTAGTTACAATATTTCAACACTCCCCCTTAACAATAAGGGTATTCTACAACAACATCAGGCGAGAGAGAGGACATCATCATCAACAACATCTTGGAACACTGACTGACGTATCTATAAATCATCAAAAGTTTTTCTCATCATCAATATCATCATTCACAATAGAGAGCTGGAATGGTATCATCATTTGCATCAACATGGATTAGTATAAAATTAATACATCATCATCACAACACAAGGCTGGTCACATCATCACAGCACGGGGCTGACACATCATCACAGCACGAGGCCGACACATCATCACAACAATTAAGCTGACACATCATCAACATGAGGCTGGCAACACAACAGTACTCCCCCTTTCGAGGGAGGCCCTTACAGACTATACCAAGCTTATATCGAAAGTGCTCAAACTTTACACAAGATAAAGGCTTGGTGAACACATCAACAACCTGTTCATCCGTGCTAACATACTGGATATCTATGGCTCATCTCTGCACCTTGTCACAGATGTAGTGATATCGAATCTCTATGTGCTTTGACTTGTCATGAAATACATGATTCTCTGTCATCTTTATGCAACTCAGTTTATCACATGGGATTATGGTTGCTTCCATCTCTAGGTCGAATAGACCTGTCAACAACTTTTGAAGCCATATGGCTTCACAATTGGCAGAACATGCAACAATGTATTTTGCTTCTGCTGTGCTGAGAGCAATGCTTGATTGCTTCCTACTATGCCATGAGATCATGGCTGACCTCAGACTGAAACAACATCATGAAGTGCTCTTCCTTTCAGAGACACTTCCAACCCAATCTGAATTAGTGTACCCACTCAGTCTGAAGTCACGATCTCCATCATAACTGAGACCACAATCTAATGTACCCTTAAGGTACCTCATCACATGTTTTGCAACAACTAGGTGAACATGTCTTGGTTCTACCAGAAACTGACTCAAAGTGTTCAGAACAAAACAAATATCTGGTCTAGTATTCGTCAGATACATCAACGATCCAATGATATGTCTATACATCATAGCATCAATCAATTCTGACGAAGTGTCGACCAGGAGCTTCAACTTTGTTTCCATGGGTGTATTCATGGACTTGCACTCCAACATATCAAATCTCTTCAGGATTTCAACTGCATACTTCCCTTGGTTAAGGAAGATCGTCTATGGACTTTGCCATACCTCAAGACCTAAGAAATAGTGCATTAGGCCAAGTTCTTTCATCTCAAATTCTGCAGCGCGCTTCTTCTTACATTCAATGATGAGCTTTTCTTCTCTAGTTAAGAATAAGTCATCCACATACAACAACAATATAACATGCTCATCATTCATAACATTGAAGTAAAGGTTAGAATTTGCTTTACTCTTGGTAAAGCCAAAGCTCGTCAGAAAACTGTCGATCCTTCCATACCAAGCTTTAGGAGCTTGCTTCAATCCGTACAGAGCCTTCTTTAACTTGCATAAATGAGTCTTCCTATATTCAACTTCAAATCCTTGAGGTTGTTCTATATACACGTCTTCTTCAATGACACCATTCAAGAAAGCTGTCTTCACGTCCATCTGGTGTAACTTCCACTTCATCTTAGCTGTAAGGGCTATGATGGTTCTGATCGAAGTGTATCTGGATACATAAGAAAATGTCTCTTCATAGTCAATGCCTTATTTTTGAGAAAATCCACGAGCAACGAACCTTGCTTTATACTTCTCGATACTTCCATCAACAACACGTTTTATTTTGAAAATCCATTTGGAAGATACCACATCCTTGCTCTTTGGTCTGGGAATTATTTCCCATACATCATTCTTTATAATGGATTGGTATTCTTCTGTCATGGCATCTACCCATTCTTTCTTCTGAATGGCTTCTTCAAAGCAGGTAGGCTCCTTCTCTAAGAGATCACACATCAAAGCCATATAATTGGAGAATGACTTAGGTCTCTTTACTTGTCTCATGGTCCCTTCGGGGACACCATATTTCTCTCCATCTTGAATAAGTTCCCTTTACCAGGCTGGCTTTCTCTTGTGGGAGATCGTCATCTAGGGAGGTTCTTGAAATTATACTATGTCATGATCTTCTAGAATTTCCTCATCAGGGGAAGCTATGACTTCCCTCACTGGTTCTGCAACTCTAGGAGCTACAGGTTCCTCTTCACATACTTCTTCAAGATGGCATATTCTTGATTTCTTGAGTGTTGCATCTTCATCAAAGGTCACATCCCTGCTGATCTCAATATGATGGTGACCTGGTATATAAACTCTGAAGGCCTTGGAGTCCTCAAAATATCCAACAAATATTCCCTTGTTTCCTGAAGGGTCCAACTTGTTTCTCTTCTCTTTTGGAAGATGTACAAATACTGGGCAGCCAAATATTTTTAGAGGGCTTACTTCTGGCTTCTTTCCGGAGAACATCTCTTCAGGGGTCTTGAACCCAGGTGCACTATGGGACAATCAATTTTGTACATATACTGTTGTTCTTGCTACTTTTGCCCATAAGCACATTGGAAGATCTTGATCATGGATCATGGTCTTCACTGCTTCCATTATAGTTATGTTCTTTTTTTTTGCTACATCATTTTGTTGAGGATTGTAGGGAGTGGTGAGCTCCCTCTTGATCCCGACATCTTTGCAAAAGTTTACAAATTCTTTTGAGGTGTATTCTCCTCCATTATCTGACCTGAGTATCTTGATCTTTCTTTCATAAAGGTTCTCTATCAAGGTTTTGAATTCCTTGAATTTATCGAACACTTCATCTTTTGATTTCAAAAAGTAAACCCAAGTTTTACGAGAATAGTCATCAATAAAAGATACATAGTATACATACCCATTGATGCAGGATGATGGCATTGGGCCACACACATATGAGTGAATGAGTTCTAAGACTCCTCCTACTTTAATGTCTCTCTTCGGAAAAGGGTTCTTGATGTTCTTCCCTTTTGCACGTCCATTGCACATACCTTCGTGGTCAACCTTGAGTTCTGGTAGACCTGTGACTGCCTTGCATACATACGGTAATGCCTTGTAGTTGATGTGGGCTAATATTCTATGCCAAATTTCACATGGATTCTCAATGGCGTGGGTCATGGCTGCTTCTGAGTGACCCTTTAGCTTATACAAGCCACCTTCTTTTCTAATAACGATTGCTTCTTTCATGGTTTTTCCTTTAGCCCACATAAGATCTTCTCCATCTATAAAAGCAACTTTGAAGCCTTTCTTTTCTAAAGCTGATATGGAGAGTAAGTTATTTGTCAAACCTGGTACATATAGTACATCCTTCATCTTCATTGGAGTCCCTGAATTAAGCTTGTAGTTTGATTCTCCTACTCCCTTGATAGGGTATTGATAATCATCTCCAAGTGAAACTTTATGAGAAAACTTCTTTTCTGAAAGGAAAGAGAAAATGTCTCTTTGACCTATCATGTGCTTGGAAGCACCACTATCAATGAGCCAAGTATCCTCTCCAGGTGATACTGATCCTGAGAGGGCCGAGATTAAGACATAGTCTTCAATTCATTCTTTTATCATCTTTGTGGGTGGCTCTTCATCTTCAACTGCATGGGCACGATGCCTCTTATTATTCTTCTTGTATTCTTCTCGTCTAGATGGAAAATGTCTCGCAATATGTCCCATCTTGTCACAATGATAGCATTGGTAAGATGCTAAATCTCTTTCTTTTCTTTGTCCTTTCTTCTGGAATCTCCTTGGATGAGATTCTTTATGTATGAATTTGTTTTGGGGTTGAGACTCTTTATGAGTTTCTTTTTGGAAGTAAGACTTCTTTCTTCCTCCTTTAGTGTGAGTAGCTAGGGCTTGATCTTCAGCTCTTGATAGTAAGGCTTCTCGGTTAGCTACTCTTGATTCTTCTTGAATACATTCTTCCCAAAGACTGTCGAATAATAGTTTCTCTTTTCTGGCACAAATAGTTTGGATGAATGAATCCCAAGGTCTTGTGAGACCATTAAGGGTCGTCATTATGAGTTCATCTTCGTCTATAGTATCTCCAATTGCTTCTAGCCGTTCTTTGAATTCAGATATTCTGGAGAAATATTCTTAGATCGCTTCTCCTTTTTGCATCCTTGTATTCTTGAGTTGAGTTCTTAGATTCATCTTCTGATTTATGTTCTTTCCTTCATATAATCTGGTTAGGGCATTGAACATTTCTTTTGGAGTCTTATTTGAATATACTTGAGGAATCAAGTGATCTTTGATAGAATCCGCAATGATTCTTTTAGCCCTAATTGTGTCCTTTTGGTGCTTTGCTTTATCTGTAGCATCGACGGGTTCTGGTACTTCTTCTTTAACGAATATTGCTAGGTCATTCTCTTCAAGAATGAGCCCAATCCTATACTTATAGGCATGCAAGTTTTCCACACCTTCTAGCTTGTCAACAAGCTTAGTGCTTGCAGACATCTTTTACCCAGAGCTAGGAAAATGACCAAAAAATGAAAATGACCAGATTTGAATTTTGGACTTACCAAGAGGTACGCTTGGCTGAGGCGAGTAGCCTGGTGTGGTTAGATTTCAAAAAATATAACTTTTACCCCTCCAAACTTGATATGCAGATTTTTGGACTCGTGCTTTTGGTTTTTTGGTACTTCTGGTACTCTGGTAGATCTGGTTTTCTGGTACTTCTGGTACTTTGTGAAAACTAGGGTTTCACTTTCCAGGAGATCTACCCACTGAAAAGGTGCGCTGAAGGTGCCAAAGAGTTCCTTGAGGTAGGACACACTTTTCTAGATGGTTTTGGGGTTAAAATTCTTCTTCCATAAAAAGCCCTAATTTGCATGTACGACAACAATGACGTTTTTCTCTTTTTCTTGTGAAATATGCTCTCTTCAGCTTAGCTTTGATACCATGTTAAGGTTTAATCTATTATTAGGTTTCTTTTCAACTCACTAGATAACCATAACATATATAGGATCACTGAGAAATACACAGTCACAAGAGACACATCATTTATCTTGGGAAACCCTCATGGGGGAGAAAATCCAACAAAAACTTCCTTATTATAGATAGCTAATACAATGCCAAGAGAACAAACCAAACAATAGATAAATTCCTCTTCCAAGAATGCGCGCCTCTCTCTCTCTTCCTTCTTCTCCAATTGCAGCTCCAAACTTGCGCTCTGATGAACAAGTGTGTGAATGAACAAATGAGGCACTAACCTCTCTTATTTATACAATCTGGCAGGTGTGAATTGAGGTGTCTTTTCACTGGTAGGGCCGACTTGTCATTTTGGGTGGTTATAACCACTTTAACCACTTTAATATATTCTGGGGGGCGACTTCTCATTTAGCCTATTACAATTAGGGTTTGACCAATCTGCAAAAGGGGATTTGGTCATTTACAATACCCGACATGATTAATCCGTAAAAGGGGATTGATCTAATGAATAATACATCAATAATAAATAGAATACTCTTTGCAGTTACAATATTTCAACAATTTCAAGAGTTTAAAGCTCAGGTTGAGAACCTGACCGGGAGGAGGATCAAGGTGCTAAGATCAGATAATGGAGGAGATTACACCTCCAGGGATTTCAACAATTTCTGTATTGAGGCAGGGATCAAGAGGGAGTACACCATTCCTTATAACCCTCAACAGAATGGGGTTGCAGAGAGGAAGAGCAGATCCATTGTTGAAGCAACCAAATCAATGATACATGATCAAAATCTACCTACGAGTCTATGGGCAGAGGCATCCATGACAACAATGTACGCTCATAACAAGAGTCCTCATAAGATTATGAAGAATATGACTCCCGAAGAAGCCTTCACCGTAGTGAAGCCTGAGGTTGGACACTTTACGATATTTGGGTGTCCAGTATACTTTCATGTACCCAAGGAAAAGAGAATCAAGCTAGACCCTTCAGGCATAAATGGTACATTTGTGGGGTACAATGAATCTTCGAAGGCATACCAAATCTACATCCCTAGTTAGAGACAAATTGAGGTTAGCAAAGATGTCACCTTTGAGGAAGAGATAACCTTTCGAAGATCTAGAGAATCTCATATGGAGATTGACAGTGAGAATAAGGAAGAAACAATGCCCTCTCCCCCTTCAACAATTCAGAGGGAGACGGTTACAGATCCAGTTGATCCAGTCGATCTCGTAGCTCTAGTTGATGTTCCCAGAGACATTGCAATACACCAAAAGAGGCCTGCGTGGGCTCGACAAACTTTGCAGGAGGCAGAGGGACATGTATCTCCTTGTGGTACATTCCGAGAGAGCAAGAGACCACCGAGATTTTCGAGCTATGTTTCAGCCATGAGCCACATCATTGATACCGAGTCTTCTTGTCATGGAGACACAGTAGGTCAACAGGTTTGGAAAGATGCCATAACCGTAGAGTATCAGTCCATCATGAAGAATGATGTGTGGGATATTGTTCTGAGACTGGAAAGGAAGTCTGTAGTGACTTCCAAGTGGATCTATAAGATCAAACATGTAGTTGATGGAAGTGTCGAGAAGTACAAAGCGAGATTTGTGACTAGAGGATTCTCTTAGGTGGAGGGAATAGATTATGGGGAGACATTTGCTCCTATTTCCCAATACACTTCCATCCGTACGATTATTTCCTCGCAACATCTATGGGTTGGAGACTACATCAGATGGATGTCAAGACAACCTTTCTCAATGGTGAGATTGAGGAAGAAGTTTACATCGAGAAACCAGATGGATTCGTGATACATGAGAAGGAGTCTCATGTCTATAGGTTGAAGAAAGCCTTGTATGGACTAAAGCAGGCACCTCGAGCATGGTATGAAAATATTGATGGATACTTGATGAGTTTGGGCTTCAACAATATTGTTGTTGATCCAAACCTATACTACAACATTGTTGGTGACGAGTGCCTAATTTTGGTCCTATATGTTGATGACTTATTCCTCACCAGTTAAGAAAGCCTTATTGTTGATTGTAATCGTGCATTCACTTCTGAATTTGAGATGAAGGACATTGGGATGATGCACTACTTCTTGGGACTAGAAGTGTGACATAGGACTCATGATATTTTCCTGAGTCAAGGAAAATACACAGTGGAGATATTGAAGAATTTCGGGATGACAGACTGCAGATCCATGCCTACACCGATGGTGATGAATTTGAAGAAAAGGAACGAGGCTTCTTTTGATTCAGGAAAGATTGATCCACATCTTTATAGACAATTGATTGGATCATTGATGTATCTGGTTAACACCAGACATGATATATTCTATGCAGTGAGTGTACTTAGTCAGTTTATGAGTCAGCTGAGACAAACACTGTGGATAATAGCGAAGGATGTGTTGAGATATTTACGAGGCACAGTTGGTTATGGACTGAGATACGCCTCCGGTGTAGACATGAGATTGCAGGGATATGCCGATGCAGATTGGGAAGGGAGCGCAATGGACTGGAAGAGCACATTCGATTGTTGTTTTACTTTGGGATATGCCATGGTTTCATGGTGCAACATGAAACAAAATTCTGTGGCTTTGGTTACCACAAAAGCATAGTACATTGCATTATGTGTGGCAGTCCACGAATCAGTGTGGCTTCGCAAGATCCTTGCAGACTTATTTGGACATGAGATGGATTCCACTGTTATCCATTGCGATAACCAGAGTTGTGTGAAGCTCTCAGAGAATCCCGTGTTTCATGATAAATCAAAACACTTTGAGATCAAATACCATTACATCAGAGATATGGTGTAGAGGAAAGCATTACATGTGCAATACCTTTCTACACACGAGCAAGTTGTGGATGTCTTCACCAAATCGCTTGCCAGGACGAAGTTCGAGTACTTCTGTGAGAGACTTGGCATGGTGGAGAATGCCTCCCTAGCTGAGAGGGAGTGTTGATGATTGCAACTTCATGAGACATTCTCCAGGTCATTCTCCTTTGGACTGAGTTGAGACAATCTGTGAGAATGCACATTTGATGGGTGAGTCATACTCCTCTGGACTGAGTTGAGATGATGTGTGGGGTCTCTTGTTGTGCTCCTTTGGACTGAGTTGAGATGAATTGAGATGGTCTCCTATCGGACTCCTATGGACTTAGTTGAGTCGACTTGAGATGGCTCTCCAGATAGTACTCCTATGGACTTGGTTAAGTTGATTTGTTGAGAGTGATGTACCTGTGGCAGAGCACATGTGGACGTGTCCCTAGTGGCAGAGCACTAGAGGATGTGTGAGATCCCTTTCTATATTGTCAAAGAGTAAGACTTTGGTAAAACCCTAATTTGTATTGTAAAGGGTACAAGTCGGCCCCACCATGTAAATATAATTAATATTGTGTAAAGCTTAATTATATTGTTTAGTTATAGAAGTCGGCCCTATTGTGCCAATAGACACATCCATTTGATGTGCTAGGTCATGTATAAATAAGAGAGTTAGATTCCCATTGTGGATCACTCACTCACACTTGTTTCATTATCTCAACACCTACTTGTAGGGTTGAAGTGCACACTTCTCTTAGGCACAATATTTCTTGGTCATAGAGCACCCTCTTGTGTGCAATAGGGTTTGTGGTGAAAGGGTGATCTTCTCTAGACTCTATAGCAAAGGATTGGGTTTTTCCCTTGGTTGAGAAGGGTTTTTCCAGGATAACTTCTTGTGTTCTTGTGCATGGTTATTTTTCTTGTGATCTTGGCTACTGCAACTATTGTATAATGTATTGATGCATTGTTTATCATTCAAGTTCATGCTAAATTGAAATAAACTATATGTTCTTGAGCTAAGCATTAAAAAAAATTCAACAAGAAATTGGTGCTAAATTCTTTGTTCTTAAAAGAAAATCAGAAATTTATAACAAACTTCTCAATTTCCTGTAATTTCATCAAAAATCGACTTAATTAATTAAAAATCAATGTTTAAAGACTGGAATTTAAAACAAGAACTGAAATAATATATGCGATACTTAGCAAATTGATAACATAGTTCAACCACATGGGCTACATCTTTGGGCCCACTTCAAATGACAAACCTATCCATTAAGAAGGGTGCAAAATACATGATTATACCTCTTTATACCAAATAATGACCTTCAATTTGTGAAAATAGTTTCTAATGTCTTCTAAGAAGACAATAGCACATGTTCTCGATCTTCAATTACTTCTTCCTGCAATAAAATGAACACAAACTTTCCTATTCTCCCAATAAAGGGGCTTTCCCCATGAACTCCTTTAAATATACAATATTCCCTCCCTATATTGTTTCCAAAGTGCGTCATGTAATGGTTAAGGTGCTATCATTTTTCCATGAAGGTAGGGGTTCAAATCCCTCCAAATCTGCCCTCTATATTTTTTTCCTTGAGGATACACCGTGTCTTACATTGCTTAGTTGGCATGATACACAAAAGGTTTAAAATAGTTTTCAATTTTTTTTTTTAAATTGACCTCTATGGAATTATCCCACTTTGCTTGGGATTTGGATACACATGGGTTTTAAAAATCAATCTCCACACCATTTGAATCGGATATGGAAAGTCTTAGGCGCCATGTTGAAACCATGTGGTGGCTTGGGTGCTAATCCTTTACAAATATTTGGGAATTATACCACATGCATCGCAGTGAAACTTGCAATAAGGTTTATATATCAAAATGATTCTAAACCCATTTGAGAATGGTGAAATAGCATAGATCCCACGCTTCCAAAGATTTGAGACCAAACAAACCCATTTTTTGTTCTCTGCGACATGTCACTTTCTAATTGGTCTGTCAGAATGTGATTGGATCACCTAGCAATTTCACAATTCCGTACAAGTCTAGTCAACACAATGACATGAACAATGTACCTTGTTTGCATTTTTTTTCCGTTGGGATTCAACATGCCATATCTTTTGTATACGACATCATATTGGTCGTATTCAAACTGTGTTGGAAATATCTTGACACACTCTTCAATGTGTAGACATTTTCAACAGAATTTGAGACCATATGATTAGATAGGTCGTGGGGATTGTTTTGGATCACTGCCCCTCGAACACGTATAGGGAGGATGTTTTCATGAACCATTGAACCATTCTTTGTCCCTTTCCATAGCCAAGTATCAATGATTGGTTGGTGTGCTTTGGAAAGAGAGCTGATGTCAATGTTGAATTCTTTGTAAACATGAGGACATGAGATTGAGTTGAAAACATTTTTTCACCTTCTCGAATATAGGACTCCACAACAAATTTCCCATTATGAATTTTCCCTTTATCTAATTAATAGTGACCAATAAGTCACCAAACACTTGAAATTTGGACACAACTCTGCCTATAACCTTTTTTAAGAGCAACGTTAAAGAAAGGAATTTTGTATAGTTATTTGACCCCCACCCCCCCTCCTCTCCCATGCAAGCCATAAAGAAAATGGACTAAGAATCACTTAAGAAGATAATTCTACCTTCTAGACAATAGGGAGGAGTGCCTTCACTAGCACCATCAAATTTCCCCAAGGCATAGACTTATCATTAGGATCATGAGATGATTTGAGAAGCACATTGGAAAGGAGGCATGAACTTATCCTTGAAAATGTGCTCATTTCCAACCAACCATATGCCCCAAGATACAATTAATGGAAGGGTTTTGTATTCCTTTGATTCTAGCTTGTATTTTCATTGCTTAAAACTATCAGTGGTTGACCCCCCTTCCAAACAATTCTTTACTTTAGTGATCAAATCCATTTATGTGCAAACCTTCCTAGTATATGAGCATGATACAAGCATATGACTTATAATGTTTGCCCCTTCCTTGCATAATGTAACTCTACTGGGGCTATGTCTATTTCTTTCTCATAGTACTTCCCAAGTTAGGGATTTTAAGGGTGATTTGATCTTCCATGGTGGTTTTGATGAAATTAGAGTTGCAATGGAATTAAAATACACACGTAAGTGGACATTATGCAAAACAAGGGACACAGGGAATATGTGCTCCCAAATACCCCTAAGGGGAAATTTTATTAATCAATCATTCACATATATCTCTTTCGTGATACTAATGATCACTTTATATAAGACTTAAGTGATCCTAACAAATCCATTATATTTAGCTTATTTAGTTAGACCAAATAGGTGACTAGTTCTAGCAATAACTCCCTAACTATCTCCTATGATCTCTCCACAAGATCTCCATGATTCTCCCAACAATATTCATCCCTAAATTTACTCATTTCTCTCCATTTCTCATTCCTACGTATACTTTCTAGAATAATCCTACATTATTACAATCTCAATCATATTTTTTCATTAAATATCACAAATTTGAATGTTCCCTCTTTCATGAGAAATCTTCATTAAACTGGTCCCTTCTCTCTTCTAAGTTTTGTACTTTCTTTTCCCTTCATCTTCAGTTTTCCATGGTATGTGCTCTTCTTCTTTCTCGATCTTTTTCTTGTACCTGCAAACCATAAACATTGTTGAAGTCCATATAAAAGAGTAACCATCCACTATAATACATGGGTCACCAGCCGCTGTATCCGTCGTTCCTATGAGAAACTCTTTCTCATACTTGGTTCATCAACCATTCTTCAATTGCAAGTCTTCATTCATGTACCTATTTCTCCCTTTGTGTCACCATTACCATCCTCACCCTGATTTTATGGTTGACTTGTAACCCTGCGGTTGATGCTCCTACATCAGGCTTCCATCGTCGTTACAAATCCTCAAGACTTTTAGGGACAAACATGGTGTTGTACCCTAACATGGTAGTGTAGACCCCTAATGCAAGGTTCTTGGATAATGTAAACTCGCCTTCTGCCTCTTTAATTCAAAGATTACTCATGTTAAGCTTCACTATGTAGGACTCCCATTGCTCACCTTCAAGTCCTTTGAAGCCCAATTGCTACGCCCTCTTCCATTTGTTGCCAAATAGTAGTGAGTTTTGGTGAGGTTGCCTATGCCAAATTATATATAGCTTTCCTTTGGAGTGAAATAATTAGATTCTCAAGTAACTTGAAAGCATTTCCACTTCCCACCCATAGATTAACACCAACCCTTATCTATCTACCAGGATAACCAATGCTCTTGGATGTACGTTTGATCAACTCTTCAATAGAGTAGGATTCAATGTATATTTGTGTAATAATTTGATTCCAAATTCCAGCCCTTGATACAAACCTCCATAAACATTTGGTAGCTAATGTCTTCCTAAAATGGTGAATGATTTTAAGGTCTAAGAGTTTGAGGGTCTTAGATTTGGGAATGGATTTCCATTTGACCAAGGGTATGCCCTCTCTCCGTTCCCATACTATATAACCCTGAAACTAATCTTCCTTATTTTTCTATGACCTTTTTGGGAATATAGGCTAGAGAAAGACAATAGATTGGAATTGGTTCTAGTATTTATTGTTAAAATTACTAAGACATCTGAGAAGGGGGGGGGG
>ML778359.1:1061350-1076411 GCA_009831015.1 Picea engelmannii
GGGTGAATCAATTGTTACTGTGCTTAAACAATATTAAGTCTATTGGACCATTTTAAATCTTTCTCCAAGTGACCATCAATATTATACAACATATGGGCAACATAAATAATGAGCATCAATCATACATAATGTTAGTCCCTAAAGATTTATTGCAAAGCTACGACATCATTCATTTATTGCAAAGTATTTTTAAGGTTTTATGATTTGGTTTATTGTAAAGTGGTTGAAAACTGGGTCAAGATTACAACATGGCATGAAAATCAAGAATAAAACATAGTATATCCCACTGACTGAATAATAGGTAGATACATAGATGGATTAAACAATTTTAAGGAAAAGGAAAGTGAAGTCTTCAATATGTCAACTTCACAAGAGTTTTTGTCTCAATATATTATAAAGAAACAAGGGAATCAACTTGACCTTATTATTTGAAAATTTATCTCTACAGCAAAATCTTCACTGTATAAATTAACATTCAAGAACCAAAAAGAATTGCAATCTGAATAATAAATTCAAGCATGAAGAATGAAATAACATAGTAGAAAAAAAAGGTCTAACCATCCATATGCCTTTTCTATTGAGTGTCAATTGAACATAAATTTCTTTTACAATAAGCTCCACAAAAAATTTCACTGGATCTCCAATTTTTCGACCCTCACATGGTCTGTCTTCTGTCTATTTAAACCATCTATAAAACTTCTAGATCCTATTATCTAGAATAGTTTTAAATGACTAGAATAAAAAAGTATCCAACTCCTAAAGTAATTCACTCAAAATGAGCTTCTACCCCCCAAAATAGTCCACAACTCAACAACTTGATATAACAAACATTGCCAGCATTACATTTGACTCTACAAAATAGGGATTTTGTTTGACTCTGTAAAATAGATCGAAGTCTTAGTTTCTCCCTGATCAAAACGAATAATCTTTGCCATATCTCCTAGAGAACCTTTAAACAAAATTGTAACAAATCTTCATGTTACCTTTAGGATAAAATCGCCGCAGTGGCTTTGGCGTTTTTCTGCTTGAGCTTCGTTGTTAACACAACATTGTGCCAGTAAAGTCTGAAATTAATTTCTCTAAGTAACTTAAGCAATGCCCTTCTTCTTCTTTTTAAGACTTTGAATCCTTTCTTGTTGGAGAGCATTCCACTGTTCTATCTGCACCTTTTCCTTCTTTAATTGTTTTATTGTTTTCTGAAATTCCTTAATCTTTTCCTTATCAGTTCTTATCTCAACCCTGAATCCTAAAAAATCTTCAGAAGGTGCAATTTCATTCAGATTTAAGGTAACACTAGGTTCCTTGGCTTTAACCTGGTATTTTGAGATTAATTTTGAGCTATGTTCTTCTTCAAAACTTGATGAATCTAAAGCTCCAGGTACATCTGGTAAGTAATCTAAGTCTTCCAAGTAATCATGTTTTTCTTCAGGGAATTCACTGATGCCTTTAGCCATCTCTTTAGATTTTTCTAATCTAGTTGAAGCTCTCGTTACAGGGCCTATAGGTGGTGTAAGTATTCCCTTTCCTTTGCTGACAAATTTCTTGGGAAATGGGGTCTTTTTTGCTCTTTTCCTGGTGCTTGTTTCTACATCCTCAAAATCATCTTCTATGATTATGGTGTTTTCTTCTTTGATTGACGGATTGAACATTGCCTTTGACTTCAGCCTATACTTATTAGTAACCATGGTCGAATTTCTCCGAGGTTTCTGTGATATACACACACCTTTATCCTTTTTTCCTTTGATTGCAACGCTCCTTTTGTTGGTCGATGGAATTTCAGACTTGACTGTAGTTTGAGCAACGAGATCATTATCTGACTCTGTCTCTCCTTTAACATCTTCCTTAGGAAGCATTTCAATTTCGAGCTCCCATCTAGGTCTCTTACTTCTGCTCTTCTTAGTTACCTTGATATCAGAAGATTCATCTTTCATAGGGTTTTCATCAGAAATATCTCGACTCTGTTTAATAGTTTTCCTTCCTCTACCCTTTTTCTGCTTATTGGATTGAGTGATAGGTTTTAAGGATTGCGTGAGCCAATTCCAGGGCTTCTGTAATTCGTTCAGGGTAGACATGACTAGGTTTTTAATCAAGACTTGATGGAACAAACTGCCTTTAGCATTAGTGGAAATCGACTGCACTTTCTTGGACATTTTTGTCAAACTTTTAAGCAGAAAATACAGAAGATTTAAAGGGTAGTCACCATTTAGATGCATCAGTATTTTGATATGGTAGATGTAGACCAATGAAAACCTCCCTTCGCAGGTGATGTATCTGTGAATCACCACCAGAGCAGTGTGCCATTCGGGTTGAACCCAACTGCGAGGTATTCCCCTTCTCCAATCTGGATTCTGCTTATCTAGAAGGAGGAATTGATTTACAAATTCAGTAACCACGTGCTCCTTCTTACACCATCTTTTCCCTCCAACCACAAGCCTGCAAGCCTTTGTTATAGTTTGCTCTGTCACTAGCATCAACATCTTACCAATTTCGACCTCATGACCATCGAAGTTCAGAACGAATTCCATGGAAATCTGCTCATCATAACCTTGAAATGTGGTGAGGAACTCAAACCATTCAACGTCTCTGAATCTTTGGGCCATCTGAGGATAGGCTTCAAGAAGTTCATCACCTTCTGGTTCTATTCTGGTGACTTGTCCGCTCCTCTTTGGCGCCATTAAACTCAATTATGCAACCGTCGTCCTCGGGTTCCAAATTCACTACCTGCAATTGTTAGTGTATTCTGTTGCTTTGAATGGATACCTGCATTTCTCCCTGCAAGGCTGAATTAATCCAACTCGAACAGGTAACATATAATGATCATCAAACAACAAGTGATTTTGAAATGAACCCTGCACGCGTGCATAGCAATTATATTCTGAAACTGTTGGATTTGGAAATGATTGCCAACCTTTCGTGGGATCACACGAATTCTCAATTCATGAATCGTGTCATCATAACTAAATCGGGATGGTAGGCGCAAGTTATGGCATGATTATTTGGTGCTACGGGAATAGGCTTATTCCCGTAGCGTGTTTGACAACTTGAAATTTTAAAATTCCAACGGCATAAAAGGAGACACTTCAAATTTAAACAATGTTTTTTTCAAAATCAAACTTAAATAAATCATCAAAGATTATAATGCAAACCATGAAATACCAAAATCTAAAAATAGAAAACAACTGAAAACGGAAAATGAGGAATGGGTAAGGAGGGTTTAGGACAAGGGTTTCTCACTAAACCAAGACAAAATTAGAGACTAACATTGGCTCCTTCTGGGGATGGAGTTTTGATACTAAACTCCAAGATCTGCAGACCATTGCCTTTCCTTTATCTCTGATTCATTGATTCCCCTGTGACTGTCTGTCTTTTATTTTCAGCATAACTGTAAAAACAAGTCCATTGGTTATATGGAGTCTTTATTGAAAGAAAACCTATTGTACTAACTCTAACCTGTCGAACCTTTAGATGAAATAATGCTTCAAGAACCTCCCATTCACTGGGCCCCCAAAAATTTCAGTGTTATCTAAATTATGTAGGAGAAAAGTGTTATTGTTCATTACCTTGGTTATCTTGAAAGGACCATACCATAGATTATCGAACTTTCCATGTTTTGCTTTATCTTCTCTCCTGGCATCTCATCTCAACACTAAATCTCCATTGAAAACATCTTTCTTAGTTCCTTTATCAAATGTAGCCTTGATTTTGTTCTGATGAGCAACAACTTTCTGGTTAACCTGTTCTCTGGCCTGTTGAACTTCAATGAGCTGAAAAATCCTTCTTTGTACATCATTGGGTTCTTCCTGTTCTTCTTGTAGAAACTTCAAGACTGGCAGGCCCAATTGAGTTGGAAGGATAGCTTCTGTGCCATATACCATATGGAAGGGAGATGTCCCAATAGCTTTCTTGTTGCTGATGCGATCAACCCATAGAGCAAACTTTAACTTGGAATCCCGTGCTTTTTTATTTTCTGCCAGCAATTTTTTGATAATTCTTACCAGTGTCTTATTGGAAGATTCAGCCAATCCGTTCCCCCAGGGGTAGTAGGGAGTAGAATGAACCAATTTGATATTGTATTTATTGTAGAATTCAAGCATGGAATTCGACTTAAAATCCTGTGCACTATCAGTGACCAATTTTTTAGGACAACCAAACCTGGAAAAAATATATCCCTCTAGAAATTCCATGATTACCTTGTCTGTAGTATTTCGAGTCGGAATTGCTTCTATCCACTTTGTAAAATAATTAGTGGTTGTAAGAATCCATCTATGCTGCCCTGATGAGGTGGGATTAATCTCTTCAATGAAATCTAATCCCCACTGTTGGAACAATCCGTGGGAAATGATAGGTTTCAGAGGTAGAGATATAAGTTTCTGCTTCCCGACAAATTTCTGACAAGGTTCACATGCCCTGACCTAAGAAAAAATATCTGAGAATAGAACTGGCTAGTAATAGCCTGCTCTAAGAATTTTGAAGGCAGTAGCCTTCCAATGATGATGACCTCCGCTAACACCATGATGTAGATCTTGAAAGATTTGTTTAGCCTCCTTTTTGTCCACACATCTCAACAGAAAACCGTTGGGATCTTTCCAAAACAGGATCTGATCAACAATACAATATTTTACAGCTCTCAACTTTAATGATCTGTATTTTGATTTATCCAATTCTGGGGGAGATTGAAAATTCAACAGGAAAAATACGATGTCTTTATACCATTTTGAAGAAACATACTTGTTGTTTATTTGTAAATCAATTTCTTCAATCTGGACATAAGAGTCCTGTGTCATGTCTGAAAGATGGTATAATCCAATTGCTTTGTAATTGGATTCTGTCATTAATTTGGCGAGGCCTTGTCCCTTTATTAGCTGGGTATGCTTTATGGTGAGATCGTATTCCAAGATTTTGGTTATCCATTTCCCCCTCTTACCTTTACAATCAGGCTGAACCAATATTTCTTTGACTGCACTGCTTGAGACATAAGCAATGATTTTTGATTGAAGAATATACACTCTGAAAGATTTTAAGGCCTTCACTAAGGCATAAGCCTGTTTTTCTATTAGATCATACTTCAATTCAGAATCTTTGAGGGTTTTTCTAAAGAATGAGATAGGTTGCTCGTGACCTTGTTCATTTCTTTGCAGAAGAACAACGACTATGGTATTTTATGATGCAAATGAAAAAATCATGAACTCTTTAGAAAAATCTGGGCTAATTAAAACAGGTGCCTGAACAATAGCCTGTTTGATCCTTTCGAAGGATTCTCTTTCTTTCGGTATCCACTTAATTTTTGCATCCTTTTTCAACATGTCAGTGATGTATTTGACAATCTCTGCAAAGTTAGGTATACACCTCCTTAAAAAATTAATTTTACCAATGAAGGAATGAATTGACTTTTTATTTCTCGGAATGTCGATTAACTGAATAGCCTTTACTCTTTCTGGATCTATTTTAATTCCTTCAGGCGAAACGATGTGTCCAAGAAGCTTACCTTCCTCCATGGAAAAATGTGATTTTTTGGGATTAAGTGATATGCCATACTTCTTACATTTCTCAAAGGTCTGCATCAAGTGTTGTAAATGTTCTTCATCTGATGTTGAAAATACAATGATGTCTTCAAGGTAAATCACCACAAACCTGTCTTTCTCGCCAACGAAAGTGATGTCCATAGCCCTTTGAAATGTAGCTCCAGCGTTCATCAATCCGAAAGGCATCTTTTCGTACATAAAGGTGCCCCAGGGAGTGGTAAAAGCTGTTTTCTTTTTATCTTCTTCCATTACTGATATTTGATTGTACCCTGAATATCCATCAAGCATAGAAATTCTCTTTGTGCCAACAACCTTTTGTAAGATATAATCCATTTTTGGTAATGGATAATTGTCTTTCAGAGAACACCTGTTTATATTCTAGAAGTCTACATAGAGCCTTATCTCTTCGTTCTTTTTCCTGATGGGCACAAGGTTCGCTACCCATTCTGAGTATCTTAGTGGCACTATGATTTTTGCTTATAGAATCCTCTTCAACTCCTTTTCTATTATTGGTAACAGTAAAGGATTGAATTGCCTGAATTTCTGTTTTACAGGTTTTGATCCAGGTTTCAGAGGGATTTTATGCTGAATAATTTCTGTGTCAAACACTTTCAAATCTTCATAAGACCAGGCGAATATGTCTGAATATTGTTTCATTAATTCAATATATGCTTCCTTCTGCTTTTTTGACAGTTTCCTGGATACTTTTACCAACCTGGGATTTGCATCTGAACTAATGTCGTAGTCTTCCACATCTGTTTCTTATGTTTGGATAACAACCTTCCTGGAGACATCATTATGATCGAACAACCTTTCTAATGGAACCAAACCCTTAGGCAAATGGTTTGTCTTCAATTCGATGATCTTGTGACCAACAATAGTATCTTGAAGAATTTCTGCAGTGTGTATTTTTGCTTCTGCATCTTCGTCATCTTAATCAATTGAAATATTAGAAAACTCTTCAATGGTCTTCAAAAATCTCTAAATTTCCTCATCATCTTTAAAAACCTGCTAATGTTTTATATTATCCGGAATTGAAGGCCTGTGTTTGACTTCAATTTGAAACTTCAGATTAGGAAACATCGGATTGTTAAAGTTGCTTGCTGCAAATGCCAAAGAATCAACTTGCTGATTTAAATCCCTGTGAACAAAAGTAATATTGAATGCCAAGAATAAATTATCCACATAATCCCACACCTCATTTCTGTATTGTTTTAATCTTTGTTGTTTGGTTTGATATATGTTTCTAACCTGGTGAACAATAAGTTCAGAGTCTCCAAAAATAGACAACTTATTTATTCCCATGTCTCTTGCGGCTTTCAAACCTAACAACAAAGCTTCATACTCATGGATGTTATTAGTGGTGTCAAATTCAAGTTTATATGACATTGGAATAACCTCCTTGGTAGGGGAAATGAAGACAATACCAGCTTCGAAACCTTCTTTAGTACAAGCCCCATCAAAATACATTTTCCAAACAAAATGGTCTTTACTATCTCCTACTACAGTTATTGACTTTCTGACTGATACTTCTGCCATTTCCTCATCCATATGAAAAATAGAAGAACCCAGATCATCTTCTACAACATATATAGGATTATTAGTGGGATTATCGTGATAACTTACCAAATAAGCCAGTCTGATTTCTCTGTATAATCTCCTTTGTTTGCCACCAAAAACAGGTATGGTTGCATAGATTAGGTCCATCTGCAGAGTGCCACCTACCTTTTTAGCCCAAGATCTTGAAAGAAGCATCCCAAATTTTGGTGGTATGTCAGCCACGATAACATCTAACACCACACTCTTCATAGGTAATTGGGAAAGAGTTACAACCACATCTTTCATAAGCCCGAGACATTTGACTTTATTGGAATCAAAAGAATATAGATCATGATATGGTCTAGTAATGTCCAACCCTAATTCTTCCATCACTACCTTAGGCATGACATTATGCGAAGCACTAGAATCCATTAAGCAATTATGCAGTATCTTGTCATGGATATTTAGTGAAATGTAAAATGGTGGAGAGGCATCAATTTTGTCTTCAATGTGAGGTCCAATAGTAATGGCAGGGTTTTCATCTTCAAGGTTGACTGTATCTGAGAAGGTGACATGAGATGGAGCTTCTAGAGCCTTAAGGACAGTTTTTCTGAATGGTTCTGTTTTCAGAAGTTCTAATAATGGTATTGAAATCTTGATTTTGTTGATTTCATGTTCTAAATTGAAAGCAAAAACATTTTTATCTGGTTCCCTTATGTCAACAGTGCTATCTTTGACAGGTTGCTTCAATGAATGATCCACTTGAACATTGGGAACACCTTTGATTGCCCCTGTCTTAACTGAAGTATTGGATTTCTTTGTAGAAATAGGTATATCTACTTTAGGAACTTGGGAACCAAATATGAGATTGTACCTTTTCCTTGTAGGTTCATGTTGGACAGTCTCCTCTCCATCCCCTTCCTCAAACTGATTTGCAATCAAAGTATCTTCATATTCTTGTTGTGTCACATGTAGAGGAGATGATTCAGAATCATTCAAATGAACTGCAGGGTCTTCTTTTGTACCATCATTATCTTCCTCCTCATCTACTGCATTATTCTGAAAAGGAGGTAACACCTTTTGGTCATCTTGATTTTTTCTTTCTCTTGGTAAAATTTGAGGTACATTGTTTGTCTCTTGAACTGATTTGGATTTCTGTAACTGCCCTCCTGTGCAGGTCTATTGGGATGTTTTTGTTCCATCTTCAACCTTGCCATCTTAGATGTCAAAGTTTTCAACATCTTAGTCAGTTCATCCATTTTAATATCGGAAGCTGAATTAGAAGATGAAGGCAAATCTTCCTTTTTCTTTTTTCTATCTCTGTCGCTTCTGGACTTCAATTTGTCTGCTGCTAATATGTTTGATTCTACCTCAATAGTTGCATCTTGCATTAGGCTAAGGGTAGTGGATCTTCTTTCTCTAAGCAACAAGGAAAATTTAGCTTCGAATGCATTGGCAAAAGTGATTTTAGCTGATGTCTCTGAAGGTTTTATCTCCTCTGGAATTTTACCATACATCAGGTTGAACCTTTTGGTAAAATCAGGAATTGATTCTCCTTGTTTCCTCCTTAAAGCACCAAATTCAGTAAGGTAATACTGAAAGTATTTTTTATCTGCCCATCGATTGAGAAAGGTCTCATCTAAAGCTACAATATCAGCTATTGAATTAGCAGGCAAACTCATGAACCACTTTCTTGCTTCCCCATTTAAACTCTGTACGAATAATCTCATCCATACATCAACATGCTCTACATTGCAATTGTCTGCAAAACTATAAAACAAACTCAAATGCTCTTCAACAGTAACTGATCCATCTCCATTAAATCTGGGAAAATATCACATATAATCATTTGGTGGAAAAGCATACATGACTTGAGGAAGTACCAGGGGAGCATACCTAGCTGTAACTATTTGGTCCATTCTGTCTACGACCATATTAGTTATGTTTAGAGCTTGGGAAGTAAGCAAGATTGGTGATGTTGCGAGTGAAACAATCCCTTGTATATTACAACTTATATGTATTGTCCCTGAACCTTGTCTTTCAACAGATGAAGATTTCTCTTCTAGACTATGATCAGCTAATGGACTGAGAAACAAAGGATTATCAAAATAACAATAATGTGTTCCAAAATCTTCAAATGAGAAAGATTCACAAGATGACGAAGAAGTCTCTATTTCACTCTTAATACTTGTGATGGGAACTCTCAAATTTCCAGTTTCAGACAACAAGAATGGATATTCCTGTTTAATAAGTTCAATAAGCAACTTCCTTTGTTCTGAATTTAATTCTGAAACATTTGTTGGGAATGAACTATATCAGACTTAACTACAGGCTTAATTTCACTTTCGGGTTTCAAATCTTCATTTGCTTGGGTTTTAATGATTTCAGAAGATTCTGCTTGAGAATTTTCTGAAGATAATTTCCCTTTTGAATGTGAAGACTGACCAGGAAGAACTTTAGACTTTCTTAGTATTTTTTCAGGGTCTGGCACTGCTCCTACAAGTTCAGGATCTGGATTTTTCCTTGTTACTGGTCTCTTATTTGATGGTGGTGGATTTTTTGGAATTTTAGGTCCTTTCCCTTCTTTCTTAGGAGCCAGAATTACCACAGAGGAGTTGCCAGGTGAATAATCATAGTCTTTAGAAAATGTTCAAAATCTTGTTCACCATCTATATCTGAATCTAAACTTGTCGTTTCCCCAGGGAAGATATTTTCGTTTCTTCGTCCTCGGCAACGGCGCCAAAAATGTTAGTCCCTAAAGTTGCACTTGACTGTGAGAGGGCAAGCTAGGGCATCATTCGTTTATTGCAAGGTATTTTTAAGGTTTTATGATTTGGTTTATTGTAAAGTGGTTGAAAACTGGGTCAAGATTACAACATGACATGAAAATCAAGAATAAAACATAGTATATCCCACTGACTGAATAATAGGTAGATACATAGATGGATTAAACAATTTTAAGGAAAAGGAAAGTGAAGTCTTCAATATGTCAACTTCACAAGAGTTTTTGTCTCGATATATTATAAAGAAACAAGGGAATCAACTTGACATTATTACTTGAAAATTTATCTCTACAGCAAAATCTTCATTGTATAAATTAACATTCAAGAACCAAAAAGCATTGCAATCTGAATAATAAATTCAAGCATGAAGAATGAAATAACAGAGTAGAAAAAAGAAGGTCTAACCATCCATATGCCTTTTCTATTGAGTGTCAATTGAACATAAATGTCTTTTACAATAAGCTCCACAAAAAATTTCACTGGATCTCCAATTTTTCGACCCTCGCATGATCTGTCTTCTGTCTATTTAAACCATCTATAAAACTTCCAGATCCTATTATCTAGAATAGATTTAAATGACTAGAATAAAAAAGTATCCAAATCCTAAAGTAATTCACTCAAAATGAGCTTCTACCCCCCAAAATAGTCCACAGCTTAACAGCTTGATATAACAGACATTGCCAGCATTACATTTGACTCTACAAAATAGGGATTTTGTTTGACTCTGTAAAACAGATCGAAGTCTTAGTTTCTCCCTGATCAAAACGCATAATCTTTGCCATATCTCCTGGAGAACCTTTAAACAAAATTGTAACAAATCTTCATGTTACCTTTAGGATAAAATCACAACAGTGGCTTTGGCGTTTTTATGCTTGAGCTTCGTTGTTAACACAACATTGTGCCAGTAAAGTCTAAAATTAATTTCCCTGAGTTCCTTAAGAAATGCCCTTTGCTCCTTCTTCTTTTTAAGACTTTGAATCCTTTCTTGTTGGCGAGCATTCCACTGTTCTATCTGCACCTTTTCCTTCTTTATTTGTTTTATTGTTTTCTGAAATTCCTTAATATTTTCCTTATCAGTTCTTATCTCAACCTTGAATCCTGAACAATCTTCAGAAGGTGTAGTTTCATTCAGATTTAAGGTAACACTAGGTTCCTTGGCTTTAACCTGGTATTTTGAGATTAATTCTGAGCTATGTTCTTCTTCGGAACTTGATGAATCTAAAGCTCTAGGTACATTTGGTAAGTAATCTGAGTCTTCCAAGTAATCATGTTTTTCTTCAGGGAATTCACTGATGCCTTGAGCCATCTCTTTAGCTTTTTCTAATCTAGTTGAAGCTCTCATTACAGGGCTTGTAGGTGGTGTAAGTATTCCCTTTCCTTTGCTGACAGATTTCTTGGGAAATGGGGTCTTTTTTGCTCTTTTCCTGGTGCTTGTTTCTACATCCTCAGAATCATCTTCTATGATTATGGTGTTTTCTTCTTTGATTGACGGATTGAACATTGCCTTTGACTTCAGCCTATACTTATTAGTAACCCTGGTTGAATTTCTCTGAGGTTTCTGTGATATACACACACCTTTATACTTTTTTCCTTTGATTGCAACGCTCCTTTTGTTGGTCGATGGCATTTCAGACTTGACTGTAGTTTGAGCAACGATATCATTATCTGAATCTGTCTCTCCTTTAACATCTTCCTCAGGAAGCATTTCAATTTCGGGCTCCCATCTAGGTCTCTTACTTCTGCTCTTCTTAGTTACCTTGATATCAAAAGATTCATCTTTCACAGGGTTTTCATCAGAATATCTCGACTCTGTTTAATAGTTTTCCTTCCTCTACCCTTTTTCTGCTTATTGGATTGAGTGATAGGTTTTAAGGATTGCATGAGCCAATTCCAGGGCTTCTGTAATTTGTTTAGGGCAGACATGACTAGGGTTTTAATCAGGACTTGATGGAACAAACTGCCTTTAGCATTAGTGGAAATCGACTGCACTTTCTTGGACATTTTTGTCAAACTTTTAAGTAGGAAATAAGGAAGATTTAAAGGGTAGTCACCATTTAGATGCATCAGTATTTTGATATGGTAGATGTAGACCAACGAAAACGTCCCTTTGCAGGTGATGTATCCGTGAATCACCACCAGAGCAGTGTGCCATTCGGGTCGAACCCAGCTGCGAGGTGTTCCCCTTCTCCAATCTGGATTTTGCTTATCTAGAAGGAGGAATTGATTTACAAATTCAGTAACCACGTGCTCCTTCTTCCACCATCTTTCCCCTCCAACCACGAGCCTGCAAGCCTTTGCTATAGTCTGCTCTGTCACTAGCATCAACATCTTACCGATTTTGACCTCATGGCCATCGAAGTTCAGAGCGAATTCCATGGAAACCTGCTCATCATAACCTTGAAATGTGGTGAGGAACTCAAACCATCCAGCGTTTCTAAATCTTTGGGCCATCTGAGGATAGGCTTCAAGAAGTTCGGCACCTTCTGGTTCTATTCTGGCGACTTGTCCGCTCCTCTTTGGTGCCATTAAACTCAATTCTGCAACCGTCGTCCTCGGGTTCCAAGTTCACTACCTGCAATTGTTAGTGTATTCTGTTGCTTTGAATGGATACTTGCATTTCTCCCTGCAAGGCTGAGTTAAGCCAACTCGAACAGGTAACATATAATGATCATCAAACAAGAAGTGATTTTGAAATGAACCCTGTGCACATGCATAACAATTATATTCTGAAACTGTTGGATTTTGAAATGATTGCCAAGCTTTCATGGGAGCACACGAACTCTCAATTCATGAATCGTATCATCATAACTAAATCGGGATGGAAGGCTCAAGTTATGGCATAATTATTTGGCGCTACGGGAATAAGCTTATTCCCATAGCGCATTTGACAACTTGAAATTTTAAAATTCCAACGGCATAAAAGTAGACACTTCAAATTTAAACAATGTTTTTTTCAAAATCAAACTTAAATAAATCATCAAAGATTATAATGCAAACCACGAAATACCAAAATCTAAAAATAGAAAACAACTGAAAACGGAAAATGAGGAATGGGTAAGGAGGGTTTAGGACAAGGGTTTCTCACTAAACCAAGACAAAATTAGAGACTACCACATAAGATATATACAGAGACAAATTTTCACGAGGAAACCCATATAGGGAGAAAACCTCTTCTTCTTCGAAATGATGACCAGTCTTTTAAGTTCTATACATCATCTATGTTTGAGCACCAACTCAAAGTGAGACTACTACCTCTGTTTCACAAGCTCCAACTTGTTGAGAGCACCAACTCTCTGATTTCTCTAGCACCCACTAGAAGGAAACACCAACTCCCTGAGTGTTCCAGCACCGACTGGATGGAAGCACCTACTTCCACTTATACAAGAACCAACTTGCATACAAAAAACTCTGTGTTTTCACAAGCACCACCCTGCCACCCTGTTTTCTAGCCACAAATAGATGGAAGCTACAACTCCCAATATTCAAGCATCAACTTGAATATCGGAGGACCATAGTCCTCCCTAGCACCACCCTACCTCCCTGTTTATAAGTAAAATGATTGAATGACCAACAACGCAGGTGTTTCAATTCTTACCACTTCTCTTATGTCCTGCAATTCTTCTATGCTTCTATCTGTTCTACAATTCTTCTCTTCTTCAAGATGTTATTCAATTCTACTCTTGCTTCTGTCTATTCAACATCTGCTACTCATCTTTGAGTTTTATCTCACACTGCGCATACTGTCGATCTCACACTGCACATACTGTAATTTTTCCTTTCTTACAGTTCAACTCATTTTTCATTCAGAACAACCAACCCTACACAGTCACTGCATCTTTCTTTTATGCACTTCTCACGACTTCGGTTACACCTCAAATTCCTAGGACAACAATGCTTCACCACTGAATTGCCAACTATCCAAGAACCATGATTCGGTTCTGCTAACTGAATCGTAACTGAACAGTTAATCGTAAAGATCAACAATAGCCCTTCGATCAAATTTCCCTTTAACAAGCATCATTGTATCAAATCCGCAAGGTCTTGCATTTATCCCATATGCCCACTGGCTGTGACCATAGGCCTAATCAAAATGTGTTTTTCATTTCGCATTTTGACAATCCTGTGTCAAAGGGTCTCGACACTCCAAGTTGCGATCCCCGAAATGGAGCTTAGCAATTAGTTCCTTCCCTTAAGCCTTCGATGATGTGACCTTGTCTATGACCACGAGCCAGACCTTATTTCGATTTCACATATCGCGAGTTTCATTAGAGAATTTCCTTCCTTTGACTTTCCAATCAGGGAAATGTTAATCCCTCGCCACATGTCCCTCTTGGATCAACGATCAAGATCTTATCGTGATTTCACAACTTCATGGGCCTTCATCAACCCTGATCAACGGTCCACGATCTCCCTTTGATCAATGACTCATATTAAGTTGTGGTTTCACATTTCGCAATTTCATAGGATAGAGCACCTTCTTTCTTTGACTTCTCAGTCAGCAAAACGCCAATCGCTCACCATGTGTCCTCTGCATCCAACGTTCCACAACATACCTCGATCCAAAGGTCCAGATCAATTCTCGAAATTTCGCATATCGCAAGTTCCCACACCATGTTCCGTTCACTCTTCCAATTTGCAGGTCAGCGAAATTCTAGTTGCTTGCCACGTGTGTGACGACCCCTTCGTTATGTCTATGAATAGCGAAGTACAATAGGAAAAAATTCTTTTTTTCTTTTTTCTTTTTAACAAATAAGAAATTAACAACATCACCTAATTCATATCAATGCAAAAACACATGACATCATAACTAAGGTGACACATGATCAGAATATAAACAAACTCTACAATATCATTGTGGAACGAATTTGCAAACTATAATGCCAACCAATCTCATCATATTATCACCAATAACAATAATTTTGCCGAATATAAAACTGCTTTCTACTTCACCATTAAAATCATACCGTTGCCACTCGCCCGCTTCGGAGACGTCCCTCGCGTTGTGTCGCTTCCCTCGCTCCGTGGCGCTTCTGCTTGCCGACCAAAGAATCTCACCGGTACCTCCCAGCCAAATGCTAGGGGTACTCTGCTTCCCCCTTAGCCCCCCGAGCCGCAAAGGGGCCACACAAGAACCAGAGATAGAATAGCGTCTCAGCTCGCCTCCACGGCTGAGCTACCACTCCAAACACAGCTGAGATATACCCAACTCCTCACAAG
>ML778359.1:1077667-1148112 GCA_009831015.1 Picea engelmannii
GCATTTCTTTCCGCGACGTGCCCTTCAGGATGCACCACATGCTCCAAGGGTGCCACTCGCTGACTTGACGGATTGGTAGAATCTATAACCCCTGGAGTCAACACTCCGCCAGGTGAACTTGTGGGAGACTAAGGGCTTCTAAGAAATAAGGCCCCCGCCTTATTGCGCGCCCCTTAGAATCACGTGAGCGACTGTCACAGTCTGCCCTCACGGCATCGTGGATCCCCTCGAACTAGGTAATTGTTAACCTACAGTTCGAATCGTGAGCGACTGTCGCAGTCTGCCCTCATGACATCGTGGGTCCTCTCGAACTAGGTAATCGTTAACCTACAGTTCGAGCCACGGTGGAAGTGCTAATAGGCTGTGGCAGGGCTGCTGACACACCTCTCCCTCAATCTCTCTGGAACTCGTGTGTGGCCCCTTTACTCCATACGTGAGTCTGGTCGACAAGCTATCGTCAGCCTGCATCATCAACCATCATGTCAGATCATGTCAACAACATATCATGAAATCAATAGCATATCATCAAAACCACACAATATCACTGTAAATGAAAACAACTCAAATAGCCCACTCCCTGACTCAATCCAGAGTCCAAGGGAGTTCCATCGATACCTCTGCATCCTCAAGGTCCGAAACCCTGCACACTCAATGAAACTGAGTCAATAGCACCTGTATATAGCAGTAGTAAAACATTTTGTCATCAATCATGACGCATCATCATCAAGGTTAAGTGGTTCATCATCATAAAAATCCAGATCACTTGCGAGCAAGTGTCCTCAAAGAATAAGTTTTGTCAGTGCGTCAGAGCGGGATGTTCCATACACCCCCTCTTGGTCTAAACTTCGTCCTGAAGTTTCTCAGTATAATGCCGAAATAAATGTACCACAATATCGTAAGTACCACAGTATCATAAGTCTATAAATAAAAATGGAAACTGTTGGCGCATATCATATGCGTCCTCCCAGGTCGCCGAGTACGGACGATAACTGTCCCACTGGACCTTGACCTGATCTACCGTTTGACGTCGTAACTGTTGAACGCGCTGATCTAAAATGCGGACTGGCTCAACCGTGAGCGCTCCCTCGTCCGATACATGCAAGGAACTCATGTCAATCACGTGTGTAGGATCACTAACCTAATGTCTCAAACAGATACATGAAAAACATCATGCATACGCCTCAAAGAATCAGGCAAGGCTAGTCGATAGGCCACGGGCCTCTTTCTCTCCACAATCTCGAAAGGTCCCACGAACCTAGGAGAGAGTTTAGCTCCCCTTCCAAACTTGATCAAACTCTTATGCGGTTTAACCCGTAAGAAGACTCGATCGTCGACCTCGTAACTACGGTCGACTCGGTGCGCATCAGCATGACTCTCCTGTTGATCCTGCACTTCCTTTATCCTTTGTCTTATGGTTTGCATCTGCTCTTCCATTTCTTGGATCACTTCTGGTCCCACCAGGACCTATCCTCAAGTCGATCCCAACTCAAGGGCGTCCGACACAGTCACGCATAAAGAACTCAAAAGGCACCATCTTAATGGTGCTCTGGTAACTGTTGTTATAAGCAAACTATACTAGAGGCAAGAATTCCTCCCAAAGTTTTTGTTGGTCCATCACGTACATGCACAACATGTCTTCCAAGGTTTGGTTCATTCGTTCTGTCTGTCTGTCAATCTCTGGGTGATACGCAGTACTAAAATTAAGTTGGGTTCCCAAGGCCTCTTGGAAACTCATCCAAAATCGTCCAGTAAACACCGATCCTCGATCGAATATAATCTTCTGAGGCACGCCATGCAGCCTCACAATCTCACTGATGAAAACTCTCGCTATGTCCGGTGCCTGATACGTCGTACGCACAGGAATAAAGTGAGCACTCTTCGTCAGAGTGTCTATCACCACAAAAATCGAGTCGTGTCTCCTTGCCATCAGGGGCAATCCAACAATAAAATCCATCGAAATGACTTCCCATTTCGATTTCGGAATGGCATGTGGTTGTAGTAATCCTGTCGGGTGTCTATGTCCAGCCTTTACTTGCTGACACTCTAGAAATCTAGCCATAAGGTTGACTATGTCAGCCTTCATTCCTTTCCAGAAAAACAAGGGTTTAAGGTCTGCCCTCATCTTCGTAACTCCCGGGTGAGCCATGTAAACTGCTCTATGAGCCTCGCTCAGGATCAACATCCCCAACTCGTCATTTGGCGGTACGCAAATCCGACCTCTAAACCTCAATAACCCATCGCTGTCAAAAGTAAATCCCTCATATCGTGGTACCATCATAGTGTTTCGTCCGATAAAATCTTCGACTTCTTTGCACCAGTCATTGTCACGCTGTAAAGCGAGAATCTTCTCACGTAGATTCGTCTGAAGAGGAAACACCGAAAAGACGCGTGGCCTCCGACTCAAATCATCTGCCACTCGGTTCATGGTTCCCTTTATGTAAGTAATCTCGAAGTCGTACTTGCTAAGCAATTCTGACCAACGTCGTTGTCGCGCGTTCAGGTCGTTTTGCGTAAAAATGTGTTGTAATCCACAATGATCAGTCCTTAATTCAAATTTTCATCCAACCAGGTAGTATCTCCATACCTTTAAGGCATATATGATGGCTAATAACTCCAATTCATGCGTCGCGTAGTCTTCCTCATGCCTTCTTAATTTCCTCGAAATGCAAGCAATCACTCGTCTGTCTTGCATCAAGACTCCACCTAAACCTTCTTTGGATGCGTCTGTGCATACCAAGAAGTCTACGTCCATGTCAGGGATTTTTAGCATTGGCGATGTTGTCAACAACTCCTTAAGCCTCCTAAATGATTCCGCGCATTTCTCTGTCCACACAAACTTCTTGTCTTGCTTCTGCCACTCCGTGATCGGACCTCCTATCTTCGAAAATCCCTCGACAAACCGTCGATAGTATCCTGCTAAACCCATAAAACTACGCACTTATGTGACATTCGTCGGCGCAGGCCATACCATAATAGCCTCAACCTTGGCTTGATCCATGGCGATACCTTCACCGGAGATGACATGCCCTAAGTGGTGAATCCTTGATTGATAAAAAGAGCATTTGGATAGCTTCCCTTATAATTTGTGTTCTCGTAAACACTGTAGTACCAAGCGCAAGTGCTTGTCATGCTCCTCCGTCGTCCGAGAGTAGATCAAAATATCATTAATGAATACTTGGACGAACTTGTCCAAGTACTCGCGGAACACCATGTTCATCAAAAACATGAATACCCCTGGGGCGTTTGTCAGTCCAAAAGGCAAACTGTAAATTCATAATGTCCAAATCTTGTCTCAAAAGCAGTCTTAGGGACGTCATCCTCCTTGATCCGTAATTGGTGGTACCCTGATCGTGAATCGATCTTAGAGAACACCGTCGCACCCTTCATCTGATCGAACAGATCATCAATTCTTGGTAAGGGTATTGATTCTGGTTCGTAGCCTTGTTTAGTTGATGATAGTCAATGCAAAGCCTGCACGATCCGTCCTTCTTCCGAATGAACATAACGGGTGCACCCCACGGTGACACACTAGGATGTATCAGTCCCAGGTCTAGCAACTCCTTCAGCTGCATTTTTAACTCTTGCAACTCCGGGGTCGACATCCGATAAGGCGTTCTCACTACCGGTTCAGCCCCCGGTTTCAGGTCTATAGTGAACTCCAATTCTCTTTCTGGCGGCATCCCAGGCAACTCCTCTGGAAATACTTCCGCCTTACCATATGTAAAAAGTGTAACGACCTTCCCCGTTAAGACAACAACCCTGTAGCAGGTGCAAATTTTTTTATTTTTTTTTTTCTTTCTCTTTAGGTGTGTGTGCGCGTGTAGAAGTGACCACACACTTGACCCTCGTCGCCCCTTGCCAACCAACATGACGCAACCACGATGTTCATCACAAGAAGACTAAGGGCACACGATGAGTAACTGCGAATCATGTAAGACCGTAGGCTTAAGGTGCACCAAGCAAACATTTAGCACCAACTAAACTGACCACCCGCATGTCCTACCCGGCAAGGTTAGGACCTCCAAGACAACTATCAATGTTCAAGTCCCGATTTCATCTGATTTATTTGACCATTTAAAAACTCAAGAACAAGGAAGTACATTCCCATGACCCAATCAATTCTAGACTCAAGATTAAAATAACAATTAAAATACTCTATCATAATGCAAATTAAAACATTCAGATACTCATTATACACATATATTCATAATGAAAACAATTAATATGTAATAATTAATACTAATTACTAATTCCAATATATTAATAAGTATTTTTAAAAACACTCCCCATTAATACATAATGTGCAAATGATTAACACGCATTTAATAATATATATTCCAATGTACCTTTATTTTCTACTATCAATAAAAATTTCAATGTAGTAATAAAGATCTTTCAACGTCACCTCATTAATATATAGTGTGTATTGATTTAACACAATGATAATATATGTCCTAATATATAATTATTCTCTACAATCATTAACAATTCCAATGTCTATTATTTACAGTCCGTTATTTCAATGTCAATGACTTCTGTTAACCTTACACAAGAGACACTATTTGGTCCATGTTCCATTCTATTCCAAAACATGAATAGTTTATGATTTTATGTATCCTTTACAATAATGCACGTGTATATAATTATATATAAAGGTGGATTTATATTGTACGGATAACTCGAGTTGAAATAATTAAGTACAAGTAATATTTTATCAAACGACTTCAACTGGCACATAATACCATCGACAGAGAGAGAGTGACTACTTATGTAGCAGAGTGTACGTATGGGAAATTGTTTTCTCAGGTAACTTCTCTTAATCTTGAAGTGGTAAAGGCACTTGCAACAGGTACGAGCTTTACTACTCTACGCTTCTATATATATATATATTTTTTTCCCTTTTTTTTTTTTTGTACACGTACAATGATGAATGCTAACAGTTTCGGAATTTACCATATAGCAAAAGAAAATAAACTTTTCAACCTAAAAGTCTGTTCAAAGTCTGATAAAATTGTGAGTAGTTTTGTTCCTTGCCTTTTGCTCATGCCCGGATAGCCTGTAATTTGACTTTTCGGATCAATTTCTGCCACATAAGACTTGTTGAAGATCTCGACAATACCACAGTTAATGAAAAGCCGATCATGCAACAGCATTGATTATAATTTCCGGCAACAGCATTTAGATTCCCTACCCTACCATTAATTACTACTGCTACTCCACACGGTTATCAGCGTTGAGATTAAAATATATATATCGCTAAAATTCATTAACATGCAACTAACAACGACCTTTGTTGTGGAAGATGGTTATTCATTGAGTATCTTGATTGTTCATATCTAAATCTTAAAGAACATTTTATAGCTTTGTGACCAAAATTAGAGCAGAAAAAACAATAACCATAGAAAAAACCTTTGTACCTTGAAAAAGTCTATCTTCTTTGAGGAGGTCGATTTCTTTCATGCCGATAATCTCTTTGATCTACAGATTCGGTTCTGGTACTTTTTCTTTCATTCCTTCTTGGTGGCTGATTCTCTTTCTTTGTTTCTGCAGAGTGACTGTTGTCAATGTTTGAGGATTTGACAAACTTGATAGGTTTTGTATTACTTGGATGATCACTACTTGATCCTTCTTTATACCCCAAGCCATCTTTCAACTTTGGGTTTCTTTGTTGATTTAGATTAGAGGTTAATCCTTCTGAAGCTTTAATACTTGACATATTTTGGTAATACAATGTCTTAAACTTCTCCATCTCTTTTCTAGTTTTTACTATCTCTTCGTCTAAGGCTTCACACCTTGCTTTCTTCTCTGATAACTGTTGTTTCAGTATGTCCTCTATTTTCTTTGCCTCTTCTAACTCTACTTTTAATAGGGAAAAGTATTCATTAGGTTTTTTACCATTCATTTTAAAATGTATCAACAACTGTTTTTGTTTTCTCTTCTTACATCTGAGTCAGTCAATTTCTTCCAAAGCATTGATTAATTCACCTTCCATATCCACCACTGCTTCTTCATCATCCATGCCACCTTCTGTGCATTTATCATCAAGATATCCCATAGCCATAAGCATAAAGTCATTCACTTTGTCTTCATAGGATGAATCACTATGTAAGTCTTCTGAGGAGTCATCATTGTTTGCACACAAACTTTTCTTTTTACTATATTTCTTATATTTGTATTTTTTTTCATCATCAGAGTTCTGGTCTTTTTGGTCCTTTTTCTTGTGGGGACACTTAGATGCAAAATGGCCTATTTTACCACAGTTAAAGCATTTGAAGGGCAACTTGCCTTGATATTTTCCTGATCCTCTCTTTAACCTTCTCACAAATTTTTCTTCAATATCATCTAACTCTGAATCAATATTCTTGTCTACTTTAAAAGAAGCCTCTCTAGTAATGGATTTATATTTTCTAATTCTCATTTCATATGCAGTTAAGGTTCCTAGGAGTTGATCAATGGACAGAGTTTTAAGATCATTTAGTTCTTCTATTGCATAAACTTTTGGATTAAATTTATCAAGCAAAGATCTTAAAATATTCTGAACTAAGAATGATTCTTCAAACTTCTCACCAAGACCCTTCATGGCATTCACAAGTTCTTCAACTCTTGAAAAATACTTGCTAACTGTTTCATCTTCATTCATCTTTAACTGTTCAAATTGCAATCTATATGTTTGAAGTTTGGCATCTTTTACTTTCTCATTTCCTTCATAACTGCTAATAAGTTTATCCCACATTTCTTTGGCAGTTTGAAGATGCATCACCTTTACAAACTCAACTTCTGCAATTCCATTCAAGATAGAATTCATTCCCTTAGCATTAAAGCTAAATTCTAACTTATCATCCTTGGAAGCTAGCACAACAGGATTTATGTATCCAGTCTCTACTACATCCCAAACATCAACACCTAAGGCCGATAGGTGTGTTCTCATTCTAACCTTCTAGAAGGAAAAATAAGTTCCATCAAATAGAGGAGGCTTAGTGGCCTAAGTCCCTTCATGACTTGTCATGTTTAAGCTTACAGATCTACCTTTAGATAAAAGGAACCCGCTCTGATACCAATTGTTGAAATTACTAAGACAACTGAGAGGGGGGGTGAATTAGTTGTTACTGTGATTAAACAATATTAAGTCTATTGAACCATTTTTAATCTTTCTCCAAGTGACTATCAATATTATACAACATATGGACAACATAAATAATGAGCATCAGTCATACATAAGATATATACAAAGACAAATTTTCACGGGGAAACCCATAAAGGGAGAAAACCTCTTCTTCTTCGAATTGATGGGCAGTCTTTTAAGTTCTGTACATCATCTATGTTTGAGCACCAACTCAAAGTGAGACTACTACCTCTGTTTCACAAGCTCCAACGTGTTGAGAGCACCAACTCTCTGGTTTCTCTAGCACCCACTAGAAGGAAGCACCAACTCCCTGAGTGTTCCAACACTGACTGGATGGAAGCACCTACTTCCACTTATACAAGCACCAACTTGCATACATAAAACTCTGTGTTTTCCCAAGCACCACCCTGCCACCCTATTTTCTAGCCACAACTAGATGGAAGCTACAACTCCCAATATTCAAGCATCAACTTGAATATCAGAGGACCATAGTCCTCCCTAGCACCACCCTACCTCCCTGTTTATAAGTAAAATGATTGAATGAACAACATAGGTGTTTCAATTCTTACCACTTCTCTTCTGTCCTGCAATTCTTCTATGCTTCTATATGTTCTACAATTCTGCTCTACTTCAAGTTGTTCTGTAATTCTGCTCTTGCTTCTGTCTATTCAACATCTGTTACTCATCTCTGAGTTTTATCTCACACGGCGCATATTGTCGGTCTCACACTGCGCATACTGTAATTTTTCTTTTCTTATAGCTCAACTCATTTTTCATTCAGAACAACCAACCCTACACATTCACTGCATCTTTATTTTATGCACTTCTCACAACTTCAGTTACACCTCAAATTCCTAGGAAAACAACGCTTCACCATTGAATCGCCAACCATCCAAGAACCATGATTCGGTTCTGCTAACTAAATCGTAACTGAACGTTTAATCGTAAAGATCAACAGTAGCCCTTCGATCAAATTTCCATTTAACAAGCATCGTTGGATTAAATCCGCAAGGTTTTGCGTTTATCCCATATGCCCACTGGTTGTGACCATAGGCCTAATCAAAATGCATTTCGCATTTCGACAATCCTGTGTCGAAGGGTCTCAACACTCCAAGTTGCGATCCATGAAATGGAGCTTAGCAATTAGCTCCTTCCCTTATGCCTTCGTTGATGTGACCTTGTCTATGACCATGGCCCAGTCCTTATCACAATTTTGCATATCACGAGTTGCAAGGTTAGAGCATTTCCTTCCTTTGATTTTCCAATCAGTGAAATGTTAATCCCTCGCCACATGTCCCTCTTGGATCAACTATCAAGATCTTATTGCAATTTCACAACTTCATGGGCCTTCATCATGCCTAATCAATGGTCCACGATCTCCCTTTGATCAACGACTCAGATTAAGTCGTGGTTTCGCATTTCACGATTTCATAGCATAGAGCACCTCCTTTCTTTGACTTTCTAGTTAGTGAAATTCCAATCGCTCACCATGTGTCCTCTGCATCCAACGTTCCACAACATACCTTGATCCAAAGGTCTAGATCAATTCTTAGAATTTCGCATATCGCAAGTTCCCACACCATGTTCTGTTGACTCCTCCAATGTGCAAGTCAGTGAAATTCTAGTCACTTGTCACGTGCCCTTCTTGAAGATGGACGACCTCCCGCTTTCGGGATTTTGTAGGCCTGCTTCATCTTGCACGTAAAGACCGTGCTCCTTCTTATGGCTCCAACGACGGTCGGTCTTCGGGCTCATATCTGACGCCCGAGATCTATTTTCTTCTAATGCACGCTCTTCCTATCTGAATTCATATATGATGGTCATCGGAAATTCTGAATGGGATCCAATGATCATTGTTGCTCTTCACTGTTGATCTTTCCATTTCCATGCCATTATCGCTGCATTACTGATCATGCTGATCTTCGCCATCAATGACAAACACACATACTTTGCCTTTGTTTGAAAACATGCCAACATTTACTTCACTAAAATTATCCTTCCACATCTAGACAACCATTTATTGCATCACAAATTAATCCTTTCCATTTTAACAATAATTCATTTCCAATCATTAGTTCCATAATCATTGGGCTTGATAAAAAAACCAAAGTACTTGAAACCACCTTGAAAATTAGTGTGTTAATAGGGAAAGCGTCGAAGAAGTAAGCTAGTATAATTTTTTGCCACCTCTTTAAAGGAATAGAACATTTTTGCACGTTCACTTTCATAACAGTGGTGATGTAATACAATTCTAAGAATTATTTCAACTTAAATGAATCCTTCCAAGAAGTATCATAGAATAATAATACATCATTCACAAAAAAAAAATGAGTCAAATAAAGAGATTTGCCTATCTTAATACCTTTCAATATTCTAGATCTTTTTGCCTCCACTAATTCCTTGTTGAGACCTATGATCATGAATAATAGAGGTTCTCGAGGACATCCTTGCTTGAGTCCTTTTAAAGGTTTGAAAAAACAGACGTAGAGCAATTGATAAGAACAACAAAGAACATTGAATTTAGGCACCTCATAACCTAGTTCACTATATGAACACAAAATCCAAGATGAATTAACATTAACCTAAAATATAGCCAATTTGCTTGATCATATGCCTTAAAAAGGTCCACCTTCAAAACCTTTGTTGATAATTTCTTTGCTTCAATAGCATGCATCCCCTCTTGTGCCACTCCAATAACATCTTGGATTTGGCTTCCATGAAGGAACACAAATTGTTCATGAGGTAATGATTAATAAATAATTTTTTAACCCTTAGTGAATGATTTTAGCTATTACCTCATAAGTACAATTTCACATGGAGATAGGCCCAAAATCATTAAAAGTGTTAGGGTAGACTTCCTTCAAAATAAGGGCAAGAAAGTGGTATTGAATGATTCCGATGATTTTGTTGTTCTATGTGATTCCTCAATTACCCTTAACAAATTTTCCTCAATAACATCATAAAAACCCAAGAAAATCTCATTTGTCTAATGATTTGGCCTTGGAATTTTGTCCCTTTGAAAGCTATGGAGTACCATTTGCAATTCTTCCTTAGATATTTCCTCTAACAACATTTCATTAGCTACCTCATTGACAAAGCTGGGAAAGTAAGTGGTCATTTGGCCAACTTTTGCTATGTTAACTCTAGCTTTCTCCTTATGTATCCCCTCAAAATGTGCCACTCCTAAATTAATGATATCCTTAAAGGTTTTTGCTCTAGATCCATCTTCTCTCTTCATTTCCCAAATTGTGGTTATATCCTTCCCATAGTTCACAAAATTGTCTCAAGTATTTTGTGTTCTCATCTCCCTTCAATGACCATAAATCTTTATTCTTTTGTCTCCATCATGCTTCTTTATTTTCTAAAAGTTTCCTCTTATCTTGCTCCAAAGCCCTTAGTTTTTCCTTTGAGTCCTCATCAATGCATCCTTCTATCTCTTTCATAAATTTCATTAATTTGATATTCAATTGAAGTTAAACCTTGCTCATCTTGTATGTGTTTAACATGTTCGTAAGAGAAGGGCATATTTTTAACTATCTTGAGATTAGTAGTGAATTGGATACTAGCAAAGTACCTCAAGGAGAGGCTTACAATCATCCTTTGCAAATAGAACACAAATTGGAAAATGATCCGATTCTCTAGCAACCTCCACCCAAGATATAGCCCTAACTTGATCATTCATAAGGAATTGAAAAACCATGGGCCTATATAGCATAGTTTCCACCGTAGCATAATGGATTCTCAAGTTCCTCCAAGTCAGAACTAGTTTAACAGGTTCCACCTTAACCAAACCAACCTCCATCTTGCTTAGAAAACAAATTTTCCAAGGGGATTTCTCTAGTAGTGCTTCCCCAAAATTTAGCTCTACTAATAGTAAATTTAAGTCCCCACCTAGAATTACATCTCTCCTAAATAAATCATGTGCTAACAAACCCTCTTAGTGTTCCACTCTATTCTCATATGAACCAAACATTTTGACAACATAAAAAACTTCCTCTGGTGCCAGAGAAATAAGTTTCACTCCAATTCCCAAGTCAATGATCACAAAATTAGTTAGTGTTATATATCTCTTCCTCGAGTTACCAAACCTATTGACCTACTTTCGAAATCAACACATAGAAAATCCTAATCCTTCATGAATTTAGACATCTCTCCCATGATCTTGCTCGCTTGCTCCATTGTTTCTTATGATAGAACAATATTAGGCTTTTGAAGATCCAACAATCATTTTAGGGTATGTTTTTTTGAGGGGTTTCTCAAACCTATAACATTGAATGACATAATGATCATGTGAAACCTATCTCAAGGGATTGGCTTTCTTTAAGCTCCCCTTCCAAAGTCTTCTATTTACCTTAATGAATTTCCCTCTTGGCTTTATTTTGGGATATGGATATGTGTGTTTTTCTTCCCTTACAAGACCTTGTACTCTCCTTGGGCCCATCTAAGCTTAAGCCACCTTCAATTCCCACCTCTGTCAAATCCATATCAATGTCTTTGGATCTCAACATATATCTCGATTTGGAAATTATTTATCCCTTTTTAGACAAGGATGGTAGCAGATCTAGAATGTCCTCCCTATTGTATCCTATTCTTCTTATTTAATACAGGTTTCTCAGTAACCCTTCCTACATCTACCAACCCTTTGGGTTTCTTTATACCATGACCAGAAATATAAAGGCCCCTCTTAACTATTTTCCCACCAATGGAGACAACCCCTTGTAAGTGCCCAAAGCTGGCCAAAGTGTAACATTAGGCACTGAATTTTCTTTTTAGACATCATTGAGTCTAAGGGGAAATTTAATGTTCCCATCACGTTCATCCCATTATTCTTGGTAAACCCATGTTGAATTGCACTAACATCCTACACTTGTAGTGCTTCTTCCAGTCCCTGCACTAGCCTTGAGACATCATTCTCCAATCTTTTTGGCATGTCTAAGGGTTTCCTCAACCGTGAATCCTCTTGAAAAACTTCCCCTTAAGATGACTTTTCTCCTTCCTTCAATAAAATAGGTGCCACTTCCTTCACTGGGCATCGAGCTATACTATTTTTCTTCCTCCAAACCTTCTTGGTGAATTTGAGGGTGCAATTGCTAACCAAATGACCATAATTGTGACAATGAGAACTCTGGAAAGACGTCCCCTCTATGAATTGACAATAGTTCTTGTTCCAACCTCAAGGTTGATCTCTTCTACCAATCCTTCATATTCACTTAGACAAGAACATGAGTTATCATGCAAGAGTTAGAGTGATGGATGCTATCATTTGCCTCTAGGAAGATGCCTACACTATGTCCAACAACTTTGAACACATTCATTGACCAAAATTTTAGTGTCAAACTTAGTAGGTTCATTCATATCGATCATTAAGAGGATATTTATGTGCAAGGATCAAAACAAGGACTCAATTTATTTAGAGATAAATTTGTAGGACCCACAGCCAATGCCTACCCAACAACATCATATATTCCTATTCTCTCCTAAGTGTAAATGTGATCTAACCTCTTACCAATAAGTGAAATTATGGGAGATAGTCTAGACAAGACTTCCAAACTTTGGCCATACATACCTTTAAACTACTCTCTAACATGTATCATCCAAAAAACTCTATTCACCATATCCACCACCTCATGGTTCTTGATATCCTCACCAAGGATTAGACTAATCTTCTACTTCTTAAGTGTAACACATTTTGTTCCCCACTTCCCTGTATTAAGAAGTATTGGCTCTTTTCACTTCAAACCACCTTCCATGCCCTCTAAACCTTGAATTCCTTGAGGAACACCTTTGAATACACTTCATCCTTTTGAGTTCACTTAACCAAAACATATTAGATTTGAGGTTCCCCTTCGATGATCTACATAAGTTGTTAATAGAATCTAACAATAGCACATCCTTCAGCAACAACGAACAAGTTTTAGACTCACCTCTACCACAACCTGTCAAGGAAGAAAATGGGATGTTTTCCAAGCTCGAGGAAACATTAAATTTTACTTTCTCATTGCTCTTGTCACATGTCCCTCTAGGACATGACTTTCATGAGCTCATATCAATATTTTCAGCAATGTCAAATCCATACTTGATCACTATCCTTCCCTCCTTGGAAATACAACCTTGCGCTTATGAATATTTTAAGTTTTTTGTCCAATCGTCCCAAGCCCCCATGGGTTCTCATAACATTATATTCCTCTAGAACCTTAGAGAAAAAATGCCACTTGGAGAAAATAGTACATCCTACACGAGGGTCTTTCAAATAACCAATTTGTTCTTCATCCATCTCTATGATTAAGGAAACTCTGACTTTGCATAACCCTAGCTCCCACCTAATGTACTTCAAGGAAAGGTTTTACATTTCAAATAATAAATCTAAACTAATGTTTAATACTCCGAACTTAGAAATATACAAAATAATTTCTTGAAAAAAAGGACAACATTGAAATAATGTTTGAAAAATGTGGTGGCACAGAGAAAATGTTAGGGATCCCAATGTTGAGGTGGTTAATGGGCTTAATCCCTTAGGGGCACTCACTATTCCTTGGATATTCAAGCCACAATTTTTGCAATTGTAACTTCTATAAATGATTGCTCTCAAAATTCAGTACCATTGTTTTTCCTTCTACCACTATTCATATTCATATGTGGCAGTAAAAACTTTTGTAGGAACATTGAAAATTTTAGGAAACTAATTGTCCAATTTTTAGGATCAAAAACATCTTTTTTGTACCTTTTTGAATTCTACAAATATATCTTTAGAGTATAAAAAATTATATAAAACATTGTATAACATTTTTGAATATATTGTGGTTTTGTATGTGGAATATTTTGTTCATATTCTTTATATACTATATTTTGAAAAATAAATAGAATATCCTTTATTCTATTGTATTATATGTTTTATAGCAAATATTGTATCTCTTTAAACTAAACTATATTTAAAACTGAGACATAAGATGAAAAAGAAACTATATATTTCCTCAAAATCTTTAAGGTATAAGTTAGTTATGCCTAATAAATGACATTGTAAGTTTATTTCAAAATTTTATATAAACCATATTATACACATTCGTTTCAAATATAGAAGACATATTATACATTCGTTTCTAATAAAAAGCTTTAAAAAATTCTCTAGCAAAATATATATTACATTGTTGACACTAGACAAGGGTCCAACTCTCTAAGATTCCACATCGATTATGAATTAATATAAGGGACATATCATGACATTTTTCACGATGCATGGGATGATGCATATGCATAAAGTGTTTTTGGTTCAGGGATGATACATGTGCATACAATGACACCTTGCATAATGCATCACAATAATAAATAATTTACAATGCCTTTGATATTAGCATTGCTATGAAAATGATTACAAATATGATAATTCATTTACAATGCCTCAAAATATATTTGTTGTCATAATAATTTACAATGTCTTTGATATTAGAAATGTTATGAAAATGATTACAAATATCATAGATGTTAAACTTAGTATATATTGTTTATTACAAATATCATAGATGTTGAGTATCATACTTAGTATATATTGTTTCAAAATATATTTGTTGTCATAATAATTTACAATGCCTTTGATATTAGCAATGTTATGAAAATGATTACAAATATCATAGATGTTGAACTTAGTATATATTGTTTATTACAAATATTATAGATGTTGAGTATCATACTTAGTATATATTGTTTTAAACATTTATACGAGTATGATATTTTACAACAAATTTTATTGTTTTAAATTATTATTAAAAAATGGGAATATCACATTGGTTATCTTTGTTTATAAAAAAAAATGGTTATATGTAATTCGAACTTTTAATAACACAACTTATTATTAGTAAATAGTCTTAGTCATTGATTGAGTAAAGGATATGATTTTTCTCATTGTATTTTTTTAATCGTTTTTAAGAATTGCTTTTAGTTTATATTATGATTTTTTTCCTTCATTATAAATTTATTTATTTGATGATTCATTTACTTGATTATAGAAGTTATAAACTAAATATTTGTTTACTTGATTATAGAGGTTATCAAATCAAATGTTATCAACTTATAAGATGGATGGAGTGTTCTACTAGATTTTATTAAACTTTAATTCCACTTTATTTAAGTTTACTATGCTTTAGTGATCCATTCTTCTAAAATTTATTTTAAAAAACTGGAAAGAGGGATAAATCAAAATGAAACATTCAACTTTTATATATATATCTATTTATATCTCATACTTGTCACATATGTGGCATTAGTCACAATAGACATATACATATGCAACATATCTAAGCTAATGTTTAGAAAATTAAAATTTATATACCCGTGCTTCTAATTCCATGTGGGTCTCGGGAAAGCATTTCAATGGATTTCAAGGATTTCCCAATCACAGACTACCCATGGACATGACCCAATGCAACATATCCAAGGTAATGTTTCGGAAAATAAATTTATATATACCTATGCTTCAAATTCTGTGTAGGTCTTAGGAAAACATTTCTACGGATTTCTACAGATTTCTTGGTTGAAGATTTCCCATGCAATATATCTAAGGCATTATGCAAGATCTCTAAGATAAAGTTTAGAAAATTAAAATTTAAAACCCATGCTTGTAACTTTGTGTAGGCACCGAGAAAGCATTTCAATGGATTTCAAGGATTTTCTCAGTCGAAGATTACCCATGGATATGATTAGATGCAATATATTAAAACATTGTGCAACACATCTAAATTGATGTTTAGAAAATTAAACTTTATTTATCCATGCTTCCAATTCCATGTAGGCCTTGGTAAAGCATTTGAATGGATTTCAAGTATTCCCTAGTTTAAGATACCCACATACATGATTTGATGTAAAATATCTAATGATTTTTTTCCCAAAGAAAACTTCATTAGGAAACCAAAGGGATGCTTTCCACATTCATGGACAATGTCCGTAGTAAACCTGTTGACATAGACTAGTGTGCCTAACAAAGGGGATTTGAACTAGATACACACTGGCATATAACTAGCAAAATTCCCAACAACATTGGTGACAATTGGTTGAGATAACCCTTTGGGCCAACACATCTGAGGAAGTATTGAACATATCTAAAGTAACTATATATACCCATGCTTCCAATTTTGAGTTGTCCTTGAGAAATCATTTCAATGGATATCAAGGATTTTCTTGTCGAAGTTTACCCATGAACATTAATACATGCTAGATGTTGTTGATAAGTTCAATCTATGAAAGTACACATTCCATGTTGCATTATGGAAAGGGGATAATAAATGATATTTTCATGAACCAAAGAAATTACAAAGTTGAGAGTTCGCAAAAATAAAAAGACTCCATCAATTATAAAATGACCCATAAATAAAAAAATTGATGAAAATGTATGTAAAGCTCAAGTTATTTTGATCCCTTATCCTTTCTTATTGAATTAGAGGACATGAGAGGAAGAAAAAGAGGGTTCCAATCATACAAAATATTCCCGATTGAAAACTTTTTCTTTTGTTAAGTTTATTTTTTTTCTATTAACTTTTTGTAGTGTCCTCTTACTTACTTTGATATGGATCAGTTGAATAAATTTAATCTTAATTAAATATGTTACCTTTCTATACCAAATGGTAAGCACCAAAATAAAGTTACAATTAGAATGTAGTATTAGTGAGGAAGTCACTCTCACCATAGAATGTTCAACTTTACCATTATGCCATTTATATAATTAAAAATTCTTATATAAAATAGAAGGAAACTAAAATCCCTTAAGAATCATATATTTATTAGGAAAAGTGGGAACACTTTACTCTAGCACAACTCCCAAAGTTACATTTGTTTAATAATTTATGCATCTAAAACAATCTTTACAAGGGTGAAATCTTTTGAGAGGAGATGTTTCAAGGAAGAAGAATAGGTGCTTGTGCGAAAACTTAGGAAGGTTCCTTTTCACAAGGCTCCTTTCACTTGAATGATAATATTACAAGATGAGGTGATTGGAATCTTGAGGTCTTTTTCTCAAGGCTATTTTTACTTGCATGATAATATTATAAATGAGGTGATTGGTGTGTATTTATACCAATTATTTTAGGGTTTAGAATACTAGCTCTCATAGGAATACCAAGTTGTTCCTAGAATAAAATAAAATAAAATTAATAATGAGTGTAACAATCCACAGGTATTTATAGATAGAATTGCTATGGGCCTTAAATAACTACATAGTGGGCTATCACATGATCAAAGGTGATGATTACGCACGTATTCTCAACACCCCCGAATAATTTGAATAGGGAGCCACGTGAGATGATACTACAATAAATCATGTTTACCCCCTTAATGGTCGTCATGCACATACATCGATATTTTTCCATAGATGAGTGAAGGTGGGCTCCAAAAGAGAATTTGTAAAGATATATGCACATTGATCTATGGAAGGAACAAAGACTGACAACACTTTTCCCTAAGCACGAAGGTGTTGAACGTAATGCATCTGAATCTCAATGTTTTTGGACTTTTATGATTCACTCAATTAGAAATTAGCTCAATAGTAATATAATTGTCACAAAATGAGACATAAGGATGATGTTGAGAAAGATGTAGCTTACCAAGTAACATTTGCATCCAAAAAAGATGCTTCTCAAAATAAACTACACTGGCATATTAGCTTTAGTGGAGGAGGGTCCCATCCCTTGTTGCTTCTTGTAACATCAATAAACCTGTCCAAGACCAAGAGAGAACAAATACCTTGAGGTGCCCACCTAGTACTTAAACCATGCAATGAAGCACAACACAAGAATTGGTGGAAAAGGATTTACCCATATCAACAATATATTCATCCAATGATATAAATATGTATTACATGAATGTAACCACCTCTAGATATATATATATATATATATATATATATATATATATATATATATATATGCNTATATATATATATATATATATATATATATATATATATATATATATATATATATATATATATATATATATATGCTTGCACAATAATAAATCATGAGTGGATAAGAATGACACCTCATCAAGGGTAATGCCGAAAACTCATGAAGAGGTGATCTAGGACTTTGTAATTGTCTGAGGACTCACGAGCTAACAATGCCCCCCTACCCCCTCAATCATAAGTTTGAATAATTATACCAACAACACAACAAGAACTAGTGCATAGACTAGTGTCATTTCAATATTCAATCTAAAACTTTTCAACTAAGCTATAATGATGATTTGCCAAAAAAACTACAAAATCTAGATGCTACTAATCTAAAAAATCCCACTGTTTGAACATGTGAGTTCCAATATATGTAATTTTTCCACTAATGTGAAGTCCAATGTTTGATGAAAATGACTTATGATAAATGGATCATCTTAAAGTTGGACCATTACCTACAAATGCCAAGCAACAATGCTAGATCTAATGACCATCCATGTGAACAAAATGTCCACAATATTGCTAGGGTTTATAATGCTTCACTTGCACCATCTTTATGATAAAGCTTTGGTATGTGATTGTACTTCATCATATATATATATATATATGGAGTGATATGATGCTAGCATGTTGAGGATCTTTGATGGATTGACCAACTTTAGTTAGGAGTGATTCCTAGGTAGGAGAAATTGGTAGATAGGGTTTTCTTATGGATTCCCTAGCTATGGGTTGGAAATATTCACTTGTACCATCTTTGTGATAAATCTTTGGTATGCAATTTTACTTCAACACACACACACACACACACACACACACACACACACACACAGGTGTGTGTGTGTGTGTGTGTGTGTGTGTGTTAGGTCTAGCCTAGGTGGGTGAGAGGAGGGATGTTATCCTCCCCACCTAGGTTCAACTCATATAAGTGATATGTTGAGCTCTTAATGAGTATATTGTTGTAATGTATTTGAGCCCTATTTTTGGCCTGGCCTTGTGCCTTAAAGAATCTAGGGTTTACCCTCGATACTATCCTCGAAATGAGGGGAAGTGTTGGGGGTTTTCCTTGAGGATATATTACTTGGAATACACACACACACACACACACACACACACACACATGTACATACATATGTATGAATGTATGTATGTGTTGACGCCTAGAAAAAGAGCAACATAAATTTCCTGCCTGCAAATGGGTTGCAATGCATTATCACTTATATATATAGGGCCTAATATACAGCCTGAGTGGGCCTAATGGTTAAGAACATGTGTTTCCTCTTAAGAAGTCACAGGTTCAAATCCAGAGGGGGGTAGGGTATGTATACCTTCGTAGACTTTACCAGTGAAATCGCTGGGCGGAGGGGGGTCCCTTGTCCCACAAACAAGGGGGTCTCATACACCAATTTGGTGTGTTGGCTTAGCCATGACCTTAAAAATAGATTATTATTATTAATGAGATTATATAATAATAATAATAATAGATAGTGGGACCCCTTGATAAAAACAATGATATAAAGTACTCTTCTTATTTGCGCTCATAATTGCCTTACGAAAAAGATTCACAATTTGAGAATAAGAGTGGAAATCCTAACCTATTTACATGTGCAACTAATGGATGTTAAGGGTGCTAGCAATTTTATTTCAAAATAAAGGAAATGTTTATTGTATTAAACATATTAGTCCACTCTTGCTACCCTTAGGTTTTGATATATTGTTTCAAATATCAACCATATGCCACTCATGGTATATTTGCATGTATGGGAAAATAATTATTATGTTGAATGTGATACCCCACTAACGAGGAATGTGGGACATATTATTTCGATGCTAAGTGTTAAATGGACATATTATTGTTATGTAGTTCATATGAGAGGGTGATTTGACTTTTAATTTGGAAATCGTATGTTATGATCTATGCATATTAGATATACGATGGCGATATCCTATGATTGAAACAAGGTTTTTGGGAGTTGGAAGCACTCTGTTTTGGCTATGGTTGATAACATTAAATGAGAAAAGAAGGGAAGCAACGTGGATTTACTGCACATTGTTCTTATCCTACCTCGAAGCTACCACCGTCACTTTCTCCTGGCATTCATTTTGCTACTCTGGTTAGCAGTGCCTCAATTGTGCTCGGCCTTTGGTGGAAAAGTAGTCGTGCTCTTAAATATTTCTGGCATTCTTCTCACAAATATGTTGGCTCTTATCTCTCCATTCATGATGGTCATCTCTGCTCCAGATAAAATTATTATGTTGGCTCTTATAGTTTGCATGCATAATGTGTTTGTTTTTTGAAGCTTTTAATGGATTTACTGTGGGAATTTTGGCCATGTAACTCACATTTTGATTTGGGTTTCTTCCTGTTGGAATTTAAGTGTTTCAAATTGGCAATGACGTTCGACATTTTATTCTTTTTGAAATATGTGGTTGTATATGCCTGGAGTGAAGCTGATATTACTATGATGTGGCGGTTGGAAAATAGTTGTGGGTGAAGGTTATTCGGTTTCACTCATTTCGTATGATTATTTTTAGCGTTTCCTCTGTAAAATAAAATATACAGTTGGGTCTTGTGACTATTTCATATCACCCTCACCCTGGAGGATGTGCAATCTTATTTTTACCACGGCTTGGATGTTGTGGGTGGTCTGTTTGTTTTATCTTGCTGTCTTTCGATGGAAAAGAGTTGGGTTTTTCTTTGCCCACAACCCATGTTTCAAACCCTACATCTATATGCCTGCTCCAGGCCTCACTTCCTCTTCCAATACATATGAAAATGAATAAAAGAAAATCCAAGTTTGAAATTTTGTTGAACTATTTTACCCACAGTGGGTTTCGTGATCATTGTGTTGTATCCTTATTGCATATCCACACTTTCGAAGTCTCGCAACCATTTCATATTATCCTTGCCACTGTTTTAAAAAGGTGATGGATCCCTTTGTATTATCTTACAGTCGCTCTGGGAAGTAAATATTTTGGATTTGCTTGCGGCCATACCTTGAGGCATGTGCATATTTGTCAGTCCCAAACCTTGTTTTCTTGTCCGATGATGTGGGAAAGTAAATAATATAAACCCAGTTTCAAAGTCTTATTTAACTATTCGACCCTACAGTAGGAAAGATTGATGTCACCCACAAAATCATGGCTCGTTTGTTATTGATCTATGAGGTGATTTGAACGATTTTGAATTTAAAAGGAATGTTATGGAAACAATGCCCACTAGAGTCGCAAGGGGTTTCGAACCCGATTTATTTGCAGTTTTTATTGGAGGTTATGATGTAAACGTTATATAACAAAAAGATGATAGCTCTTTGTTTATCTTCCTCTCATGATGTTTGAAACATTCTGCGTGATTATGATTGAGTTAAATTGTTTTGTAAACAATCTCCTACAGAAAGTTATGATAGTTTTTAAAGAGAGAAATGAAATTTGTTGTTTTAATAATCATATAAATTTCCCTTGAGTTTTATATTGTGCAATTTAAAAAGATTGTTGCCAGGTTGTCGATTATGTATGTTGAAGTTTAAAAGAGTGTTATGGGACAAATAAAATTTGGTGGAAGTTTTGGAAATAAATGTGCATGGCAAACAATGGATATTCAAATGATTTTGTAGATATTAGAAATGTCGTTTTTAAAGTTAATAAATGTTATTTCTTGTAACAGAACAATAATCACTATTATTCACATTCATTGTTTCATTTTTCGCTCATTATACGCTTGCCACCTTCCCAATAACATTTATCCATCCCCTGTTCTGTTATCTTGAATATCATTTTTAAAGTAAAAATATTAAAGAGGATTGGATAATGATTCTTGGTTGGAAATTGTGACATGGAGATATTGCTTTTGGAAGAAAAGGACTCTGCATTGCTTGAATAATATTCATTGTTGATTCCTGTCCATGCTACCATTTTTCATTCATTATAAACCCCCTCATATTCCCGATGACCCTATCATTCCATGTTCAATTGCAGTTAATTATAAAATTGGATTTGGTGAAGTTGTGTTAATGGATGGATTGCATATGCTTCTCAATACATTTTGACGTTGATCCACAAGAACTAAATCAACTTTCCCAAGATGGGTTTTTCAATCTAGTTGTCTAAGGAATTATTCAAGCTAGGCCTGAGAGGCCTCCTTTCTAGCCACACCAAAATTTATCTGGTATCTGTGTCCCCCCTCATGTTTATATGCAACCAGAACTACTTGTCAATCACAGCTGGCAAGAGATCATCCATCAACCTGCTGCACATCATAATGGTTGGCCTACAATATCATTTCCATTTCCCCATCCCCCACCGCCATTTAATCCAAATTCCCAAGATGATCACATTGCTTCACCAACCCAACCTTCACATGCAAACAAAAGGCTTAAAACTACCATGCCCGAACCAGAGATTGATAAAGGGAAAAAAGTGGCCAATTCCCCCAACTCTTCTGAAAGTTCCTTTGAATCAATGTCCTCTCATCTCCACCTCAAGGATAATTGCTCCCATTTCATCAACGGAATCCATCCTTAAGGTTCCAATCAACCTAAGGTTGCTACAAAAGGAAAAAAAAAAAAGATTAAAAGAGAGCAGTAGTGAAAAGAGGCAAACCGCCTCTCATAAAAAAATATGATCTTTTAATGTTGTTAATGCTTTTTTCTTTTGAGGACAGTTTTTATTGGTATGATAAAAGGTTTGGACAACAAATACACATTTAGACAAATTTGTTTTGGACATCATGGATATGATGCTATTTTTGGATATAGTCATGTTTATTTTGATATTAAGATATTTGACTATTAATATGAGGATGGGAGCTACAAGGAAGATATTTGAGTTAAATTTTGGGGGTATTATATTTCATGTTTTCATGATTATTAAATAAATTAAAATTGGAGTGACAAGGGGCCCCACCTATTTAGTTATTATTTAAATAAACCCTTATTTATATATTATTATTTATTTGTCTCAACCAATTAGTTAAGCTAATTAAGCTTAACAAAAGAAAGGTAGTTGAACTACCATAACTTATTGAGAAAGAATAAAAGCTCAATCAAAAGAAGAGACAAAGGGGGAGAGAACAAAAGGAGAACTTATGATATAAGGTCTACTCTATACTTTTGAGATAATTATTTTCTTCATTCATTTTGATTTTACTAGAAAGCTAAACCATCTTGATGACGACAGGGTCTTATTGAAGGCAACATGATTCAAACCTGAATCATATCTTTCAGTAGCTTGTTTCTAAAGGTGTATGATGTATCTTTGGCAGTCTGTGTGTTCTTGTTTGTTTATGGATTAGATTTCATATCTGATAAATAATATTTTGCAGAGTCAAGTGACAACATTTTTATGGCAAGATGATCTAGATCTTTAGCTTCATTTTTTTTATGGCTAGTTGATCGAGATCTTTAGCTTCATTTTTATGGCAAGTTGATCTAGATCTTTAGCTTCATTCAAATATTCAACATAGCATATGTGATAATATACTAGTTTACAACACATGCATTTTTTTTAAACAAAACAAGAAAGAAAAATGGGCTTAAGAGCCTACCTTCTTATCTCTCCAATGGTGGTTGAATATGACTATGGTAGCCTTCAATCTCCCTCTAAGCTCTCACAAATGAAAGCCTTCAAAGTTCAATGAAAATCTCCCTTACAAACTCTCCAATATCTCTTCTAAACTCTCCAATCTCCCTATGGGAGCCTTCAATATTCCTTCCAAGCTCTTCAATCTCCCTTCAATATTCTTCAATCTCCTAAAGAACTAGCAAGTTGCAAGAGTACTCTTAAATTCAAAACCCTCTCAGCAAATATGAGTGAAGTGAATGAAATGAGAAATAGAATGAGAGAAAAAGGAGTGAATGCATGTTTAAACTACTTAGCCAACCCTAGGCTACCTTTACATTCCCTCATTTCTCTTAAAAAAAACAAAAAAAAAAATATCCCTAAGGCTTCCTCACGCGAGTGGGTTCTGGGGAGCGTTTTTAATAGTGGGAGCGCTCATGGAGCGTCCAGGGAGTGAACGCTCCCTACAAAACCAGGGAGCGCAAATTTTCAAGAGGGAGTGCGCTCCCAAAATTTGCTCCCGAATGAGAGCGTTCAGGGAGCACGCTCCCTGAACGCTCCCATTCGGAGTGTGATTCTGGAGCGAGATCGAGCGGGGGGGGGGGGGGGGCNGGGGGGGGGGGGGGGGGGGGGGGGGGGGGGGGGGGGCACTCCCCCACAACATAATCTCAGAATAAGACCATACTATCCCATTATAGTTCTATCTTGCAACAAATATGCCCCATGCATGAGGGGTGTGTGTATGGAATCATTGGGAGTATTGTGCATAGGACTAACCTTGATAGGGTGATATCCTTTATGATAGTGTGAAGGTTTTCAACAATAACCCATTTGTTTTCTTTCCTTGTTGTAAAAACTTGTTCTCTTTCCTGCTTCAGTTCTTCCCCCTACAGGTGGTAATGTCTTCATCTAAGTAGATCTTGGTAGGGAGAAATAAAATCTTTTGCAACCCGTGTCTTGGAAATCCAGTTGCAGAGGGTTTTCATTGTAGGCCAAACGTTTTGAAACTGCATAACATTCCTTTGTTTGATAGTTTACCAATCTTGGAGGAGGAAATCTTGCTAATACCTTTTAGGGGAGGAAGAAGCTCATCACTAGAGATGTGAAGGAACTTGAATTTGAGGATCTAGAGATTGAGAAGGGCATGGAAAGGACATCGGGAAAGATCGATTCACTACAATCGACAAGTAAGAAAGGGGTTGGAGGGCAGCACCAGTTGGTCATGCCACTTGCCTAGTCATTCTAGGAGGACAAGGGATGTCCTTCATTCGATATTGGGGTAGTTTGAATGGGATCATTCCAAGCATCAGAAGGACTTGGGGTAGATCTTAGGTGAAGGTTATCATGTTGTAGCCTGCAAGGAAAGAAAGAACAAAACTGTCTAATCGAGACCTTGAATGTGAAAGTGGCAGGACTAGCCCAACTACCAATGATGAATAGGAATGGGAATCGACAACAGAGTGGTGGCGATTTTGAGATGTCTATGCCAAATCGAACAAGGGTGGAAAACAGAGTGTGATCCTTACTCATTTACTACTAATAGAATTATATTAGCCCATAAACAATCATCCATATGTTCCTAACAACTTTTTCTAGTGTCATATTCTAGATCCTCGAACACCCTCATCATCTTCTGTCCATTTACTAACATCCTATAAACTCGAGTTCAACTGCAGTACTCATGGGCAACATGTTCATCTTGGAACTGTATATGTAGCATCTCTCAACAGATTCCATTATGCATGGATATATCGAGTTCTGATACAGTGTTGAAGAGACTTTATTTTCTTTTCTTAATTTCTTGTTGTAAGATATTTTGAATATAACCAATCGTTGATCAAGCGCCTTTCATTCTACTCTGATGTTTTCTGTTTATGTTGAGTCATAATCCATGTCTCTCCTGTGGGCAAGCCTATTCTTTTCTTCTTGTGTCTATGGACAGATATTGTCTCATTTGAGCTAGAGAGAAGTATATGATATTCAATCACACAACTTGAAATTTTTGCATATTGATTGCTTTCCTCATAACGCTTATTTTGATAAAAGATCTGCACATCTTTGGGAACTTTTGTCAAGGATTTCTTGAATTTTGTTTGTTTAATAGAGGATGGATTCAGACTTAAATTCTGGTATATGAATACATACTAGTTAGTCAAATGGACTAACTAGTTTTATTAGCTTACTTTATATGATGGATGTTTGGGCATTACATTGAATTTTCATATCTTTAAATTAGTTTTCCTGGAAAGTATGAGTGTGTAACGACCCCCAACTGAACTGAGGATCATTACTACACATTAAACACATAAAACAAAAATTTTTTGCTAACTAAATTCCTATAGCTTACCAATGATGAATTGCACATAGATTTAACTACTATCTGATACCATTAATTAAATGCATATACAACATGCTAAAAACGACATGAGTGTAGTTTAAATAACTCAACACAATAGCATATAAATCGTTCTCAAACACAAATTTAGTAAACAATTAAACTTATAATGCAACACATAAACAAGATAAAACACTTATCTTTTAAAAACGGTTGTGCAAGCAACTGCTTGGGATGGACGTTCCACCCAACCATAGACTTGCTATTCCAAATCTCAACAACAAGTCACCCCCGAGCTAGGGCTAGCAATCCACAAAAGAGGGTGGTCTCTCATTTCCCACTCACAGTTTAAAAAATCCTACAACCCACTGGTATTCTCCTACAACTATCCTGATTTTCCACCAACTCTCTTTCTCTCGACCCGCACAACTCAAGGAATGCACCCCTTCACTGCTCTTATTTCAACAGGTGTCCCATTTGTTTATCAGGGTCTCTTTGACACATGTAACCAAAAATCTATTTACTGAGAAAGTCAAGGGAGCTCATTGTTGGGAAAACTACCAGGAAAACATCAACAATCACTTGTTGTTATAGTGCAACTCACATAGGAATTCACTCTTTAGGCCTGACAACCTGACTCTTCAGTCTTCTAATCCAAATACGCTCCATAATTCTCCCTCCATGGTTGCTCTAGCTCCAAGCTCTTCTTTTCCGCTCTTTGCTTGTTGTTCATGCAAAAACATTGACTGCCTAAAACTACTGTAATTGCCCATACGAATTTATTTTCTTTGCTTGTTTGACTTACACACTTCCACAAGCTGATTGTACTCAACCCCCATGCTTCCAATAACTATGAGATGTAACTTCTCACACCCACTCTCTTACACGCATTCAATGATTGGCTTTGTGGACACTCAATCATACAATTAGAAGATTCATATACCAATAGTAGTTTTAGGAAATAGGTTGAATTAATAGACATGGGGTAATTTTCCCTTGGACCCATCAAACATTTTCTTAGATCCTCCCCTCTTGTGGATTAATTCACCTCCCATCTCTGTCCATATCCCCCAAAAGATGATATCACATTTTATTATTAAAATTCAGAAATACAATTAGCATATACATCGCTTGACCGTGACCACATTTCATATCTACATTATGCATTAATTAAACTGAGAATTATAGCGGCGATGTTACAGGGTGCATATGCATGATGTAGTTTTGTCCATCTTTCAAATGTTCTATATTTTTCAAAGCAGTTTTATAAATGGTGTGCATCATAAAATATCACTTTATTTTAATAATGACCTAACTGATTGTGTAATGATCTTATTCCAAACAATTTTCAGTATCGTAAATTGCATACATAATAGCAGAAAATGCAGACCAACAAAATGAGAGAACCATTTGAAGTTTGTGTAATTCAAACGATACGAGAATCATCGACATGTCACATAACCGAGTGACTGTTCATTTCCTATTCCCCGACGTATATTTGCTAACTATGATTTAATTAATATTAAGTCGTGACAACATAACTTTATTATAAAATATAGTTCCTAACTTAGACTCTTAAGTTACAACGTTTGGCCATTATTAATTATGTACTTTATTACCTTAATGACCACGCTAGACACAACTACTTGTCCCAAGACATAACCAGCATATTTGAACCAAGAAAGTTGTAAAAAAGTGCCCACAACCCGTGTCTGTAGTCCAACTGATCAACAGCAAAGTAAGGTCCACAACTTCCCATTCCGCTGTCTTCTCAATGCAATGTGTGCCAAAGCTTACCAGAAGATGTGTATCCGGTATGGTTGTTAGTAAATTATCAACCATCTGATCATTTACTGAGTCACTATCAGGATTGGAGCCAATGATTGCCGAAAATGTAAGTCCTACCATTGATTCAGAACCTGGTTTGTCCAATAAACACACCTTGTCTACCCCATAGTAGCCCCATGGATCGATGATGAATAACCATGATTTATGAGCTTTGCCATGACCTATAAAGATACCAACCTGTCCTAGCTGAACCCCCATGGTTGGCACTAGCCTTTCCTTCTTTGTTCTAAAAGCTAATTGCTTCACCCTCCTAGAGGGATATCTTCCACATTCTTTTCCAGAACACAATGTTCGGGTGACTTTACTACTACAAAAAATAAACAAAAATAACTAGTACTACTACAAAGTTTCTCCAAAATCTCAGCTGATTTTATTACCACAAAAAATCTATGTAAAATTCTTGAAAATTTGAATATTTTTACAAAAATATTGCAAAACATTTATAATTGGTATTTTAAGAATTAGCAAAGCTTGCCAAGATTTCTACACTTAAAATAAGGACGAATCCCTAAAAATTTTCCTAACTACTTCCACAAACATTTAATTGGCACCCCCTACGCTCCAAGATACACTGGACAATCAACAACTATGAGATTTCTTCTCTCTACAACACTACTTTCGTAGGGATAATATGGAGCAGACTATCCTCTCTGAATGCCAATAATTCTAGATACTTCCTCTACAGTTGCCTTGAAGAGTTTGAACTCAACAAAACTATCATATTTCTTTTTGAGAAAATAAATTTACATTTTTTTTTGGAAAAATCATTAAAAAACAACAAAACAAATACCTTGCATTAGCCACTGAAGTTGTACTTATAGCCACTGAAGTTGTACTTATAGGACTGCAGATATCACCATGAACAAGATCCAAAATACCTTGGTCTCTCCAAGCTTTTCCTTCATCAATGGGCGATCTTTGTTGTTTGCCTGCTTAACAAAAATTTCTTTCTTCTCATAGATATCTGGCATTCCAACCACCATTCTACCTTTTGTCAGTAAGGAAAGGTATTGAAAAATCAAATGCCCATACCTTTGATGCCATAAATTGCTGTTGTTGCTATTATTTCCGCTGCTAGTCATCAAGGCATGTGATTCTACCACTTCATCACCCATGAGTTTCTACAACCCTTGTTCTTTTATACATGATGCAATCTTCTTATGCTCCTTTTATCAGTCAAAAAACATCTTTCTGCTTGAAAGATCACATCAAAAAATGGATTATGCTTCGTAATTTCACCAATTGAAAGATTATTTCTACTCAAAATAGAAATGTAAAGAACATTCTTAAACATCATGGTCTTACCTCTCATCCGAGTAGATTTTTGAGGAACTAGAAGGCTGCCCAACAGGTCTGTCTTTGACCTCTTGTTGGGCTCTAAGTTTAGATTATCAAAACTGTCCTTGCTGCTGTTTTAGGACAACAAACAGATCTGAAATTTCTGCCAAGAATTCTGCCTTCAAGTGATGGTTAAGTGCTCTTTTAAGGTGCCCTTGCAAGTGTTTTCTTAATTGATGTTAGCACATGCAAATACCTTAAAACAAATAACACTCCTGTAGGATCTTTAAAAACTCCTAAAGTTGATATACAACTAAACATGCATGACAAATGAACACCACATGTTTTTGGTCAACATGACCCTGGAACCCCCCCCCCCCCCCCCCCCATGGAGAAAACCAGTTAGAGATAGATGTATATATTTGGAGATATCAAAGCATGAGTACAATAAGGAAAACAAATACAAGTGAACCTAGTACAATAGCAACCAAACTTGGATGCTTTGGAGTCCCTTGAAGATGTGCCTGTTAGTTCTTGAACAAAGGCGCCCTTTGCCTTGGTGCGCCCTTCTTCTCTTGTTAAACCATTTGCCCTCTTCCTTGTCTCTTGCCTTTGCCTTTGACTTGAACCTTCCCTTTGCCTTGGACTTTGCACCCTCTACACAAGTGTGCCTCTTCTCCTTGGCCTAGTGTGCACTAAGCACTAGTGCGCCCCTCCTCTAGCAAATGCGCCACAACAAGTAAGCGCCCTCACATACCATTGCACCCTCTATGCTCTAGAGTGTGCCCTCTCCAAGTATGTGAGCCTCCTCCTCAAGGATGCGCCCTCTCACAAGCTAGATGTGCCTCCTCCCTTTGGATGCACCCCTCCACTAGCTTATGTGCCTCCTCCCTTTGGATGCACCCCTCCACTAGCTTATGTGCCTCCTCCCTTTAGAATGTGCCCTTCTTCAACACTAGCGTCCAACCTCCATGAAAGCTCTTCAAGGAAGCTTGCACCCTTCAATGGCTTCTCCTCCAAACCCTTGACCTCATGCACCCTTCTTCTCCTCAAGAAATGCGCCCAAGTCTTCTCCTCTCTTCTTCTCCTCACTCAACTCTCTCAAGTGACAAGTGAGCCTCTTCCTTACCCTTTTCCCTCTTTAGCCTCTCTTTGGCCAAACCTAAAAGACCAATGGCCTAGATTCAATCTAGCATTGTCTAATCAATGGGTGAGATTTAATCTCAAAAATCTCACTTAGAAAACCCACTTTCTCAAGTTTCCTTAGTTTGCTTTATGTCTATTAATTCACCCACAAAGTGAATTAATTGTCACTTTATGACTTAAGTGACATATTTCACTTTTGACTTAAATCCCCCAAGGCAAAGTGAAATTAGAACATATAATAAAGTATTAAGGGTAATAGTCTCCCCCTTTGTGTTTAGAGACTCACAAACACAAGTGGAACACTTTCCAAGGTACCCAAATCTCAACAATCTGGGCTTGCACATTACCATGCCCTTCTACAAAGTGCTCCATCCTGTCACCCAATATTACTGTTTCTGACTTGGTTTTGTGTTCCACAAATTTAACAAACCAGTTACTCCTATTAGTCATACGCTTGGAAGCTCTGGAATCGAACAACCAATCTGTGAGTTTTATCTTTCGTTCGAGATGAAACAAAACCATATAACTCTTCTTCTTCATGTTCTGCAACATTGGTTTGCATTTTTCCCTATTGCACATGGCTGTGCTGTTCAAGCCATTTTTTTTTTCCTTAATATGACCAAATTTAGCACAATAATAACAATTGACATTTTCTTTTGATTTCCATGAACTAGAAGACTTGCCATGCTGCTATTATTTCCTTCTTGCATTTGCTTCCCTTTGCTCTTAATCTTTGCTGCAAAGGCCCTCTTGGATGCTCCACAACTGTTTCTGAATTGCTTTTCCCATCTGTCCTTCAATAATCACTGTCTAGGCAACTCTTCAAATGTTATTTCAGTTGTTTCCAAAGTGACATGTAGGGTTTCAACAAAATTTTCAAAAGAGGGAGGCATGCTTCAAAGTAATTACAACAGGATCTTCCTCATCTACTTCTTTTCTTATTGCAATCTGCTGATCCTGAACGTCTTTAATTTCAATTAGTGTTCTGAAATTAAATCATCCTCTTCCATCTTCATTGAAAACAACAAACTTTTTGGGTGAAAACCCTACGATTATTGGAAGTCCCGTGCATCTCTGACAGCCTCGACCAAACTCTGAAGGCATTCTCCGTATCTTGCACCTGTGGGAGGATGTGGTTGGTTGCAAAGAACTTTACCCCCAAAATTATATTTCACAGAGAACTTTATCAACCTCACCATTTCTGTTCCTCAAATGTTCCTCAAATGAAGTGCATCCTGCTCACATCATCGGTGTCTCTCCTCCTTGCCAATGACCACCTAAAACAATCTCTTGTACTGGAAGATTGCATTCATGCAACTGCTTATAGACATTGAGTTGTGACGTTGAACTTCTCACCGGACTCCAACAGGTTTGAAAGACTCGTCATTTTTAAACAGGAAAACATGAAGCACCAATGAAATAATTGAACAACCTCAGATAAACACAGAATTACCTCCAGAAAAATTGAGCTGTGATTAAACACCAGTGAACCAATTCAGCGTCAACTCAGCACCACCTCTGTTCTGTGATTCTGTTGCAAAAATATCTGTGCCCTCTCTGTGTGCCAAACACCCAACAAACACCAAAAAATCTGTGTAAAATGCTGAAAACTTCACCGTTGAAAATTAACTTGTATATTTACAAACCAGTCTTCGGATTTGTGCCTGTATCAATTTCTGTTGATGTTTATTGTTTCTGCACATATCATGTTCGTGGTCGATGTCTGACCTACAAAATTTGTGATGAAACGTATTTGGTCTTCGAAAGTGTGCATAACAGCTTGTCTGCTACCTCAAAAAGCATGCTTGAGTGTGCGTGTCTGCTGCCTTGAACTGCGTACCGGTAAGCACATTTATGAGCAATTCCTGCCTTGGAAATCATGCCCACATTTTGCTGTTTAGAATCTCCTGCCTTGAGATATGTGATCATATTCTGCTGTTTAGAATCTACTGCTTCATGCCTGTAGCAATTTCTATTACCGTTTACTGTTTCTGCTCATATCAGGATCGGGGTCCATGTCTGACCTCAAAATTTGTGCTTGCTTGTGCTGTTGTTATAGAAATCATGCCTTGTGCTTCATGCTGAACTGAATTCTGTCTTGGAAAGTTTTCCTACCTGCGTGTCTTCTACCTCTAGAAGTACGCCTGAATGTGCCTGTCTGCTGTCTTGAACTGCGCACATGTTAGCACATTTATTAGCAATTCCTGCCTTGGAAATCATGCCAATATCCTGCTGTTTTGTTCTCCTGCCTTGAGATAGGTGACCATATTCTGCTGTTTAGGATCTACTTCCTTGGAATGAATTCCTTGATTCTGATGTTGAGAATCTACTGTCTTGGGATGTATGCCACAATTTGCTGTGCAGGTGCATAATCTCCTACCTTGGGATCTGCACCCAAAATCTGTGGTGCCTGGGTTTCAGCTTTCTTGAAATTTGTGCTTCAACATCCTGAATTTTGTACTAAATACTTGTTGAATTTCGTGTTTCATCTATCCTGAAATCTTTGCCACCTTCCTGGCTTTGTTCCGTGTTATGCAATGTCAAGATGCTTCAGCTTCTTCACCGTGATTACTCGATGCATCCTTTTGACTTCGTGGATCTGATGCCTTTTCAGAATTGTATACACAATAGCAGAAAACACAGACCCACAAAATTAGAGAGACCTATTTGAACATAATGTGTATTACAAAAGATATGAGTGCGGTCCACATGCCTCAATGGAGCAACTGTTCATTTGATGTTCCCGAACATCTAATTATTAAATGCGAGTTCATTAATAATAAGTCATGAAAACTTAGTTTGAAGGGTTAGTTCAGTTGGTAAAGAGTTGAGAATTCTTCCTCGGTGAATTGGGGAGATCACAGGTTTTACTTTTGAAATTCCCTTGGGGTTAGGTTCTGTTAACAAGGCTGACCGTTTACCTAGTTTACTATCCATGGATCATGAAAAAGTACTTAAAGATTTTCCGTTGAACAAAAAAAGTTATGACAACTTTATTTTATGTTATGGCTTTGTTACAAGTGAAGTTCATAAATTTAACTGCCAAGTTAACGAAGTATGACCATTATTAAATATCTACTACATCTAATGTTACTGAAAACTCCACCCCAAGGCGCTGGAAATGCTTTTGGGAGCGTTTCTTTGTACTGATAGTGTTTTGAAACACTGCTGAAATGTTTCAATGGCATTTCACAGTTTTGAAATGTTGTATCAGCTGTTTCAACCAGGGTTGGAATTTCAAACTGAAAAAGCCCGTCAAATTTGGTGGTTTAGACTACTACACTGCCAGTTCTGCCGGTTTTAAGCTTGATAGTTGATGGTTCTACGAAAATAATTAATATATTGAAAGAGAAAAAACGAAAATAATTAAAATAAAAGAAAAAATAAATTAGCATAGATTTATCTTAACCTTAATCTTTTTTATAAAAAGAGGTTTGTATTTGGGTTTTTTATTGATTTGTTTAGGTGCTTGATAAATTGGGTTTTTTATTGATTGGTTTAGGTGCTTGATAAATTTGGGGTTAAGATTGATCTACCTTTATCTTTTCTATGAAAAAAAGTTTGCATTTGGGTTTTTAATTGATTTGTTTAGGTGCTTGATAAATTTGGGGTTAAGATTCATCTATGCTAGTTGAGTTAACATTTGCCATCCTTCCTATTTGGATATTATACTTCCTATCTCCATTTTTGTTGTTTATATTTATATGATCAATGAGTTCATCGCATTTATGACATTTTATGAATATTGTTGGGGTTACTATTTTATTTATTTATTTTAGTCAGACACATTGTCATTACTCTAAACCTGTAACTTGGGGTGTAATTTGGATTCAACATTTTGACACTATGTCACGGTTGGGGTTTAGCATGAAGGATCTTGATCTAGTTGGTGATAATAGTTAGTGTGAAGCAAAGTATGTGGATGTGAAAATATGTGATGATGTGTATGATCAATTGATGGATCTTGGATTTAAGGAAGTGAGTCAAGTGGAAATACTAAGACTTTTGAAGCCAAGTACGCAAAGATATGAAAATGTGTTAAAAGTTATATAATTTTTTTTTTCGATTGTCTAGTTATTTGAAGGAAATATGAGACACAGGTGCAGAGGCAAAACACATCATTCAACACAACAAAACTTCACATACATGATAATTGAAAAAAAGTGTTGCAGAGAATTAATTTTTATTGAAAATTGAGAATGTTAGACAACTTCTCCATCAAATGTGTATTGCTCCAATGAGCTCATCAATTATGTCAAAATGTGAAATTTTTTGGAGTATACATAGGCAACATCATGCCTAATCGAAATAATTTTTACAGACCCACATGGAGGAAATTAATTCAGGTCAATGTAGAATAATTAAAATTTGAAATCCAAAATTTAGAATAATCTTTTGAAGAGGGCTTCAAGAAAGATTATTTTTCTCCCCCAAAAATTGTGATTCTATTCAAGATGAAAAAAACTATATTTTGTATATGCATTTAGCATTATGAGAATATCCCATGGGATGATTTTTGATGAGCAACTCAAAAATTGAAATCTTTTCTATATAGATCTTAATACTATACTTCATCAAGTATAGACCAAGATAGGTAGGCCTTTTAGAATGGTATTAAAACTCAAAAATTGATACTGAAATCTTTTCTATATAGATCTTAATACTATACTTCATCAAGTATAGACCAAGATAGGTAGACCTTTTAGAATGATATTAAAAAATGATAGAGTTGTAATCTACCAAAAGTTTTCAAAAGGAAATACGGATTATCCAAATTGGTCAAGAGAATAAAACAAAGTCTCCCTACATAATTCCCAAACATTTTAGATAGTATAAATACACAAGTATCCAAACTCGTTAAGAGAATAAAACATAAATAGTATAACAAAGATTGAAAGACCTACAGAGTGATCCACCACCTCGAGACTATAACAATCTAGAAATGTTAGATTTGATAATAAACTATGGAGTTGAATAAGAGGATTGACTGATCAAAAATTGGTGTTCAATGCTTTGTTCTTAAAATAAAATTGGAATTTTATAACAAACTTCTCAATTTCCTGCAATTTCATTAAAAATCGGCTTAATTAATTAAAAATCAGTGTTTAAAGTCTGAAATTTAAAACAAGAACTGAAATAATATATGAAATACTTAGCAAATTGATAACATAGTTCAACCATGTGGGCTACATCTTCGGGCCCGCTTCAAATGACAAACCTATCCATTAAGAAGGGTGCAAAATAAATTATTATGCCTCTTTATACCAAATAATGGCCTTCAATTTGCACAAATAGTTTCTATTGTCTTCTTTCTAATGTCTTCTAAGAAGGCAATAGCAAATGTTCTCGACGTTCAATGGCTTCTTCCTGCAATAAAATGAACACAAACTTTCCTATTCTCCCAATAAAGGGGCTTTCCCCATGAACTCCTTTAAAGATACAATATCCCCCGCCCCCCCCCTATATTGTTTCCAAAGTGTGTCATGTAATGGTTAAGGTGCTATCATTTTTCCTTGAAGGTAGGGGTTCAAATCCCTCCAAATCTGACCTCTATGTTTTTTTCCTTGAGGATACACCATGTCTTACATTGCTAAGTTGGCATGATACATGAAAGGTTTAAAATAGTTTTCAAATCTTTTTTAAAATTGACCTCCATGGAATTATCCCACATTCCTTGGGATTTGGATACACACGGGTGTTAAAAATCAATCTCCACACCATTTGAATCAGATATGGAAATTCTTGGGCGCCATGTTGAAACCATGTGGTGGCTTGGGTGCTAATCCTTTGTAAAGATTTGGGAATTATACCACATGCACCGCAGTGAAACTTGCAATAAGGTTTATATATCAAAATGATTCTAAACCCATTTGACAATGGCACAATAGCATAGACCCCACACTTTCAAATATTTGAGACCAAACAAACCCATTTGTTTTTATCTGCCACATGTTGCTTTCTAATTGGTCTGTCAGAATGTGATTGGATCACCTAGCAATTTCACAATTCTGTACAAGTCTAGTCAACATGATGACATCAACAATGTACCTTGTCTACATTTTTTTTCACATTGGGCTTCAACTTCAACATGCCATATCTTTTGTATACAACGTCATACTAGTCCTATTCAAATTGCATTGGAAATCTCTTGACACACTCTTTGATGTGTAGACATTTTCAATAGAATTTGAGACCATATGATCAGATAGGTTGTGGGGATTCTCTTGGATCACTGCCCCTCGAACAAGTATAGGGAGGATGTTTACATGAACCATTTAACCATTCTTTCTCCCTTTCCATAGCCAAGTATCAATGATTGGTTGGTGTCCTTTGGAAAGAGAGTTGATGTCAATGTTGAATTTTTTGTAAACATGAGGACATGAGATTGAGTTGAAAACATTTTTTCACCTTCTTGAATATAGGACTCCACACCAAATTTCCCATTATGAATTTTTTCTTTATCTAATTAATAGTGACCAATGAGTCACCAAACACTTTAAATTTTGACACAACTCTACCTATAACCATTTTTAAGAGCAGTGTTAAAGCAATGAGTTTTGTATAGTTATTTGACCCCCACCCCCCCTTCCATGCCAACCATAAAGCTAATGGATTGAAAATCACTTAAGAAGATAATGCCACCTTCTCCACAATAGGGAGGAGTGCCTTCACTAGCACCATCAAATGCCCCCAAGGCATAGACTTATCATTGGGATCATGAGATGATTAGAGTGAAGGTTGGGATAGATTTATAGCTTGCAAAGATAGATCTAGATTGAGAAGCACATTGGAAAGGAGGCATGAACTTATCCCTGAAAATGTGCACATTTCCAACCAACCATATGCCCCAAGATACAATTAATGGAAGGGTTTTGTATTCCTTTGATTCTAGCTTGTATTTCCATTGCTTAAAATAGTCAGTGGGGAAAATTCTTTACTTTAGTGATCAAATCCATTCATGTGCAAACCTTCCTAGTATATGAACAAGATACAAGCATATGACTTACAATGTTTGCCCCTTCCTTGCATAATGTAACTCAACTAGGGCCATGTCTATTTCTTTCTCACAGTACTTCCCAAGTTAGGGATTTTAAGGGTGATATGATCTTCCATGGTGGATTTGATGAAATCAAAGTTGCAATGGAATTAAAATACACACGTAAGTTGACATTATGCAAAACAAGGGACAAACAAGGGACAAACAAGGGACATAGGAAATATGTGCTCCCAAATACCCCTAAGGGGAAATTTTATTAATCAATCATTCACGTATATCTCTTTCATGATACTAATTATCACTTTATATAAGACTTAAGTGATCCTAAAAAATACATTATATTTAGCTTATTTAGTTACACTAAATAGGTGACTAGTTCTAACCGTAACTCCCTAACTATCTCCTATGATCTCTCCACAAGATCTCCATGATTCTCTCAACAATATTCATCCCTACATTTACTCATTTCTCTCCATCTCTCATTCCTACGTAGACTTTCTAGAATAAGCCTACATTATTACAATCTAAATCATATTATTTCATTAAACATTACACATATGAATGTTCCCTCTTTCATGAGAAATCTTCATTAAACTAGTCCCTTCTCTCTTCTAAGTTTTGTACTTTCTTTTCCCTTCATATTTAGTTTTACATGGTTTTTGGTCTTCTTCATTCTCGATATTCTTCTTGTACATGCAAAACACAAACATTGTTCAAGTCCATCTATAAGAGTAACCATCCACCGGAATACATGGGTCACCAGCCGATGTATCTGTCGATCCTCTAAGAAACTCTTTCTCGTACTTGGTTCATCAACCATTCTTCAATTGAAAGTATTCATTCCTGTACCTATTTCTCCCTTTCTATCACCATTACCATCCTCACCCTGATTTTTTGGTTCACCTGTAACCCTGCAGTCGATGCTCCTGCATCAGGCTTCCACCATCATTACAAATCCTCAATCCTTTTAGGGAAAAACATGGCGTTGTACCCTAACATGGTAGTGTAGATCCCCAATGCAAGGTTCTTGGACGATGCAAACTCACCTTCTACCTCTTTAATTCAAAGATTACTCATGTTAAGCTTTTCTATGTAGGCCTCCTACTGCTCACCTTCAAGTCCTTTGAAGCCCAATTGCTATGCCCTTTTCCATTTGTTACCAAATAGTAGTGAGTTTTGGTGAGGTTGCCTATGCCAAATTATATATACCTTTCCTTTGGAGTGAAATAATTAGATTCTCAAGTAACTTGAAAGCATTTCCACTCCCCACCCAAATATTACCACCAACCCTTATCTATCTACCAAGCCAACCAATGCTCTTGGATGGATGTTTGATCCATTCTTCAATAGAGTGGGATTCAATGTATATTTGTATAATAATTCGATTCCAAAGTCCATCCCTTGATACAAACCTCCATAAACTTTTGGTAGTTAATGTCTTCCTAAAATGGTGAATGCTTTTAAGGCCCAAGAGTCCGAGGATCTTAGGTTTGGGAATGAATTTCTATTTGACCAAGGGTATGCCCTCTCTCCGTTCGCAGACTATATAACCCTAAAATTAATCTTCCTTATTTTTCTAGGACCTTTTTGGGAATATAGGCTAGAGAAAGACAATAGATTGGAATTGGTTCTAGTATTGATTTCACAAAAAATATCCTTCCACATCTAGACAACCATGTATTGCATCACAAATTAATCCTTTCAATTTTAACAATAAGTTGTTTCCAATCATTAATTCCATAATCATTGGGCTTGATGAAAAAAACAAAGTACTTGAAACCACCTTGAAAATTAATGTGTTAACAGGAAAAGCGTCGACGAAGTAAGCTAGTCTAATTTTTTGCCACCTCTTTAAATGAATAAAACATTTTTGCATGTTCACTTTCATAACAATGGTGATGTAATACAATTCTAATAATTCTTTCAACTTAAATGAATCCTTCCAAGAACTATCATAACACGATAATACATCATTCACAAAAAGAAAATGAGTCAAATAAAGAGATTTGCCTATCTTAATACCTTTCAATATTCTAGATCTTTTTTCCTCCATTAATGCCTTGTTGAGACCTTCAACTATGATCATGAATAATAGAGGTGCCCGAGGACATCCTTGTTTGAGTCCTTTTAAAGGTTTGAAAAAATAGGCGTAGAGCAATTGATAAGAACAACAAAGAACATTGAATTTAGGCACCTCATAACCTAGTTCACTATATGAACACAAAATCCAAGATGAATTAACATTAACCTAAAATATAGCCAATTTGTTTGATCATATGCCTTAAAAAGGTCCATCTTCAAAACCTTTGTTGATAATTTCTTTGTTTCAATAGCATGCATCCCCTCTTGTGCCACTCCAATAACATCTTGGATTTGGCTTACATGAAGGAACACAAATTGTTCATGAGATAAGGGTTAATAAAGAATTCTTTTAACCCTTAGTGAATGATTTTAGCTATTACCTCATAAGTACAATTTCACATGGAGATAGGCCCAAAATCATTAAAAGAGTTAGGATATACTTCCTTTGAAATAAGGGCAAGAAAGTGGTATTGAATGATTCCAACTCTTTTGTTGTTCTATGTGATTCCTCAATTACCCTTAACAAATTTTCCTCAATAACATCATAAAAACCTAAGAAAATATCATTTGTCCAATGGTTTGGCCTTGGAATTTTGTCCCTTTGAAATCAATGGAGGACCATTTGCAATTCTTCCTTAGAGATTTCCTCTAACAACATTTCATTAGCTACCTCATCGACAAAGCTGAGAAAGTAAGTGGTTATTTGGACAACTTTTGTTATGTTAACTCTAGCTTCCTCCTTATGTATCCCCTCAAAATGTGTCACTCCTAAATTAATGATATCCTTAAATGTTTTTCCTCCAGATCCATTTTCTCCCTTCATTTCCGAAATTGTGGTTATATCCTTCCTATAGTTCACAAAATTTTCTGAAGTATTTCATGTTCTCATCTCCCTTCAATGACCATAAAGCTTTATTCTTTTGTCTCCATCATGCTTCTTTATTTTCTAAAAGTTTCCTCTTATCTTGCTCCAAAGCCCTTAGTTTTTCCTTTGAGTCCTCATCAATGCATCCTTATATCTCTTTCATAAATTTCATCAATTTGATATTCAATTGAAGTTAAACCTTGCTTATCTTGTATGTGTTTAACATGTGCCTAAGAGAAGGGGATATTTTTAACTACCTTGAGATTAGTAGTGAATTGGATACTAGCAAAGTCCCTCAAGGAGGCTTACAATCATTCTTTGCAAATAGAAGACAAATTGGAAAATGATTTGATTCTCTAGCAACCTCCACCCAAGATCTAGCCTTAACTTGATCATTCATAAGGAACTGAGAAACCAGGGGCCTATATAGGCTATTTTCCACCCTAGCATAATGGATTCTCAAGTTCCTCCAAGTCGGAACTAGTTTAACAGGTTCCACATTTACCAAACCGACCTCCATCTTGCTTAGAAAACAAATTTTCCAGGCAGTTTGCTCTAGTAGTGCTTCCCCAAAATTTAGCTCTACTAATAGTAAATGTAAGTCCCCACCTAGAATTACATCCCTCCTAAAGAAATCATGTGCTAAGAAACCCTCTAAGTGTTCTACTGTATTCTCATATGGACCATACATGTTGACAACATAAAAAATTTCCCCTGGTGCCAAAGAGATGAGTTTCACTCCAATTCCCGAGTCAATGATAAAAAAATTAGTTAGTGTTATATATCTCTTCCTCGAGTTACCAAACCTATTGATCTACTTATGAAATCAACACATATAAAATCCCAATCCTTCATGAATTTAGACAACTCTCCCATGATCTTGCCCCCTTGGTCCATTGTTTCTTATGATAGAACAATATTAGGCTTTTGAAGATCCAACAATCATTTTAGGGCATGTTTTTTGAGAGGTTACTCAAACCTCTAACATTGAATGACGTAATGATCATGTGAAACCTTTCTCAAGGGATTGGCTTGCTTTACGGTCCCCTTCCAAAGTCTTCTATTTCCTTTAATGAATTTCCCTCTTGGCTTTATTTTGGGATATGGATATATGTGTTGTTCTTCCCTAATGAGACATTGTACTCTCCTTGGGCCCATATAAGCTTAATCCACCTTCAATTCCCACATCTGTCAAATCCATAGCAACGTCTTTGGATCTGAATAGATATCTGGATTTGAAATTTGTTTATCCCTCCTTAGACAATGATAGTAGCAGATCTAGAATGTCCTCCCTCCTGCACCCTATTCTCTTTATTTAATACAAGTTTCTCAGTAACCCTTCCTACATCTACCAATCCTTTGGGTTTCTTTATACCATGACAAAAAATATAAAGGCCCCTCTTAACTATTTTCCCACCAATGTGTTGGGTATGTGTTATATTTTTTGTATGAGTAGTGGGAGTTTTGAGCAGGTATATGTCAAAACCAGGGAAGGAGCATTGGACAACAGTAAAAAGCATTTTTAGATATTTGCGTGGCACTACTAGCTATGGATTGTTCTACGAAGGAAGACCGAGATTGGAGAAAGTGGTGGATATACATGGCTTTGTGGATGCAGACTGGGATGGAGATATGGATCGTAGGAGATCTACAAGTGTGTATGTGTTTAACCTGTTTGGAGGAGCAATAAGTTGGATGAGCAAAAGACAGGCTGTAGTGGCACTTTCAACTACATAAGTTGAATACATGGCAGCCACTCATGCAAGTAAGGAAGAAATATGGTTACAAATATTGTGTTCATGTATTGGGTTGGTACAACAAGAAGGATAGATTGTGACAGTCGGAGTGCAATTTTTCTGGTGAAGAACCCAACTCATCATTCAAAGACAAAGCATATTGATATTCAATATCACTTTGTGAGAGACATGGTTGAAGAAAAGAAAGTATTGTTGATGAAGGTGGAAACTTTGAAGAGTGTTGCAGATTCATTAACAAAATCTATGAGCACTAAGAAGTTCTCTTGGTGTAGAGGATCCATGGGCATTGTTGCCCTAGATTGTTGACTATGTAACCATGTAACCCCCTATGTAAGAATTCTGGGCAGAGCCAGTGGGTAATGCATGTTAACTGGTCAACATATCACCCTCATCAACGTTGGATGAAAAGACTCCAAAAGAGGTATGGACTGGTAAGGAACCTTCTCTCACACATCTCAAGGTATTTGGTTGTGATGCATATGTTCATATTCCAAAGGAAAACAAGAGTAAGCTAGATAAGAAGGTCGAAAAGTGTATCTTTATTAGATATAAATATGGTCTCAAAGGTTATAAGCTTTGGAACCTAGAAACTAAGAAGGTAGTGTATAGTCGAGATGTGGTATTTAGAAAAATGAAGGATGATGCTAAACAAGAAGTCCTACCAAGTAAGGAAGAACTAGAGAAATTAGAGTTTGATTTAAAATACGATAAGTCAAACTCTGCAGAATAACATGAATCAGAAGAATAAGATACTCATACTCCAGTATTGAGGAGATCGGTTCGAGAAAGAAGGCTACCGAAAAGGTACACTCCATTTGATTTCCATTCAAATTTTGCTTTGTCTATTAGTGATGATGATCCTAGAACTGTCAGGGAGGCACTGGATTCATAGGATGCAAATATCTGGAAAAGTTCCATGGACGAAGAAATGGCATCTTTGGATAAGAATGAGGCTTGGGATCTAGTGGAGTTTTCGACTGGAAGAAATCCCATTGGAAGCAAATGGGTATTTAAAAAGAAGATGAATGCAAAAGGAAAAGTGGAGAAAGACAAAGCTCGGTTAGTAGCAAAGGGTTATTCCCAGGTTGAGGGAATTGATTTTGGTGAGATTTTTTCTCCTGTTCCCAAGTTAACCTCCATAAGATTTATGTTATTTGTTGCTGCTGCATTTGATTTTGAAATAGAACAAATGGATGTGAAGACAACATTCCTACATGGGGATCTGGAAGAAGAAATCTATATGAATCAAACAGAAGGCTATGATGTGAAGGGAAAGAAGGAGTTGGTATGCAAGATGAAAAAGTCCCTGTATGGTTTAAAACAATCACCAAGGATGTGGTATCAAAATTTTGATACTTGTATTTTGGGAATTGGCTTCACAAGAAGCAAAGAGGATCATTGTGTGTATTTTAAATTAATTGGTGATCATTTGATTTATTTGGTCTTGTATGTGGATGACATGTTGCTGATAGGAAACAAAAAGGAGATTATCCAGGATGTGAAAACTCAATTGTTCTCTAAATTTGACATGAAGGATCTCGATGCTTCAAATTTCATTTTGGGCATGGAAATTAAACGAATCAGAAAAGGAGGAAACTATGGTTAAATCAGAGAAAATATGTCGAGACAATATTGCAGAGGTTTCATATGCAGGAATGTAAATCAGTCAAGGTTCCTATTCCTGTTGGTGTAAAGTTATCTGTAGATTAGTGTCCCAAGACACATGAAGAGGAGGAGGACATGTCTCGTGTTCCATATGCGAGTGCAGTTGTCATTTTGATGTATGCAATGGTTTGTACTAGACCGGACATTGCACATGCAGTGGGAGTTTTGAGCAGGTATATGTCAAAACCAGGGAAGGAGCATTGGACAACAGTAAAAAGCATTTTCAGGTATTTTCCTGGCATTGCTAGCTATGGATTGTGCTACGAAGGAAGACCGGGATTGGAAAAAGTGGTGGATATACATGACTTTGTGGATGCAGACTAGGTTGGAGATCTGGATCGTAGGAGATATACAAGTGGGTATGTGTTTAACCTGTTTGGAGGAGAAATAATTTGGATGATAAAAAGACAGGATGTAGTGGCACTTTCAACTACAGAAGACAAATACATGGTAGCCACTCATGCAAGTAAGGAAGCAATATGGTTACAAATATTGTGTTCATGTATTGGGTTGGTACAACATGTTGTAAGGATAGATTGTGACAATTAGAGTGCAATTTTTCTAGCGAAGAACCCAACTCATCATTCAAAGACAAAGCATATTGATATTCAATATCACTTTGTGAGAGACATGGCTAAAGAAAATAAAGTATTGCTAATGAAGGTGGACACTTTGAAGAATGTTGCAGATTCATTAACAAAATATGTGAGCACTGAGAAGTTCTCTTGGTGTAGAGGATCCATGGGCATTGCTGCCCTAGATTGTTGACTATGTAACCATGTAACCCCCTGTATGCAAAGAAAACAATAAGTGGGAGAATTTTGGGTATGTTTTATATTCTTTGCACGAGTAGTCACATATTTTTCTGCCTCAGAAAACGTGTCACATATTTTAGGTGGTTTTTCGGCACATGGTTTCTTTGTCGATGGTTTTCTATTTCCGGTTAAGAAATTAGGGTTTTGGACTAATCCAGGTCATTGGGTTAGGGTTTTGGATGTCGCTGGATCCTATATGTATATTGTATTGTAAACAATGTAACACAATGAAAATATATAATATGTTGGTTTTCCCGGTTTGGGTTTCCAGGGGAAAAATATCTATGTAATATTTGTATTTTCCATTGTATCTTTTCTAATCTTTTAGTGAATATCTGTTTGCAGTAAATATTGTACAAGGTTAAAATCTACATTTGGTATCAGATCTTTGTTGGCTTTAGGGGGATGCATTTGTGGTCAAGGGTTTGGCTCAGGAATGTGATAAGCCTTGTTACAGTGGGAGATCTGCGATATTGATTTTTCAGGTGAAAAGAAATGGCAAGCAATTCGAAGATGGAGATCGAGAAGTTTAATGGGAAAATTTTTGAGTTGTGGAAGCTCAAGATGCAAAGGCAGTGGGTACTGCATGTTACCTGGTCAACAGATCACCCTCATCAGTGTTGGATGAAAAGACTCCACAAGCGGTATGGACTGGTAAGGAACCTTCTCTCACACATCTCAAGGTATTTAGCTGTGATGCATATGTTCATGTTCCAAAGGAAAACAAGAGTAGGCTAGTTAAGAAGGCCGAAAAGTGTATCTTTATTGGATATAAATATGGTCTCAAAGGTTATAAGCTTTGGAATCCAGAAACTAAGAAGGTAGTGTATAGTCGAGATGTGGTATTTATAAAAATGAAGGATGATGCTAAACAGAAATTCCTACCAAGTAAGGAAGAACCAGAGAAAATAGAGTTTGATTTAAAATATGATAAGTCAAACTCTGCAGAAGAACATGAATCAGAAGAATAAGATCCTCATACTCCAATATTGAGGAGATCGGTTCGAGAAAGAAGGCTACTGGAAAGGTACACTCCATTTGGTTTCCATTCAAATTTTTATTTGTCTATTACTGATGATGATCCTAGAACTGTTAGGGAGGCAGTGGACTCAGAGGATGCAAATCTCTTGAAAAGGGCCATAGATGAAGAAATGGCATCTTTGGATAAGAATGAGGCTTGGGATCTAGTGGAGTTTCCGACTGGAAGAAAGCCCATTGGAAGAAAATGGGTATTTAAAAAGAAGTTGAATGCAAAAGGAAAAGTGGAGAAAGACAAAGCTCTGTTAGTAGCAAAGGGTTATTCCCTGGTTGAAGGAATTGATTTTGGTGAGATTTTTTATCCTTTTGCCAAGTTAACCTCCATAAGATTTATGTTATCTGTTGTTGTTGCATTTGATTTTGAAATAGAACAAATGGATGTTGAGACAACATTCCTACATGGGGATCTGGAAGAAGAAATCTATATGAAGCAACCAGAAGGGTATGTTGTGAAGGGAAAGAAGGAGATGATATGCAAGCTGAAAAAGTCTCTGTATGGTTTAAAATAATCACCAAGGATGTGGTATCAAAAATTTGATACTTATATGTTGGGACTTGTCTTCACAAGAAGCAAAGAGGATCATTGTATCATTTGATTTATTTGGTCTTGTATGTGGATGACATGTTGCTGATAGGAAACAAAAAGGAGATTATCCAGGATGTTAAAACACAATTGTTCTCTAAATTTGACATGAAGGATCTCGGTGCTTCAAATTTCATTTTGGGCATGGAAATTAAATGATATCGGAAAAGGAGGAAACTCTGGTTAAATCAGAGAAAATATGTTGTTACAATATTGCAGAGGTTTAATATGCAGGAATGTAAACCGGTCAAGGCTCCTATTCATGTTGGTGTAAAGTTATCTACAGAACAGTGTCCCAAAACACATGAAGAGGAGGAGGACATGTCTCGTGTTCCATATGTGAGTGCAGTTGAAATTTTTATTTATGCAATGGTCTATACTAGACCGGACATTGCACATGCAGTGGGAGTTTTGAGCATATATATGTCAAAACCAGGGAAGGAGCATTGGACAATAGTAAAAAGGGTTTTCATGTATTTGCTTGGCACTGCTAGCTATGGATTGTGCTACGAAGGAAGACCGGGATTGGAAAAAGTGGTGGATATACATGGATTTGTGGATGCAGACTGGGTTGGAGATCTGGATCGTAGGAGATCTACAAGTGGGTATGTGTTTAACCTGTTTGGAGGAGAAATAAGTTGGATGAGCAAAAGACAGGATGTAGTGGCACTTTCAACTATAGAAGCTGAATACATGGCATCCACTCATGCAAGTAAGGAAGCAATATGGTTAAAAATATTGTTTTCATGTATTGGGTTGGTACAACAAGCTGTAAGGACAGATTGTGACAGTTAGAGTGCAATTTTTCTGTCGAAGAACCCAACTCATCATTCAAAGACAAAGCATATTGATATTCAATATCACTTTGTGAGAGGCATGGTTGAAGAAAAGAAAGTATTGCTGATGAAGGTGGACACTTTGAAGAATGTTGCAGATTCATTAACAAAATATGTGAGCACTGAGAATTTCTCTTGGTGTAGAGGATCCATGGGCATTGCTACCCTAGATTGTTGACTATGTAACCATGTAATCCCCTGTATGCAAAGAAAACAACAAGTGGGAGAATTTTGGGTATGTGTTATATTCTTTGCACGAGTAGTCACATATTTTTTTGCCTCAGAAAACATGTCACATATTTTTCTGCCTCGGAAAACATGTCACATATTTTAGGTGGTTTTTCGGCACATGGTTTCTCTTGCCAATGGTTTTCTATTTTCAATTAAGGAATTAGGGTTTTGGACTAATCCAGGTCATTGGGTTAGGGTTTTGGATGCCACTGGCTCCTATATGTATATTGTATTGTAAACAATGTAACATAATGAAAATATAGAATATGTTAGTTTTCCCGGTTTGGGTTTCCAGGGGAAAAATCTCTGTGTAATGTTTGTATTTTCCATTGTATCTTTTCTGTTCTTTTATTGAATATTTGTTTGCAGTAAATATTGTACAAGGTTAAAATCTACATTTGGTATCATAGCTTTGTTGGCTTCAGGGGGACGGCTTTGTGGTCAAGGGTTTGGCTTAGGACTATGATAAGCCTTGTTACAATGGGAGACCTGTGGTATTGATTTTTCAGGTGAAAAGAAATGGCAAGCAATTCGAAGATGGAGATTGAGAAGTTTAATGGGAAAAGTTTTGAGTTGTGGAAGCTCAAGATGGAAGATCTGTTGGTGGAAAGAGATCAGTGGATCACGGTAGATCTAGGTACTCAACCTATAGGAACTTCAACAAATGACTGGAAAAAGTTGGATCGGAAGGCAAAGAGCACAATCCGACTGTGTCTCTCCGATTCAGTCTTACTAAATGTGTCAAAGGAAGCTACAACCAAGGATTTATTGGAAAAGTTGGGGAAGTTGTATGAGTCTAAGTCCCTGGTAAATAAACTATTTTTGAGAAAGAAGTTGTATAACCTAAGGATAAGAGATGGAGATTCGGTGGTAGAGCATTTGAACGCCTTCAATACTATGGTAAGTCAGTTAGTATCTGTTGAGATTAAAATTTCAGATGAAGATAAATGTATTAGTTTACAGTGTTCTTTACCAGACTCCTGGGATAGTCTGGTTGTGTCCATAGGTAGTGATACAACTACCTTGAATTTTGATGAAGTGGTCTCTTCCTTGTTGTCGGAGGAGATGAGACAGAAGAATATGGAAGGACAGAGCACAAACACATTATTTGCAAGAGGACGTTCCCAGGAAAGGAATAGATCTAATTTCTCAAGTGGGACATCTAAGTCTAAGGGTAGATCTAAATCTCCCGGAAAGTTTGTAAGGGTATGTTGGAGATGTGGAAAATAAGGGCACTACAAGAAGCAATGTAGATCCAAGGTTGAGAAAAAGAAGGTATCTGAAGAATATCATTCTACAGAAGAAAATACCTCCAAGGAATAAGGAGGGGATGTGTACTTGGCTTCTTCAACCACACAAGCATATCATGAGGCATGGTCAGTTGACTCTGGTGCATCCTTTCATATGACTCCCCACAGGGACTGGTTCTGTGAATATGAAAGGCTTGATGGAGGTAATGTTTTCTTAAGTGATGATTTGACAACCAGAATCATAGGATGGGGAAAAGTCAAGTTGAGGCTCATAGATGGAAGGATTAGAACACTGCCCAGTGTTCTGCACATCCCATATTTGGCTAGAAATTTGATTTATGTAAGCAAAATGGACAATGCAGGGGTAAAAACAATATTTGAAAAGGAAACTTGCAGGATTGTTTGAGGAGAAATGGTGTTGCTGAAAGGAGTTCGGTTTGGAACTCTATATAAGCTGGAAGGAAGCACTATTAGTGATGGGTGTAATAGTTTCATTGTTCCTGATATTGGAGTTGAAGAAGAAAAAACTCCTACAGTCTTTGGAGAAAAGGTTATGCTGTGGCATCGAATACTGGGGCATATTCGAGAGAAGGGTCTTCGAATACTACACTGTAAAGGTGTGTTTAACTGCTATCTGGATTTTGATTTATGTGAACATTGTCTATATGGGAAGCAGAATCGGGTAAGATTCCCCTCTGGTGCAAAGAGGGCAGAAGGAATTTTACAACTAGTTCAGAGTGATGTTTTTGGACCTGTGTCGGTCCCATCATTGGGAAAATATGTGTACTACGTCTCATTTATAGATGACTTCTCGAGGAATACTTGGATATATTTCCTCAGGAAGAAATCTAAAGTCTTTGATAGGTTTAAAGAGTTTAAGGCTCTTGTTGAGAATAAAACAGAGAAAATGATTAAGGTGTTGAGGACAGATAATGGCGGAGAGTTTCGCGCGAATGTATTTGAATAATTCTGTAAGAAGTGCGGTATAGTAAGAAAGAATACTACTCCATACACACCTCAACATAATGGAGTTGTAGAAAGGATGAATAGGACGCTGATGGAAAAATAAAGGTGCATGCTCAGTGGTGTCGGGTTAGGGCAAGAATTCTGGGCAAAGGCAATGGGTAATGCATGTTACCTGGTCAACAGATCACCCACATCAACGTTGGATGAAAAGACTCCACAAGCGGTATGGACTGGTAAGGAACCTTCTCTCACACATCTCAAGGTATTTAGCTATGATGCATATGTTCATGTTCCAAAGGAAGACAAGAGTAAGCTAGTTAAGAAGGCCGAAAAGTGTATCTTTATTGGATATAAATATGGTCTCAAAGGTTATAAGTTTTGGAACCCAGAAACTAAGAAGGTAGTGTATAGCTGAGATGTGGTATTTATAAAAATGAAGGATGATGCTAAACAGGAAGTCCTACCAAGTAAGGAAGAACCAGAGAAAATAGAGTTTGATTTAAAATATGATAAGTCAGACTCTACAGAAGAACATGAATCAAAAGAATAAGATCATCATACTTCAGTATTGAGGAGATCGATTCGAGAAAGAAGGCTACTGGAAAGGTACACTCCATTTGATTTCCATTCAAATTTTTCTTTGTCTATTAATGATGATGATCCTAGAACTATCAGGGAGGTAGTGGATTCAGAGGATGAAAATCTCTGGAAAAGGGCCATGGACAAAGAAATGGAATCTTTGGATAAGAATGAGGCTTGGGATCTAGTGGAGTTTCCGACAGGAAGAAAGCCCATTGGAAGCAAATGGGTATTTAAAAAGAAGTTGAATGCAAAAGGAAAAGTGGAGAAAGACAAAGCTCGGATAGTAGCAAAGGGTTATTTCCAGGTTGAGGGAATTGATTTTGGTGAGATTTTTTCTCCTTTTTCCAAGTTAACCTCCATAAAATTTATGTTATCTGTTGCTATTGCATTTGGTTTTGAAATAGAACAAATGAATGTGAAGACAAAATTTCTACATGGGGATTTGGAAGAAGAAATCTATATGAAGCAACCAAAAGGGTATGTTGTGAAGGGAAAGAAGGAGATGGTATGCAAGCTGAAAAAGTCCCTGTATGGTTTAAAACAATCACCAAGGATGTGGTATCAAAAATTTGATACTTATATGTTGGGACTTGTCTTCACAAGAAGCAAAGAGGATCACTGTATCATTTGATTTATTTGGTCTTGTATGTGGATGACATGTTGCTGATAGGAAACAAAAAGGAGATTATCCAGGATGTGAAAACACAATTGTTATCTAAATTTGACATGAAGGATCTTGGTGCTTCAAATTTCATTTTGGGCATGGAAATTAAACGAGATCGGAAAAGGAGGAAACTCTGGTTAAATCAGAGAAAATATGTCGAGACAATATTGCAGAGGTTTAATATGCAGGAATGTAAACCGATCAAGGTTCTTATTCTTGTTGGTGTAAAGTTATCTGCATAACTATGTCCCAAAACACATGAAGAGGAGGAGGACATGTCTCGTGTTCCATATGCGAGTGCAGTTGGCATTTTTATGTATGCAATGGTCTATACTAGACCGGACATTGCACATGCAGTGGGAGTTTTGAGCAGGTATATGTCAAAACCAGGGAAGGAGCATTGGACAACAGTAAAAAGGGTTTTCAGGTATTTGCGTGGCACTGCTAGCTATGGATTGTGCTACGAAGGAAGACCGGGATTGGAAAAAGTGGTGGATATACATGGATTTGTAGATGCAGACTGGGTTGGAGATCTGGATCGTAGGAGATCTACAAGTGGGTATGTGTTTAACCTGTTTGGAGGAGAAATAAGTTGGATGAGAAAAACACAGGATGTAGTGGCACTTTCAACTACAGAAGTTGAATACATGGCAGCCACTCATGCAAGTAAGGAAGCAATATGGTTAAAAATATTGTGTTCATGTATTGGGTTGGTACAACAAGATGTAAGGATAGATTGTAACAGTCAGAGTGCAATTTTTATATCGAAGAACCCAACTCATCATTCAAAGACAAAGCATATTGATATTCAATATCACTTTGTGAGAGGCATGGTTGAAGAAAAGAAAGTATTGTTGATGAAGGTGGACACTTTGAAGAATGTTGCAGATTCATTAACAAAATTTGTGAGCACTGAGAAGTTCTCTTGGTGTAGAGGATCCATGGGCATTGTTGCCCTCGATTGTTGACTATGTAACCATGTAACCCCCTGTATGTAAAGAAAACAACAAGTGGGAGAATGTTGGGTATGTGTTATATTCTTTGCACGAGTAGTCACATATTTTTTTGCCTCGGAAAACATGTCACATATTTTTCTTCCTCGGAAAATGTGTCACATATTTTAGGTGTTTTTTTAGCACAAGGTTTCTCTTGCCGATGGTTTTCTATTTTCGGTTAAGGAATTAGGGTTTTGGACTAATCCAGGTCACTGGGTTAGGTTTTTGGATGCCACTGGATCCTATATGTATATTGTATTGTAAACATTGTAACTTAATGAAAATATAGAATATGTTAGTTTTCCTGGTTTGGGTTTCATGGGGAAAAATCTTTCTGTAATGTTTGTATTTTCCATTGTATCTTTTCTTTTCTTTTCTTTTAGTGAATATTTATTTGCAGTAAATATTGTACAAGGTTAAAATCTACATTTGGTATCATAGCTTTGTTGGCTTCAAGGGGACACCTTTGTGGTCAAGGGTTTGGCTCAGGACTGTGATAAGCCTTATTACAGTGGCAGATCTGTGGTATTGATTTTTCAGGTGAAAAGAAATGGAAAGCAATTCGAAGATGGAGATTGAGAAGTTTAATGGGAAAAATTTTGAGTTTGTGAAGCTCAAGATGGAAGATCTGTTGGTGGACAAAGGTCAGTGGATCGTGGTAGATCCAGGTACTCCACCTACAGGAAATTCAACAAATGACTGGAAAAAGTTGGATCGGAAGGCAAAGAGCACAATCCGACTGTGTCTCTCTGATTCAATATTATTGAATGTGTCAGAGGAAACGACAACCAAGGATTTATGGAAAAATTTGGGGAAGTTGTATGATTCTAAGTCCCTGGTAAATAAACTATTCCTGAGAAAGAAGTTGTATAACCTGAGGATGAGAGATAGAGATTTGTTGGTAGAGCATTTGAATGCCTTCAATACTATGGTTAGTCAGTTAGTATTTGTTGAGATTACAATTTCAGATGAAGATAAATGTATTAGTTTACTGTGTTCTTTACCAGACTCCTAGGATAGTCTGTTTGTGGCTGTAGGTAGTGATACAACTGCCTTGAATTTTGATGAAATGGTCTCTTCCTTGTTGTCGGAGGAGATGAGTCAGAAGAATATGGAAGGACAAAGCATAGACACATTATTTGCAAGAGGACATTCCCAGGAAAGGAATAGATCTAATTTCTCAATTGGGACATCTAAGTCTAAGGGTAGATCTAAATCTCCCGGAAAGTTTGTAAGGGTATGTTGGAGATGTGGAAAAGAAGGTCACTACAAGAAGCAATTTAGATCCAAGGTTGAGAAACAGAAGGTATTTGAAGAATCTCATTCTACATAAGAAAAGACCTCCAAGGAAGAAGGAGGGGGTGTGTACTTGGCTTCTTCAACCACAAATGCAGATCATGAGGCATGGTTATTTGACTCTGGTGCATCCTTTCATATGACTCCCCACAGGGAGTGGTTATGTGAATATGAAAGGGTTGATGGAGGTAATGTTTTCTTAGGTGATATTCGACAACCAGAATCATAGGACGGGGAAAAGTCAAGTTGAGGCTCATAGATGGAAGGATTAGAACACTACCTGGTGTTCTGCACATCCCAGATTTGGCCAAAAATTTGATTTATGTAAGAAAAATGGACGATGCAGGGATAAAAACAATATTTGAAAAGGAAACCTGTAGGATGGTTCGAGGAGAAATGGTGTTGCTGAAAGGAGTTCGGTTTGGAAATCTTTATAAGATGGAAGGAAGCACTATTAGTGATGGGTGTAATAGTTCCATTGTTCCTGATATTGGAGTTGAAGAATAAAAAACTCCTACAGTCTCTGGAGAAAAGGTTATGCTGTGGCATCAAAGACTGGGGCATATCCGAGAGAAGGGTCTTCGAATACTACACGGTAAAGGTATGTTTAACTGCTCTCTAGATTTTGATTTCTGTGAACATTGTCTATATGGGAAGTAGAATCGGGTAAGATTCCCCTTTGGTGCAAAGAGGGCAGAAGGAATTTTGCAGCTAGTTCAGAGTGATGTTTTTGGACCTGTGTCGGTCCCATCATTGGGAAAATTTGTGTACTGTGTCTCATTTATAGATGACTTCTCAAGGAATACTTGGATATATTTCCTTAGGAAAAAATCTGAAGTATTTAACATGTTTAAAGATTTTAAGGCTTTTGTTGAGAATCAAACAGAGAAAATGATTAAGGTGTTGAGGATAGATAATGGCAGAGAGTTCTTCGGGAATGAATTTGAATAATTCTGTAAGAAGTGTGGTATAGCAAGGTAGAAGACTACTCCATACACACCTCAACATAATGGAGTTGTAGAAAGGATGAACAGGACGCTGGTGGAAAAATTAAGGTGCATGCTTAGTTGTGTCGGGTTAAGGAAAGAATTATAGGCAGAGGTAGTGGGTACTTCATGTTACCTGGTCAACAGATCACCCTCATCAACGTTGGATGAAAAGACTCCACAAGAGGTATGGACTGGTAAGGAACCTTCTCTCACACATCTCAACGTATTTGGTTGTGATGCATATATTCATGTTCCAAAGGAAAACAAGAGTAAGCTAGATAAGAAGGTCGAAAAGTGTATCTTTATTGGATATAAATATGGTCTCAAAGGTTATAAGATTTAGAACCCAGAAACTAAGAAGGTAGTGTATAAACGAGATGTGGTATTTAGAAAAATGAAGGATGATGCTAAACAGGAAGTCCTACCAAGTAAGGAAGAACCAGAGAAAATAGAGTTTGATTTAAAATATGATAAGTCAGACTCTGTAGAAGAACATGAATCAGAAGAATAAGATCCTCATACTCCAGTATTGAGGATATCCGTTCGAGAAAGAAGGCTACCGGGAAGGTACACTCCATTTGATTTCCATTCAAATTTTGTTTTGTCTATTACTGATGATGATCCTAGAACTATCAAGGAGGCAATGGATTTAGAGGATGCAAATCTCTGGAAAAGGGCCATGGATGAAGAAATGACATCTTTGGATAAGAATGAGGCTTGGGATCTAGTGGAGTTTCCGACTGGAAGAAAACCCATTGGAAGCAAATGTGTATTTAAAAAGAAGCTGAATCCAAAAGGAAAAGTGGAGAAAGACAAAGCTTGGTTAGTAGCAAAGGGTTATTCCCAGGTTGAGGGAATTGATTTTGGTGAGATTTTTTCTCCTATTGCCAAGTTAACCTCCATAAGATTTATGTTATCTGTTGTTGTTGCATTTGATTTTGAAATAGAACAAATGGATGTGAAGACAACATTCCTACATGGGGATCTGGAAGAGGAAATTTATATGAAGCAACCAGAAGGCTATGTTGTGAAGGGAAAGAAGGAGATGGTATGCAAGCTGAAAAAGTCCCTGTATGGTTTAAAACAATCACCAAGGATGTGGTATCAAATATTTGATACTTATATGTTGGGAATTGGCTTCACAAGAAGAAAAGAGGATCACTGTGTGTATTTTAAATTAATTGGTGATCATTTGATTTATTTGGTCTTGTATGTGGATGACATGTTGCTGATAGGAAACAAAAAGGAGATTATCCAGGGTGTGAAAACTCAATTGTTCTCTAAATTTGACATGAAGGATATCGATGCTTCAAATTTCATTTTGGGCATGGAAATTAAACGAGATCAAAAAAGGAGGAAACTCTGGTTAAATAAGAGAAAATGTGTCGAGACAATATTGCAGAGGTTTAATATGCAGGAATGTAAACTAGTCAAGGTTCCTATTCTTGTTGGTGTAAAGTTATCTGTAGATTAGTGTCCCAAGACACATGAAGAGGAGGAGGACATGTATCGTGTTCCATACGCGAGTGCAGTTGAAATTTTGATGTATGCAATGGTCTGTAATAGACTGGACATTGCACATGCAGTGAGAGTTTTGAGCAGGTATATGTCAAAACCAAGGAAGGAGCATTGGACAACAGTAAAAAGGGTTTTCAGGTATTTGCCTGACACTACTAGCTTTGGATTGTGCTACGAAGGAAGACTGGGATTGGAAAAAGTGGTGGATATACATGGCTTTGTGGATGGAGACTGGGTTGGAGATCTAAATCGTAGGAGATCTACAAGTGGGTATGTGTTTAACCTGTTTGGAGGATAATTAAGTTGGATGAGAAAAAGACAGGATGTAGTGGCACTTTCAACTACAGAAGTTAAATACATGGAAGCCACTCATGCAAGGAAGGAAGCAATATGGTTAAAAATATTGTGTTCATGTATTGGGTTGGTACAACAAGTTGTAAGGATAGATTGTGACAGTCAGAGTGCAATTTTTCTGGCAAAGAACCCAACTCATCATTCAAAGACAAAGCATATTGATATTCAATATCACTTTGTGAGAGACAAGGTTGAAGAAAAGAAAGTATTGTTGATGAAGATGGACATTTTGAAGAATGTTGCAGATTGATTAACAAAATATGTGAGCATTGAGAGGTTCTCTTGGTGTAGAGGATCCATGGGCATTGTTGCCCTGGATTGTTGACTATGTAACCATGTAACCCCTTGTATGCAAAGAAAACAACAAGTGGGAGAATTTTGGGTATGTGTTATATTCTTTGCACGAGTAGTCACATATTTTTCTACCTTGGTAAACGTGTCACATATTCTTCTACCTCAAAAAATGTGTCACATATTTTAGGTGGTTTTTCAGCACATGGTTTCTTTGTCGATGGTTTTCTATTTTCGGTTAAGGAATTAGGGTTTTGGACTAATCCAGGTCATTGGGTTAGGGTTTTGGATGTCGTTGGCTCCTATATGTATATTGTATTGTAAACAATGTAACACAATGAAAATATAGAATATGTTGGTTTTCCCGGTTTGGGTTTCCAGGGGAAAAATCTTTGTGTAATGTTTGTATTTTCCATTGTGTCTTTTCTGTTCTTTTACTGAATATATTTTTGCAGTAAATATTGTACAAGGTTAAAATCTACATTTGGTATCAGATCCTTTTTGGCTTCAGGGGGACGCCTTTGTGGTCAAGACTGTGATAAGCCTTGTTACAGTGGGAGATCCGCGGTATTGATTTTTCAGGGTAAAATAAATGGCAAGAAATTCGAAGATGGAGATCGAGAAGTTTAATGGGAAAAGTTTTTAGTTGTGGAAGCTCAATATGGAAGATATGTTGGTGGACAGAGATCATTGGATCGTGGTAGATCCAGGTACTCCACCTACAGGAACTTCAACAGATGACTGGAAAAAGTTGGATCGGAAGGCAAAGAGCACAATCCAACTGTGTCTCTTTGACTCAGTATTACTGAATGTGTCAGAGGAAGGTACAACCAAGGATTTATGGGAAAATTTGGCTAAGTTGTATGAGTCTAAGTCCCTGGTAAATAAACTATTCCCGAAAAAGAAGTTGTATAACCTGAGGATGAGAGATGGATATTCGGTGGCAGAGCATTTGAACGCATTCAATACTATGGTAAGTCAGTTAGTATCTATTGAGATTAAAATTTCAGATGAAGATAAATGTATTAGTTTACTGTGTTCTTTACCAGACTCCCGGGATAGTCTGGTTGTGGCCATAGGTAGTGATACAACTACCTTAAAGTTTGATGAAGTGGTCTCTTCCTTATTGTCGGAGGAGATGAGACGAAAGAATATGGAAGGACAGAGCACAAACACATTATTTGCAAGAGGACATTCCCAGGAAAGGAATAGATCTAATTTCTCAAGTGGGACATCTAAGTCTAAGGGTAGATCTAAATCTCCCGGAAATTTTGTAAGGGTATGTTGGAGATGTGGAAAAGAAGGGCACTACAAGAAACAGTGTAGATCCAAGGTTGAGAAAAAGAAGGGATCTGAAGAATCTCATTCTAAAGAAGAAAAGACCTCCAAGGAAGAAGGAGGGGATGTGTACTTGGCTTCTTCAACCACACATGCAGATCATGAGGCATTGTTGGTTGACTCTGGTGCATCCTTTCATATGAATCCCCACGGGGAGTGGTTCTGCGAATATGAAAGGCTTGATGGAGGTAATGTTTTCTTAAGTGATGATTCGACAACCAGAATCATAGGATGGGAAAAAGCCAAGTTGAGGCTCATAGATGGAAGGATTAGAACACTGCCTGGTGTTCTGCACATCCCAGATTTGGCCAGAAATTTGATTTATGTAAGAAAAATGGACGATGCAGGGGTAAAAACAATATTTAAAAAGGAAACCCGCAGGATGGTTCGAGGAGCAATGGTGTTGCTTAAATGAGTTCAATTTTTAAATCTGTATAAGCTGGAAGGAAGCATTATTAGTGATGGGTGTAATAGTTCCATTGTTCCTGATATTGGAGTTGAAGAAGAAGAAACTCCTACAGTCTCTGGAGAAAAGGTTATGTTGTGGCATCAAAGACTGGGGCATATCCGAGAGAAGGGTCTTCGAATACTACATGGTAAAGGTATGGATGAAGGTATGTTTAACTTCTCTTTGGATTTTGATTTCTGTGAACATTGTCTATATTGGAAGCAAAATCGGGTAAGATTCCCCTCTGGTGAAAAGAGGGCAGAAGGAATTTTGCAGCTAGTTCAGAGTGATGTTTTTGGACCTGTGTTGGTCCCATCATTGGGAAAATTTGTGTACTACGTCTCATTTATATATGACTTATCGAGGAATACTTGGATATATTTCCTCAGGAAGAAATCTAAAGTCTTTGACAGATTTAAAGAGTTTAAGGCTCTTGTTGAGAATCAAACAGAGAAAAGGATTAAGGTGTTGACGACAAATAATGGCGGAGAGTTAACCTCCATAAGATTTATGTTATCTGTTGTTGGTGCATTTTATTTATAAATAGAACAAATGTATGTGAAGACAACATTCCTACATGGGGATCTGGAAGAAGAAATCTATATGAAGCAACCAAAAGGCTATGTTGTGAAGGGAAAGAAAGTGTTGGTATGCAAGCTGAAAAAGTCCCTATATGGTTTAAGACAATCACCAAGGATGTGGTATCAAATATTTTATACTTATATGTTGGGACTTGGCTTCACAAGAAGCAAAGAGGATCACTGTGTGTATTTTAAATTAATTGGTGATCATTTGATTTATTTGGTCTTGTATGTGGATGACATGTTGCTGATAAGAAACAAAAAGGAGATTATCCAGGATGTGAAAATTCAATTGTTCTCTAAATTTGACATGAAGGATCTCAGTGCTTCAAATTTCATTTTGAGCATGGAAATTAAACGAGATCAAAAAAGGAAGAAACTTTGGTTAAATTAGAGAAAATATGTCAAGACAATATTGCAGAGGTTTAATATGCAGGAATGTAAACCGGTCAAGGTTCCTATTCCTGTTGGTGTAAAGTTATCTGCAGATCAGTGTCCCAAGACACATGAAGAGGAGGAGGACATGTCTCGTGTTCCATTTGCGAGTGCAGTTGGCATTTTGATGTATGCAATGGTTTGTACTAGACCAAACATTGCACATGTAGTGGGAGTTTTGAGCAGGTATATGTCAAAACCAGGGAAGGAGCATTAGACAACAACAAAAAGGGTTTTCAGGTATTTGTGTTGCACTACTAGCTATGGATTGTGCTACGAAGGAAGACCAGGATTGGACAAAGTGGTGGATATACATGGCTTTGTGGATGTAGACTGGGCTGAAGATTTGCATTGTAGGAGATCTATAAGTGGGTATGTGTTTAACCTATTTGGAGGAGAAATAAGTTGGATGAGAAAAAGACAGGATGTAGTGGCACTTTCAACTACAGAAGTTGAATACATGGCAACCACTCATGCAAGTAAGGAAGTTATATGGTTACAAATATTGTGTTCATGTATTGGGTTGGTACAACAAGCCTTAAGGATAGATTGTGACAGTCAGAGTGCAATTTTTCTGGCGAAGAACCCAACTCATCATTTAAAGAAAAAACATATGATATTCAATATCACTTTGTGAGAGACATGGCTGAAGAAAATAAAGTATTGTTGATGAAGGTGGACACTTTGAAGAATGTTGTAGATTCATTAACAAAATCTGTGAGCACTGAGAAGTTCTCTTGGTGTAGAGGATCCATGGGCATTGTTGCCCTGGATTGTTGACTATGTAACCATGTAACCCCTTGTATGCAAAGAAAACAACAAGTGGGAGAATGTTGGGTATGTGTTATATTCTTTGCATGAGTAGTCACATATTTTTCTGCCTTGGAAAACATGTCACATATTTTTCTGCCTCGGAAAATGTGTCACATATTTTAGGTGGTTTTTCGGCACATGGTTTCTTTGTCGATGGTTTTCTATTTCCGGTTAAGGAATTAAGGTTTTGGACTAATACAAGTCATTGGGTTAGGTTTTTGAATGCCATTGGCTCCTATATGTATATTGTATTGTAAACAATGTAACACAATGAAAATATAGAACATGATGGTTTTCCCGGTTTGGGTTTCTAGGGGAAAAATCTTTGTGTAATGTTTGTATTTGCCATTGTATCTTTTTTGTTATTTACTGAATATATGTTTGCAGTAAATATTGTACAAGGTTAAAATCTACACAATGGAGACAACCCCTTGTAAGTGCCCAAAGATGGCCAAAGTGCAACATTAGGCACTGAATTTTCTTTTTAGACATCATTGAGTCTAAGGGAAAATCTAATGCTCCCATCACGTTCGACCCATTATTCTTGGTAAACCCATGTTGAGTTGCACTAGCATCCTACACTTGTAGTGCTTCTTCCAATACCTGCACTAGCCTTGAGACATCATTCTCCAAGCTTTTTGGCATGTCTAAGGGTTTCCTCAACTGTGAATCCTCCTGAAAAAATTCCCCTTAAGATGATTTTTCTCCTTCCTTCAATAGAATAGTTTTTGCTTCCTTCACTGGGCATCGAGCTATATTGTCTTTCTTCCTCCAAACCTTCGTGGTGAATTTGAGGGTGCAATCATTAACCAAATGACCATAAGTGTGACAACGAGAACTCTGGAAAGGAGTCCCCTCTATGAATTGACAATAGTGCTTATTCCCAACCTCAAGGTTGATCTTTTCTACCAATCCTTCATATTCACTTAGATAAGAATATGAGTTATCGTGCAAGAGTTAGAGTGATGGATTCTATCATTTGCCTCTAGGAAGATGCCTACACTATGTCCAACAACTTTAAACACATTCATTGAACAAAATTTTAGTTTCAACCTTAGTAGCTTCATCCAGATCGATCATTGAGAGGATCTTTTTGTGCAAGGATCAAAACAAGGACTCAATTTATTTAGAGATAAATTTGTAGGACCCACAACCAATGCCTACCTAACACCATCATAGCTTTCTATTCTCTCCTAAATGTAAATGTGATCCAACCTCTTACCAATAAGTGAAATTATGGGAGATAGTCTAGACACGACTTCCAAACTTCGGCTATCCATACCTTTAAACTACTCTCTAACATGTATCATCCAAAAAAAACCCGTCAAGGCTCTATTCACCATATCCACCACCTCATGCTTATTGATGTCCTCACCAAGGATTAGACTAATCTTCTACTTTGAAGCGTAACACATTTTGTTCTGTGCTTCCCTAGATGAACAAGTATTGGATCTTTTCACTTCAAACCACCTTCCATGCCCTCTAAACTTTGAATTCCTTGAGGACCAACTTTGAATACACTTCATCCTTTTGGGTTCACTTAACCAAAAGATATTAGGTTCGAGGTTCCCCTTCGATGATCTACATAAGTTGTTAATAGAATCTAACAATACCCCATCGTTCAACAACAACGAACAAGTTTTAGACTCACCTCTACCACAACCTGTCAAGGAAGACAATGGAATGTTTTCCAAGCTCGAGGAAACAATAAAGTTTACTTTCTTATTTCTCTTGTCACATGTCCCTCCAGGACATGACTTTCATGAGCTCATATCAATATTTTCAGCATTGTCAAATCCATACTTGACCACTATCCTTCCCTCCTTGGAAATACAACCTTGTGCTTATGAATATTTTAAGTTTTTTGTCCAATCGTCCCAAGCCCCCATGGGTTTTCATAACATTATCTTCCTCTACAACCTTAGAGAAAAAATGTCACTTGGAGAAAGTAGTACATCCTACAAGAGGCTCTTTCAAATAACCTATTTGTTCTTCAACCATCTCTATGATTAAGGAAACTCTAGCTTTGCATAACCCTAGCTCTCACCTAATGTACTTCAAGGAAAGGTTTTACATTTCAAATAATAAATCTAAACTAATGTTTAATACTTCGAACTTAAAAATATACAAAATAATTTCTTGAAAAAAAGGACGGCATTGAAATAATGTTTGAAAAATGTGGTGGCACAGAAAAAATGTTAGGGATCCCAATGTTGAGGTGGTTAATGGGCTTAATCCCTTAGGGACACTTACTATTCCTTGAATATTCAAGACACAATTTTTGCAATTATAACTTCTATAAATAATTACTCTCAAAATTTAGTACCATTGTTTTTCCTTCTGCCATTATTCATATTCATATGTGGGAGTAAAAACCTTTATAGGAACATTGAAAATTTTAGGAAACTAATTACCCAATTTTTAGGATCAAAGATATTTTTTTGTACTTTTTGAATTCTACAAATATATCTCTAGAATATAAAAAATTATATAGAACTTTGTATACCATTTTTAAATATGTTATGGTTTTGTATGTGAAATATTTTACTCATATTCTTTATATTATATATTTTGAAAAATAAATGGAATATCTTTTACTCTATTGTATTACATGTTTTATAGCAAATATTGTATCTCTTTTAAACTCAACTATATTTAAAACTAAGACATAACATGAAGATGAGATAGAAACTATATATTTCCTCAAAATCTTTAAAATACAAATTATTTGCAAATAAGCCTAATAAATAGCATTACAAGTTTATTTCAAAATTTTATATAAACCATATTATACACAACATAATTACAAATTCATTTCAAATATAGAAGCCATATTATACAGTGACATATATCCCTACTAAATAGATTCAAAATCTTTAAAATCCAAATTAATTATGCTAATAAATATAAATGTGAATTCAGTTTTTAGGATATTTATTGAAATGATTTAATACACCTTTTGTTTTTAATAAAAGCTTTAAAAATTCTCTCGCAAAATATATATTACATAGTTGACACTAGACACGGGTCCAAATCTCTAAGATTCCACATAGATTATGAATTAATATAAGGGACATGTCATGACAATTTTCATGCATACTCTCTAAGATTCCACATAGATTATGAATTAATATAAGGGACATATCATGAAATTTTTCATGCATGGACATATTAGGATATTTTTTACAAAAGTGTTTTTGGTTCAGGAATGATACATGTGCATAATGCATCACCATAATAAATCATTATGGTGATGACACCATAATGATTTATTATGATGTCATCACTCCATAATGCATCACAATAATAAATCATTTACAATGCCTTTGATATTAGCAATGCTATGAAAATGATTACAAATATGATAATTCATTTACAATGCCTTTGATATTATTTCAAAAGATATTTGTTGTCATAATAATTTATGATGCCTTTGATATTGATATTAGCAATGCTATGAAAATAATTACAAATATCATAGATGTTGAGTATCATACTTAGTATATATTGTTTTCCATTTATATGAGTATGATATTTTACAATAAACTTTATTGTTTTAAATTACTATTAAAAATGGGAATACTACATTGGTTATCCTTGTTTATAAAAAATGGTTATATGTAATTTAAATTTTTATAACACAACTAAGTAAATTGTCATAGCCATGGATCGAGTAAAGGATATGATCTTTCTCATTACATCCTTTTAACTGTTTTTCAGAATTAGTACATAGTATGATTTTTTTTTATTATAAATTTATTTACTTGATTATAGAAGTTATTAAACTAAATATTTATTTACTTGATTATAGAAGTTATTAAACTAAATATTTATTTACTTGATTATAGAAGTTATCAAACCAAATGTTATCAACTTATAAGATGGATTGAGTGTTTTACTAGATTTTATTCAACTTTAATCTCACTTTATTTAAGTTTACTATGTTTTAGTAATCCACTCTTCTAAAAATTAATTTTAAACAATTGGAAAGAGGGGTAAACATGGTATAATCAAAATGAAACATTCAACTTTTATATATATCCATTTATATCTCATACTTGTCACATATGTGGCATTATTCACAATAGACATATACCCATGCAACGTATCAAGTTAATGTTTAGGAAATTAAAATTTATATACCCGTGCTTCTGATTCCATGTGGGTCTCGAGAAAGCATTTTAATGGATTTCAAGGATTTCCTAATCACGGATTACCCATGGACATGATCTAATGCAACATATCCAAGATAATGTTTTGAAAAATAAATTCAAATATCTATGCTTCAAATTATGTGTAGGCCTTAGGAAAAAATTTCAATGAATTTCAAGGATTTCTTGGTTGAAGATTGCCCATGAAATATATACAAGGCATTATGCAAGATCTCTAAGCTAAAGTTTAAAAAATTAAAATTTAAAACTGATGATTGTAACTCTGTGTAGGCACCGAGAAAGCATTTCAATGGATTACAAGGATTTTCTCGGTCGAAGATTACCCATGGATATGATCAGATGCAACATATATAAGACATTGTGCAACACATCTAAATTTATGTTTAGAAAATTAAACTTTATTTATCCATGCTTCTAATTCCATTTAGGCCTTGGTAAAGCATTTGAAAGGATTTCAAGTATTCCCTAGTTCATCCAGGTGGATATCGGTGGCCACCCACCTATTCCACTGGCTCAAAAAACTGTTTTCCACCTTGGCAGTTTTTCAGTAGTTTTTCGGGTTCCAAAGTTTCGAGTCTGTTTTGAGGCCCTAAACGACGTTTTTTTGGGATTTGGAGCCCAGGTGATTATTGAAATCATTGACCCGGGCCAGTCGAAAATTGTTCTTCTCGATTAGACCTTTCCAACGAGCTATCGTGTGCCTAAACAAAGATCATATGCGAAAGTTACGACCCCAGGAAGTTGATGTACTAACTTATCCAAATGGGGCTCACGTGAATTTTGGTGCTTCATCTCCTAGGGTTAGGTTTTTGGATGTCTAGGGTTTTTTACATTCCTGTTTATTGTAAAAGGCCTTCAGAGCCTCATTATAACCATCTTCTTGCAAATGAGCACAATTTTCACATCTCTTCTTAGAGATAATCCACCACCATTCCAACAAGCTTGTTTTTTGTTGCATTTTACAGTTTCACCTTATTTCCTTATTGAATAGAAAACTAGTTTTACTGTATCTCTGTTATTTTGTGTTAAGAATATTTTAATAATTTGTATTCATTTCATTCTTCTCATAAAATCCGGATCAATGGTATCAGAGCGGCCTACTCCTTGCCGTCTTAATGCATGTCCCCAACGAGGTCAGGGTACAAATAATTGGGTCTCAAGCTTGTTTCTATTGAGGACAAAAGATCTCGCACACCCAAGCGACCTCTCATGGCAGTAGAAAAGAAAGATGACGGGACATGAGATCCTTTCAAAATGTTGCTTGAGGAATCCCTCACTCAAGAGAGGAACAATATGATGGATATTTTCCCGCAAATCCTTCGATGGCTACTAATAGGCCACACATCTTCCTTGAGCGGAGGCGTCGCCCCCTTCAAAATACAAATCAACTTTGATATTCCTATATTTGAAGGTCAAATAGATGCAGATGTTGTAGACAAGTGGTTGAATCTGCTAGAAGGGTATTTTTCTGTCCATAACTTTTCGAATAGAGAAAATATTACTTTTTCGCTCCTCAAAGTTGTTCCCCATGTCAAAGATTAGTGGGAAACTTTCTGTGAGAAAAAGGAAACAAAGGAACCCTCATTATTTACAGTCATGACCACCTAGGAATCCTTCAAGGATGCTATTAAGGAACAATACTACCCTGTTGGAAGTTATGATGACTCGTATACCAAATGGACCACACTGCGGCAAGAAAGAGACCAAGCAATGCCAGAGTTCACAAATATCTTCCATACCTTGCGCACCAAGCTGGGTATCAAAGATTCAAAGTGACATCTGGTGCTCTAGTATCGCGGTGCTCTACATAGATACATCCAGACCGAAATGGAATTTCTAAACATCTCGTCCTTGGGCGCGACCTACTGATATACCATCAAAATCGAGTAGAAGCTTAAACAAAAGACACGACAATTTGGGCCTGGGAACCCCTCACAGCAAAATCTAGGAAAGAGCGGCCCTAACCCACAAAATAAAGGACAAAGAAAATATGGACAATATCAGGACAACCAATCCAAGCCGCAAGCAAAGAAGGACATTGTAAATACAAAGAAAGATATCGAGAAGTGGTGTGACTTCCATAATGTTAGAAAACAAGGATCACAAAGGAATAAAATTTAAAAAAATGCGGAAATAAAACACAGAAGATACACAATACAATAGAGACACAGATATACATGGTTCACCCAGTGTGGGCTACGTCCACTAGAGAAATTTCCAGGTCCTTCCTTTATTATTATCCAACAAATGAAGGGATACAACCTACAACAAACTCATTGTAACTTCCTCTTCTTTCTCTCACAGTCTCCCCTCTCAGAATACAATATTCGCTATAATCCATAGCTGCAATACATTTCCCTCATAAAAGAGGGTTTCCTTCTAGGGAAAAAAACCCTAACATAACTTCTACCATTACATCTGTGACCTTATAATGTGTGTACATTATTCTGGGGTGTAAAGTCTTCATGGGGTATAAACACATCTGAAAACAAAGACCTCTGAATCAGGAAGATAATCAGGCTCCACAACCAACACATACGATCCCTTGGCATAACATTGTTGACTTCTGCTCAAAGCAGTCGTTGGTGGCCGAAGTGAAATCCTCTAAATTAGATGCGGGTTCTGACTCTGAGTTAGAACTATAAAGGGGAAGACAGATCATTGACATAGAACCCAGTGCCACCGTTGCTACCACCAAGCTCCAACCTAGTGAACCAGATGATCCAGAAGAAGGAGAGCGCCTCTTCCATTCACATATGTGGGTAAAATGCACCCTGCTGCACTTCATCGTTGATAGCAGTATCCAGAAGAACCTCATCTCAGAAGAGGTCATAAAGTGGTTAGCTTTGCCGACAACACCACACCCACAACCTTACACCATTGGATGGCTCCGCCAAGGAAGCGATCTCCGCGTCATCCAACAGTGTCGACTATCATACGACATCAAGCCCTTCAAAGATGAGGTATTGTGTGATGTTGCTCCTCTCAAAGTTTGTAATGTTGTTTTGGGCCAACCTTATTTATGGAAACGTCATGTTGTATATGAGTCTAGGTCTTGTAGTGTTATTATTACTTTGAACATGAAATTGTACATGATACCCGAGGCAGTCTCTCCTAGTGTTATTTACTTGATCTTTTCCAAGCAATGCAAAAAGGTCATCTCTCAGACTTGGAAATTTTTCTTCTTTGTGATTCACTCTTAGAGTGAGTGAAAGATTGTAGCCACATCTAGGGCCTCTGTAGTCGATCTCTCCACACAAAAGAAGCAAGTGGATAAGGTCGTGTAATAATACTCAGATATATTCTCCTCTCCTAATGGAGTACCTCTGCACTGCCAGGTCAAGCATCCCATCGATCTGACCCTAGGCGCACCGCTACCCAATGGGCCAGTCTATTGCCACTTTTTGTTAGAAAATGAGGAGATCAAGAGGCAGATCCAAGAACTGCTCCATAAGGGGCACATCTATCCCAACTCATCGCCTTATGGGAGCCCAATCGTGCTAGTGTAGAAGAAAGACGAGACCTAGTGACTTTGCATTGATTACCGGGCCCTGAATAAAATCGCAGTCCAAAATCGGTACCCGATTTCCCGAATCGACAACCTCCTTGAGAAGCTCACGGGGGCCAAATACTTCATTAATATTGATCTGAAGTCTGGCTACCACTAGGTCCCAATAGAACAAACAAATGTATGGAATACTTCCTTCAAGTCAAAAGAAGGTTTTTTTGAATGGTTGGTCAGGCCCTTTGGTTTGACAAATGCTCCAACAACTTTTATGAGGATGATGGACGATATCCTACGACCTTTTACCAATACTTTTTTAGTGGTGTATCTGGATGACATCCTCATCTACAACAAGACTTGGGCGGAACACTTGCATCATATTCAATAGGTTCTGCACACGCTGCGATAACACAAACTATATGAAAAAATGGAAAAATGGTCCTTCGACATGGACATGGTCCATTACTTAGGCTACATCGTTGATCAACATGGTGTGCATGTGTATCTAGCCAATATCTAGGTCATCCATGACTATCCATCCCCAACCAGACTCATTGAACTTCAGATCTTCTTGGGCCTCACCAATTTCTATCGCGGGTTCATGCCGGGATTCTCTCATATCGCATGGGCCCTCATCCAAGTAACTAGGGGTGGCGGTAAAGAAAAAAAATTGTGGGGCTTGTCCCAACAACAAGCCTTCGATGACTTGAAGAAGCATTTGTGCGTATCCCCGGTACTTTCATTACCATACCTGCAACATCCCTTTGAGATCGAGACATATGCTTCGGACTATGTTGTGGGCGTCATTCTCACTCAACACAACCACCCCGTGGCATATCATAGTGAGACACTATCAGATGTTGTTTGTAAGTACCCTAATTGCGACAAAGAAATGTACTCGATTATGCAAGCCTGCCACTAGTGGAGACATTAAATTCTTGGGAAGGAGACAGTCATCCACAATGATCACAAGCCACTACAGTTCATGCAGACCCAAGGAAAATTTTAGAATGACTGCCATCATAAGTGGTAAACATACTTACAATAGTTCCACCTCAACATCAAGTATAAAATAGGAAGTATCAACCGAGTTGTTGATTGCCTCAGCCAACCTCTATTCATGACACTCACCATGGTGCTAGACTCTTGTGGCCACAAGACCTCTGGATGGACCCACCTCTATGAGACAGACCCTGACTTCTTCACCACCTACCAAATGTTGGGCGCCAACTCAATGGTTGCTAATTTCCATCTTCAGGACTAGATGTTGTTTCGTCTGGGACATCTTTGTGTTCCATCAAGCGAGCGTGGGAAGCTGATTTGGGAAGCTCACTACATTCATGTGGCAGGACACTTTGGCGTTGAAAAGACAGTAGCAGTGATGTAGAAACATTTCTACTGGCCGAAACTTCGACAAGATGTCGGCAAGTATATCAAGTCCTGCACCGCCTATGCTATTTCCAAAACGACCACTAAGAAACAGGGCCTACTCCTAACAGGCCGTGGGAATCCATCTCAATGGACTACATGTTGAGCCTCCCATCCACTAAGAGGGGAAATGACTGTATTTTTGTGGTTGTTGATCGCTTTTCCAAGATGGCCATTCTAGCCGCCTGTAAGAAGAACATCACAACATAAGCCACTTCCAAGCTCTTATTTGAATGAGTATGGGTACATTTTGGGATCCTACAAACCATTATCTCAGACCGTGACAGTTGGTTCCTCAACTCATTCTGGTTGATCCTCTGGTCACTATTGGATACCAAGCTCACCAAATCCATTGCCTTCCACCCCCAGACAGATGGCCATACTGAGGTCGTCAACCAGATGGTCGTACATATCTTGCGCATGTACAATTCAAAACACCCCCACACATGGGATGAGAGTCTTCCCTATGTCCAATAGATACAACCAAGCCCTGCATAGATCAACTAGCCACAACCCCTTTCAGGTGGGGTTGGGATTCCAACCATTGGGCCCCATGGATGTTGCACTACCCCTAGCAACCACCTTGGCCAACTCTTCCCCTGCTCCACAAGAAGCTAACAAAGCCACTCGGTTCATTGAGCAGATCTAGCACATCCGCCAACAGGTTCAGGATATTCGACAGAAGTCTAATTCCAAGTACAAGCATCACCATGATCAACATCGGGTGCCACATAAGTTTCAGGTGGGCAACAAATTTTGGTTGCATTTGCATAAAGAACGCCTTACAAGGCCCCATCAGAATCTTTTCCCACTCTGTTAGGGCCATACACCATCACCAAGGCTATGGGTGAAAATTCTTTTGAGATCAACATTCCCCCCTTCCTTGGTCTGCATCCAGTCTTCAACGTGGCTCTCCTTCGCCTATATTTCCCACCATTATTGGACACCTCAGAGATAGCAAAGTAGTTGACACCAACAAAGCTCAACCCTGTCTTCATGCAACAATCATCCAGTGATCATATTGTGGACACATAGATCAAGGGAACTCGACAACAAATGATCCATCTTTATTGAGTCGTCAAAGCAGGGCAACTTCTGCACTAAGGCAAGTGGCTCACCATGGCCAAATTCAACATAAATTTCCTCATCTTATGGGGGAACTCAACTGTAATGACCGGATTTGAATTAACGTTTAAATTTCTACCAAATTACTGTAATTTCTATAAGCTTTATAAAGAAGTAAAATTTTCAGAATTTTCAGAATTATCTCAACACTTACGCAAGTAAAATTTGGCAATAAGTAATAAATCTAAGTAAACAATCCATAAATTTGAATTTAAATACCTCAACTCTGATGTTATCCGCAGCTTGCTCCCTTCGCTTGCTTCCTTAGGACACCACCCCAAAACCAACCTCCCTGCCGACTAGTAGCGCCTAGCCCTAGGATATCAATGGATATCCTAGCCCTCCGAGCCCAAAACCTCCGCAGCCCCCCAGTGCACTGTAAATTCCACTCTGTCCAATACTCCAAGCTCCCCCAAATCCTTTCTCCCCCCTCGTAAAATGAAAATCGATCCCCTCTCAACTCTTTTATTCCCCCCTTATTCCTCCTCCCTTCACCGACACTCCATCATGCATTAAATTCCTTATCCCTCCATTTAATTACCCTTATCCATTCATTCATTACTTATCTTAACGTATTGGATACGTTATCCCTTGTGGGATACGTAACCCAATT
>ML778359.1:1151221-1166632 GCA_009831015.1 Picea engelmannii
TCTATAAGCTTTATAAAGAAGTAAAATTTTCAGAATTTTCAGAATTATCTCAACACTTACGCAAGTAAAATTTGGCAATAAGTAATAAATCTAAGTAAACAATCCATAAATTTGAATTTAAATACCTCAACTCTGATGCTATCGGCAGCTTGCTCCCTTCGCTTGCTTCCTTAGGACACCACCCCAAAACCAACCTCCCTGCCGACTAGTAGCGCCTAGCCCTGGGATATCAATGGATATCCTAGCCCTCCGAGCCCAAAACCTCTGCATCCCCCCGGTGCACTGTAAATTCCACTCTGTCCAATACTCCAAGTTCTCCCAAATCCTTTCTCCCCCCTCGTAAAATGAAAATCGATCCCCTCTCAACTCCTTTCTTCCCCCCTTATTCCTCCTCCCTTCACCGACACTCCATCATGCATTAAATTCCTTATCCCTCCATTTAATTACCCTTATCCATTCATTCATTACTTATCTTAACGTATTGGATATGTTATCCCTTGTGGGATACGTAACCCAATTTAAACATTAAATTTTATTATCCACTCCTTATTTAATACTTTATTAATTAGTTAATTAATTAATAATCAAATTAATCATTAACTATATTGATTAAAGAGTTAATTATACTTAAATTAAGCATAGTCAAGAGTAACTAATTAATAACAAATAATTAGTTAAGGTTATTTAATAACTAATTATAGTTTAGCTAATTTTTAGGATTATTTATTAAATTAATCATCTTAATAATTAAGGGTCGTTACATCAACACATTGGAGACCATTGTTTCCTAAGAAGGGAGGATTCATCTAGGTGGATATCAATGAACACCCACCTATTCCACTGGCTCAAAAAACATTTTTCCACCTTGACAGTTTTTCGAGTTCCAAACTTCTGGGGCCGTTTTGAGGCCCTAAACGACGTTTTTTGGGGATTTGGGGCCCGTGTGACTCAAGGAGACACTGAAATGGGCCAGTCAATTTTTTTTATTCTTGGTTAGACCTTTCCAACGGGCTATCGTGCGCCTAAAATGAAGATCGTATGCAAAATTTACGACCCCGGGAAGTTGATGTACTAACTTACCCAAACCGAGCCCACATAACTTTTGGCGCTTCATCTCCTAGGGTTAGGTTTTTGGATGTCTAAGGTTTTTGACATTCCTATTTATTGTAAAAGGCCTTCAGAGCCTCATTGTAACCATCTTCTTGCGAATGAGTGCAACCGTCACATCTCTTCTTAGAGATAAGCTGCCACCATTCCAACAAGCTTGTTTTTCGCTGCATTTTACAATTTTAGCTTATTTCCTTATTGAATAGAAAATCAGTTTTATTGTATCTCTGTTATTTTGTGTTAAGCATCTTTTAATAATCTGTATTCATTTCATTCTACTGATAAAATCTGGATCACTAGTTTAAGATACCCACAGACATGATTTGATGTAACATATCTAATGATTTATTTTTCCTAAGAAAACTTTGTTAGGAAACCAAAGGGATGCTTCCCCACATTCATGGAAAACGTCTGTAGTAAACATGTTGGCATAGAATAGTGTGCCTAACAAAGATGATTTGAACTAGATACCCACTCGCATATAACTAGAAAAATGCCCAACAACATTGGTGACAATTAGTTGAGCTAACCCTTTAGGTCAACACATCTAAGGAAGTATTGAACATATCTAGGTAACTTTATATCCCCATGCTTCCAATTTTGAGTTGGCCTCGATATATCATTTCAATGAATATCAAGGATTTTCTCATCGAAGTTTACCCATGGACATGACTACATGATAAATATTGTTGATAGGTTCAATAAATGAAAATAACCATTCCATGTTGCAATATGGAAAGGGGATAATAAGTTATATTTTCATGAACCAAAGAATGCCAAAGTTGAGGGTTCGTATAAATAAAAAGACTCCGTTAATTATAAAATGACCCATTGATGAAAATGTATGTGAAGCTCAAGTTATTTTAATCCGTATCCTTCCTTGTTGAATTAAAGGAACTGAGAGGAAGACAAGAGGGTTCCAACCATGCAAAGTATTCATGGCTAAAAACTTTTTCTTTTGTTGAGTTTAATTTTTTTTCTATTAAATTTTTTGTAATGTCCTCTTATTTACTTTCATATGGATCAGTTAAATAAATTTAATCTTAGTTAAATATGATACTTTTTATACCAAATGGTAAGCACAAAAATAAAGTTATAATTAAAATGTAGTATTAACGAGGAAGTCACTCTCACCATAGAATGTTCAACTTTACCATTATGCCGTTTCCTTCTTTGTTATATAATGAACAATTCTTATATAAAATAGAAGGAAATTAAAATCCCTTTAGAATCATATATTTAGTAGGAAAAGTGGGAACACTTTACTCTAGCACAACTCCCAAAGTTACATTTGTTTAATAATTTATGCATCTAAAACAATCTTTATAAGGGCTAAAGATTTTGAGAGGAGATGTTTCAAGGAAGAAGAATGGATGCTTGTGCGAAAACTTATGAAGGTTCCTTTCTCATTTCCTTTTCTCAAGGATGCTTTCACTTGGATGATATTATTATAGATGAGGTGATTAGTGTGTATTTATACCAATCACTTCAGGGTTTAGAATACTAGCTCTCAAAGGAATACGAGGTTGTTCATAGATAAAATAAAATAAAATTAATAATGAGTGTAATAACCCACAAGTTCCTATAGATCGACCTGTTAAGGGCCTCAACTAACCACATAGCAGGCTACCATATGACCATAAGTGATGATTACACACACATTCTCAACACCCCCCATTAATTTGAATAGGGAGCCACATGAGATGATACTATAATAGATCATGTTTACCCCCTTAATGGTCGTAGTGCACATACATAGATATTTTTCCATAGATGAGTGAAGGTGGGCTCCAAAAGAGAATTGGTGAAGGTATATGCACATTTATCTATGGAAGGAACAAATATTGAGAAATTTTTTCCCTAAGCACGAAGGTGTTGAATTTAATGCATCTGAATCTCAATGTTTTTGGACTTTTATGATTCACTCAAATAGAAATTAGCTCAATAGTAATATGATTGTCACAAAATGAGACAAAAGGATGATGTAGCTTACCAAGTAACATTTGCATCCAAAAAATATGCTTCTCAAAATAAACTACACTGGCATATTAGGCTTTAGTGGAGGAGAGTCCCACCCATTATTGCTTCTTGGAAAATCAATAAACTTGTCCAAGACCAAGAGAGAACAAATACCTTGAGGTGCCCACCTAGTACTTAAACCATGCAATGAAGCACACCACAAGAATTGGTGGAAAATGATTTATCCATATCAACAATATATCCATCCAATGATATCAATATGTATTACATGGATGTAACCACGTCTAGATCTATATATGCTTGCACAATAACAAATCATTAGTGAATAATAATGACACTTCATCAAGGGTAATGTCAAAAACTCATGAAGATGTGATCTAGGACTTTGTAATTGTCTAGGGACTCACGAGCTAACAATTCCTCCCCCACCCCTCAATCATAAGTTTGAATAATTATAGCAACAACACAACAAGAACTAGTGCATATAATGGTGTCATTTCAATATTCAATCTAAAACTTTTCAAATGAGCTTTAATGATGATCTGCAAGAAAAAAACTACAAAATCTAGATGCTACTAATCTATAAAATCCCACTATCTGAACACGTGAGTTCCAATATATGTAACTGTTCCACTAATGTGAAGTCCAATGTTTGATGAGAATGAATTATGAGAAATGAATCATCTTAAAGTTTGAACCTTACCTACAAATGCCTCACAACCCAATCTAATGCCAATCAACAATGCTAGATCTAATGATCATCCATGTGAACAAAATGTCCACAATATTGCTAGTGTTTAGAAAGCTTCACTTGTACCATCTTTATGATAAAGCTTTGGTATGTGATTGCACTTCATCATATATATATATATGGAGTGATATGATGCTAACATGTTGAGGATATTTTATGGATTGATCAACTTTAGTTGGGAATGATTCATAGGTCGAAGAAGTTGGTGGATAGGGTTTTCTTATGGCTTCCCTAGATATGGTTCGGAAATATTCACTTGTACCATATTTGTGATAAATCTTTGGTATGTACTTGTACTTCAACACACACACATACACACACACACACACAAAGAGAGAGAGAGAGAGAGAGAGAGAGGTCCAACCTAGGTGGGTGAGAGGAGGACTATTATCCTCCCCATCTAGGTTCAACTCCTATAAGTGACATGTTGAGCTCTTAATGAGTATATTGTTGTAATGGCTTTGAGCTCTATTGTTGGCCTAGCCTTGTGCCTTAAAGAATATAGGGTTTACCCTCTATACTATCCTAGAAATGAGGGGAAGTGTTGGGGGGTTTACCTGAGGATATATTACTTGAAATACACACACACACACACACACACACACACACACACACACACACACACACACATACATACATACATACATATGTATGTACACACACACATGAAGTTTCTAGCTTTTCAACTTATATTATTTTCATGATTGAGTAGATTTCACCCTTTGTTGTTCATGTTGATTTGACATAACTTGTACCTAAATTGGTTAAATGATTTAACACTTCTAGAAGACAAAAGAGCAGATTTGGTGGTGTTATAATTTTCTTTAATTTGACATTTCAAAAATGTTATATGCTTGGAAACGTGTGCCTTAAGGGTTGTAACATTGTGGTATCGAAGTAAAATCATATGGTATTTATTCTCTTGTGTTGTCGGGTGAAATTGAAATATTACTAATATAATTTAATATTTCAAATTAGCCCTGACATTGAAAGTTCATGGGGAATAGATCTAGGAAACCTCAAGATTGAGGTGAAATTTCAAAAGTTGCAGTAATTGAGTGATTCTCAAAATTTCTACTTCATATCCATCAATCATAAGATAAGTCAAGAAAATCATGACAAAGATGAATCTTAAAATGAAAAGTCTAAAAATAAGGGGAGTCCCCAATTCAACCGACTTGGGCCTAATTGAGATGTCAAAGCTATTGCAAGACAACACATGAGTTGTAAGATGTTAGAACCAAGTTACAATAGAGTAAATGGTGAGAAGAGAAGGTTGTGAAATAAAGATTTATATAGATTATAGAGGTATGATAAGTTTCATCCATAACAAAGGTTTGAGCCCTAAAGCCAAATCCCTGTGAGGGGATTACATTCTTCTAGTTAGGATGAATGCACTATTTGTATTTTAGCAGGCATTTTGTTACGTTCAACCATGTATATTGCCTCATTTCCTAATAGCCTTGGAGGTTTCCTAGGATAGACTCTAAAGCATTATAGTGATATGGGTGAACGACCATAAGAAAATCCATGGTACAATTTGGTTTAGATGGCAGTGATGGGTTTCATATCTACTCTAGGAGGTTGTGATGATTTGGGGAGGTTGCAACAATTTGGGGAGATCATTATGGTCAACCCCTAAGTTGCCCAATGGATGAGTCAACAATAGGGAGTGTTGTTGGGTCCTATTTGCACTTAGTCACATTTATTATTTTGTTGATGTTGTATGATAGTCACCTAATGAGATAGTTGGGATTGTAGGTATCTATGCATATAATGACTTAGAGGATTAGTGTAATTTTAATGTAATATTCATCCAATGAGCAATATATTAGGAGGATTTTAGGGTTTTGGAGGGGAGGTTGTCAATCATTCATCATTGTTGTACCATTCAAGATTGAGTGCATGAGAGTTTGAGGATGCCAAGAGAGGTTTTTCTCCCTTCTCCTCCAATGGGAAGGGGAGTTTCATCTTCATGTTGTTTGAGTAATAATAATGGGTCTAGATCATCATGTTAGTATCATTTTGTGTGTTTCTATGTTGTGCATTATTTTTCTAGTTTTTACCCTTTTAATACTCTAAACATGTCAATAATGTTAGATGTAGGCTCTAAAACTAATGAACTTCCCTCAATAATGTGACTTAAAAATCAATAGAGTCAAGAAATTCATACATTGTTGGGTTCATTACATCATGTAGATCCATCAACTATAAAAAACAATTATATCATCATAGTCACAATGAAAATTAAATAACACTTTATTTTACAACATGTAAACATATATGTTGAAATACCTCTATTTCATGGAAAACAATGTTGTAATCATGGATGGATGCATGCTCCACATTCTCTTTCTTTTGATCTGAAAAACAATGTTTGTTGATGTCAACACATTGATTTTGTGAGCTTGTGAAAGTCTTTGAATGATACTATATTTTGAGATGCATGTGGCATATGAAGAATTTCTTCCTTTCCTTAGGTGGGTTGAGGAAATTGTGTTATCTCTTCTTATTCATCTTATAGGGAGATATAATACTAATGAACTCTTTTTTAAACTCTAAGCATAAATTATCGAGATTATTTTCTAATGCATATAAATTGATAACATATATGATGTCTAATAAATTCCTTACTTTCTTATGAATTAATGAACCAACAACTTTAAAAACATAAAGAGAATGAGAAAGTGAGTTGTGTGATAAAGTGAGGCGCTAGCCTCCTATATATAAAAGACTGGCACGTGTGAAAGGGTTTCACTGGCAGGGCCGACCTCTCACTCTGGGTGGGTAAACCCACCTTTAAATTAATTCTGGGTCTCAATAATAACTGTTGGGGCCGACTTCTTATTTTGCCTATTATAATTGTCCGATGACCAATCCGCAAAAGGGGATTTGGTCCTAATACAATTACCGACATGATTAATCCACAATGGGGATTAATCTTAATAATAAAATAACAATAATAATAAGAATACTCTTCGCAGTTACATTATTTCAACACAAAGAGGCAGAAAAGAAGGAGCGAAGTAAGGGAAAACGAGTCGTTGGACAAGAAGATCAAGGAGAACATATCAGCAATCAAGATAGATCGTGGACAACTTAGCAAGCGAAAAAATCCACCAATGCATGCTTTGGAGCACCTCGTAGGAAAGAAGGAAACACTGGTTGACAAAGCCCAGAAAACGCAGGTCAAGTTGACCTAGGGTTTTAGACACCTAGGGTTTTGGTATTTAGGGTTTTAACACCTAGGTTTCGACCTAAGGATGTCCGAGATCTATTGTAATGTATAAATAAGAACCTAGATAGGAGAAGAGGCGTTTACTATTAGATTATGTGATTATGGTTAATGGTTTTTGTTGAGCGAGAGAAGTGTCGTGTGTGAGAGCATTATGTAAGATCTTCAGCTAGGTGCGAAGATCAACCCTGCAGCTAGGTGCGCAGGGAGGAGAGAGAAGAGAGAAGGAGAGAAAGATCTGTAAGCTAAGAGTGCAGATAGAACTGTACATTTTCATATAATATCAAGAAACACAGTTATGTGGACGTAGCCCTAGGGAGAGGGTGAACCACGTATATCTTGTTGTTCTGTGTGATTGATGTTATGTTCTTTTGCTTCCTATTACTCTGTTATTGCATCATTATGTTAGATCTAAGATATAGTTTGTGCAGTAGGCTTAAGGAGATAGAGAATAACTAGGTTGTTGTATGTTGTTTCCTTGGATCCACTTTACATTTGCTCTGGTTGTAGAGACTCGTGTCTTGCAACCCCCTATTGCTACTTCGAGTGAGACTACATCTGCTTCACAGGTGTTGCTAAAAGGGCTAGTAGTTAGGGTTTGTTGGTGTATTGTTAGAGTTGAACCCTGCGTCTGCCCATGTGCCAACAAGTGCGGCAAGAAAAGGGTGGTAGGAAAATCACGGCAAGAAAACTATTGCAGAAAAAGTGTGGCAGAAAAATCGTGACAAAGAAAGTGCGGCGGAAAAATTGTTGTATTAGAGTCACGACAACATAATCGCGGCAACAACATGGTTGGGGTCTATTTATGAGAAATATGGCACGTATTATTTGAGGTTGAGCTACAGGTTGATGTATGGTACATGTTGGCACAAGTTATTGGTACAGGTTGTTACAGGTTTATTATAGGTTGATTGGTACAGGTTTATAGTAGTATATCTCACACTGATAGTGTGACAGTGGTTCAATCATTCTACTTCTATGTCAGGGGGGTTGGACAGGGCAAGGACAGGTGGTTGTAGCCACCTTTTGTTTGTAGCCAGAGAACATAGGGGGTTGGAGCCTCCTTTTGGTTGTATCCAGAGAATTGGGGAGTTGGAGCTTCCTTCAGGTTGTAGCTTGAGAAACTAGGGGGTTGGAGCCTCCTTCTCGTTGTAGCCAGAGAATTGGGGAGTTGGAGCTTCCCTCGGGTTCTATCCTGAGAAACTAGGGGTTGGAGCCTCCTTCCAGTTGTAGCTAGAAAACAAAGCAATTTGGTGCTTCCAATGAATGTAATTCTTAAAGACGTATAAGAAAAAGAATTTTGTGGTTTTCTCCCACTTTGGGTTTCCGCGTAAAAATTGGTGTACTGTGTATGTGTATGATTGCTCATTTGTTCATTGTTTATTTACTCTGCAACTATTGGATGACAATGCTACATTGATATAACACTTGCATTTTATGGTGAAAAATGATTAAATTTCTCTATTATTGATTCACCCCCCCTCTCAGTAATCCAACAATTGGTATCAGAGCAGGTTCCTTCAGGAAACAATTTAACCACTGGAAGGAGATCATGGATTATTCTGAGAATGGAGTACCAATGTTTAATGGTCAGAATGGTTTAAAGTATGAGATGTGAAGTAGAAGGACGAAAGTATTTTTACAGGCATGGGGGCATTATATTTGGCTATCAGTTGTTACAGGATATGATAGTTCAAAAAGCGAAAAGATTGCAGCCAAGAAGGAATTGAAGAAGAATAACAAAATAGCAATGGATTTCATCTGGGAAGGACTACCTAATCAGGTAAGAGAAAAGGTTGGTAAATGTTCATCAACCAAAGAACTTTGGGATAAGTTACATGACATATATTCTTCACCCATCGCAAATTCAGAAAATGCCAAAGAAGATGCAAATACAAATCAAGAAGAATTATGTTCACCATGTCAAATAGATTCAGAAGATGAAGCGTACATAATCACCAGAGGTATGTTGTTTTGTTTTAATTATGAAAAATGTGGACATCTTGAAATAGAATGCCATGAAGGAAATGAGACAGAAAAACTAATTGAAAAGGAAGACAATTATGAAGCAGAATTGATCAGTGCTTTAGATGAACTAAGAGAACAAAATAAGTCACTAAAGAAAGAATTGAGGAAATGAAAGGAAAGTGTTCACAGTTTTGAATAATCCCAACAGGTCATCGAGAACTTAAGAACTCGGCTAGAAGAAGCCAGAAATATCGAAGAAAATCTTGAATATCAAAAGCATTATTTGGAAGCCAACATAGAAGCACAGAAGGAAGAAGCACAAATGAGAGAGAAGATATTGAAAGATCATCTTAAGGAAAGAACTAACGATCTAAACCAACTTGAGGCAAATTTTTGTCAACAAGATAAAGGACTTGAAGAAGAAATAATCACATTAAAAATCCATCTTGAAGAAGTGAAAAGAACAGAAGAAGTCATGAAGTCTCAAATAATGAAGAAAGAAGAAGAGGTTGAGAAGCTTGAAGAAGAAGTTGTCACATTGAGAAGTAAAATAATCAAGCTCAACAAGAACGTTGAAGAGACAGAAACAACCACATCAGTTATAGAGAATGAAGAGATGCACTCTAGGTTGCTAGAAAAGAAGAATGAAGAAAATATAAAGAGTTATGCAAAATTACTCAAAGGAAAGAATCATGGTCAATCAGAATCTAAGAAAACTATTGAAGATACATCTTCAAGAAGACCATCCATGTTTAAGCCACAAAGAAGTTTCAATCAAGATCATGATCAGTCAAGGTAGAAATTCAGAAGGACTACACCACAAAGAAGATCATTCACTCCCAGGTATGCAAATTTATTTTATGGTCATTGTTTTTACTGTACTAATTTTGGACATAAGGTTGCAGATTGCAGAGATTATAAAAGAAATGTTCAAGCAATAAATGCCTATGTGGCCCCACGTGACATTGAATGTTACAAATGCCATAACTATGGACACATAGCTAGTGATTGTAGAAGCATGATTGATACTTCCATGAAAGAGAACACTGATATCATACATAAGAAAGTATGGATAATAAAACATGAAGAATAGGTAAACAAAGACCATGTCCCAGAGATCGCAAGATTGGTAATAAAACAAGATGAAGAAAACTCTACAAAGAAAAAGAAAGATGTCAAATACAGAAAGGTTTGGAAAATAACTGAAAGAAAAGAAGGACAAGTAAATAAGGAACAGGTTCAAGAGATTGTACTTTCAGGCATTGTAGTGAAATATGAATCCATGGATAGAAAGAAATAAGCTAGAGCTCAGAGAGATGATGAATCTACCAATGAAGATGATGATGAATACACATCAGAGAAGGAATTGTTCTGAGCCATCTGGATTAGAGACTCCCAGGTAACATAAATATTAAACGAGGGGAGTCTATGAGATAGTTGTGACAGACCAAAGAACCATCCTTCAAGCATCTTGGAGAGTTTGAATAGAAATATCCAAAGTAGTCAGTTAGAAGAAGTACAATCAGTTGTAGTGGTGAATACTTCATGATAGTACAGTGATAAATGGGTCAACATTATGGATAGTTGTGCAGTAGAGTCTTGGACAGTATGGACAAAGATGGATTCATAAGAACACTTAGCAAGTTTGGACAGATATATGACAATAGACGAGATCATGGATTCATAGATTGGTTCAGAGAGTGGTTCAGAGACAAAGGAACATTATCATAATGGATGATAATTACACAGGAAATGGCTTGAATAATGCTAATGGATTCAAAATTGACAGATATTTTTGGGACACATGCAGTGCATACAATAGTTCACATTCAAAATAAAGTAATGCTCAGAAACAAATATGACAAAACTCCCTACGAGCTATGGAAAGGAAGACACACAAATGTGAAGCACTTTAGAGTATTTGGAAGCAAATGCTACATCAAAAGAGAATATGGTAGAATGGGAAAGTTTGACTCTCGTGTGGACAAAGGAGTACTTGTTGGTTACTCAAGTACAAGGAAAGCATACAATTTTTACAATCTGAGGTTGAACAAAGTTGTGGAAAGCATCAATGTAACAATTGATGAAATAGGTGGACAAGAATTAAAGGAAGAAGAAAATGAATCATTGGAACAACTTTACGAAGAAGAAGCAAAAAATGAAGAAGAAGTCTACATCGAACAACCAAAAGGATTTCAGTTGTCAGAGAACGCAGATTACATGTGCAAATTGAAGAAGGCCTTGTATGGTCTAAAACAGGCTCCTAGAGCATGGTACTCTAGACTAGATAAATATCTACAGTAGGTCGGGTTCAGAAAAGGAAGTGTGAACAACAACCTCTACATCAAGGTAACTCAAGACAGTATTTTATTAATTGAATTTTAAGTTGATGATATTATTTTTGGAAGCAATGATGACATGTTAAGCCAGAAATTTGCAAAGGATATGCTTAATGAATTTGAAATGTCACTTCTCGGAGAACTATCCTTCTTTCTGGGTCTTCAGATACGTCTAAGCAACTAAGGAATTTTTATTTCTCAAACTAAGTATATCAGAGAAAGGCTAAAGAGGTTCGGAATGGAAGATTGGAAACCAATTACCACTCCTATGCAAACCAGTTGCAAGTTCAGCAAAGATGATGATTCAAAGTATACAAACCAGAAGCAATATAGGTCAATGATTGACAACTTACTATATTTGACAACATCCAGACTAGATGTAATGCAGGCAGTTGGACACGTGGCACAATTTCAAGTAGCACCAAAGGAATCACATGTCGTAGCAGTGAAGAGTATTTTCATATATCTCAAAGGAAAAAAAGAGTTTCGATTATGGTATCCAAAAGGAAATGACCTATCACTTATTGCCTACACAGATGCAGATTGGGTAGGTTGTATTAATGACCGACAAAGCACCAGTGGAGAAACGTTCTACTTGGGCGAGTGTTTAGTATCATGGCTAAGCAAGAAACAATCATCAGTATCCTTATCTACAGTCAAGGTAGTGTATATTGCAACAGTGGCATGTTGTACAAAGGTTCTATGGATGAAACACACTCTGACAGGTATATAGGTTGAGTATGATGAGCCCATTCCAATCTATTGTGATAATACAAGTGCCATCAGTATCTCAAAGAACCCGGTGATGCACTCCAAGACGAAGCACATTCCAATCAAGTATCACCTTCTACAGGAACAAGTTGTAGAGAACAACATCAGAGTTGAATATGTGGGCACAAAAGAACAAGTGGTAGACATCTTTACAAAAACACTTCCAAGACAAGCCTTTGAGTATCTTCACCAATGACTCAGAGTAATTTCTACTCCAAAATGAATGCTTTTGAATTCTTATCTTATATATCTTAGATCTACACGAGGAAGCACTATAAAGAGGATAGTTCAGGTAGGGAAATCAGTTTCAGGAAGAGTTCAGTCAGGAGGAGTATCCCCAAGGACAGTTCAGTTAGGGGGAGCAACCCTGGATGGAAAGATACATTTGCCATTGATGTCAAAGGGGGAGAGATTTATCAGATGCAGGGCATAGAGGCATGGTTCGAAGGGGAGTGATGGTTACAGGGGGAGCATGAATGATATGAATTCAGTATTGCATCAGAGCGTTGCCATCAATGCCAAAGGGGATATTGTTGATTAATTGGGTTGGTTGTCATTGATGTCAACCCTTGAAGAAAGTTTGGTAGTGAATTCCGGTAGCACAAAGGTTTGGGTAATGGACCCAAGTCTGTTTGATGGATAATGATATCAGTTTTGATATATTTGCAAGTAATAATATTCTAGATGGATATTACATGTCATTCCATTTCTGGTGGTATGTGGATGATCTGAAAATGATAAAGGCTTGTATTTTTGAAAATATTTGCAAGTTTTAATTCAAGTGTTCTTATGCAAAAGGATCAATTTGCAAACACAATTTTTATAGAAATTACACATTCAAGATGCAGATAATAAGCAGCAAATAACAATGAACAGTAAACACATAACACATCAAATGATAAAGGAGTTCACCCCTCTCTTGGGCTACATCTCCTGGTCCAGCTTCCAATGGATATTTTATATTATTTGCTCAAAGTGATAAAAATATGTGCTTTAAATTGCTCAAAATGCCAAATAGATGGCTCCAATGGATTCAGAACGTCCAAAAACCCCTAGTTGGGCTTTTTCGGCACCTGATTTGGCCAAAAATTGAAGAAGATAGGCTTCATGGAAGTTCCCCTTCAAACTTGTTGTCTCTGGATCGCCAAAATGCACCTTTGTGTGTCCAACCTAGCTCACACGCTCATTTTCGTGCTAAAACCTAGCACCGGGCGCATAACCGAAAAACCACGCAAACTGTAGGACAATTAGGGAACCTAGCCCCTAACCGCCAAACCGTTGGACATATGGCCATATGACCGCGCATAAAAAGGGATAAGTTTTAAAATTCAATTCATATGGTTAAACCCATGTGTCCAGGCGCGCGGGCTTTTAATTTGTTTGAAACGCGTGCGTGCACGGTCGAGGTTGTATGGAACTCCATGTGACTAGGGGTCGGGGCTTAGCCCCGGCCCGGACCGCACCCAAATGAAAACTCAATTCAATTCAAATAAATTTTAAACCATTTAGTAGTTAAGAACTAATGGTGGGCGCGCTGATTGGGTGGCCCTTCCCAAATCTCTTCCCCTGCCCGGAGGTTGTGGGGTCGAGTCCTGCTGACTACACAAATTTTAACCATTGCCCAGGTGACACGTGGCATCCCTTGCTTGGGCCACGTGTCACCAATCCATTCGCCACAAATATGTCACGTGTCAAGAGATGATTCAACCGTCCAACTACCAACTGTCCACCAACTCAACCCTGCCATGTCAGCGTACGGCCCTGCCATGTCATCGTACGACCCTGCCACGTCAGCAACCGTACGGACTGTACAATCAACAAAAAAAAATTTGTTTGTTTGACAATTTGAACAGGACGCGATATCTCACTCATCCGACGTCCATTTGAACCCATTCGAGTTGCATTGGGTTCGTGACGACGAGGCCTACGTACCCGTTCAATTTGAAGCGATTCCGAGCACTTTGAATTTTGAGCAAAATTTGATCCCTTGGATCACACCTCCCCATTGGAAAGCTTTTGGACCTCCAAAAGGCTATTTTCAATATATTTGAAGATGAGGGTATAGTTCCCTCACCTTTCCAACCTCAATCCACTTGGTTTTTCTTGGATTTGTGCCTTTAAGACCAATTCGAAGATATTCCACATTTCCCCATTTTGAAGTTCTCATTCTCCTGTCAAGGATTGTGTCTTCATGCAGTTCTGTAAGATATTCTAGGGAGAAATCATCTATAGAAGGAATATGTACATGTTCTCCTTGATCATCAATCAAAGGAGGCTCATACAATTTCAAATTCTCAACATTAACAACTGCATACATTTGCATATAAGGAGTCAAATCCAAACGGAAGGCATTGTTACCAATCTTGTCAAGAATCTTGAAAGGACCATATCTAATTGGTTTCAGTTTTTTACCTTCTCCTTTAAGCCTCTCCTTACTAATGTAAAGCCAAACTTCATCTCCAACTTGGAAACTATGATCAACACGATGCTTGTCATGTCTTGTCTTGTACTTGGCTTGACTCTTTTCCAATTGTTCTTGTACCATTTGATGTATCGATTGAATTTGTTCAATGAACTTTTCTACCCTATCAATGTCATATTGACCATCAATAGCAATATCCTTCCCAAATATAAAATCTAAAGGAGATTTGGGCAAATAGCCAAAACATGCTTCAAATGGAGATGTTTGAGTTGAAGAGTGCTTAGCTCGGTTGTAAGCATGTTGAATGTAGTGTAAATACTCATCCCAAAGTTTAGGATGCTTGCTGCAATAACCACGAAGAAGATGAACCACTGTTCTATTGACCACTTATGTTTGACCATCGGTTTGCGGATGAAAAGTTGTGCTCTTTTTCAGTTTGGTGTCCATGAGTGCCCATAAACTCGACCAAAAGTTTCCAATAAATTGAGAATCTAGATCAGAAATAATGGATTTAGGCAATCCAAAATGTACCCAAACATGCTGAAAGAACATTTGTGTTGTTTGCTCAGCTGTAACCTGCTTCTCACAAAGCATCAAAATACACATTTTGCTAAAACGATCAACCACAACATAAAGATAATCATGATTTTTTTAGACATACGTAGACCTCCTACAAAGTCCATGGAAATACTTTTCCAAGGACGAGAAGGAACCGGAAGTGGAGTATACAAACCCAACTTTCGATTGCTAGGTTTGCTTGTGGCACATAACGAACATCCTCGAACATATCTTGAAACACTTTCATTCATTTTAGGCCAATAGCAGTACCTTTGCAAAT
>ML778359.1:1169488-1221148 GCA_009831015.1 Picea engelmannii
TCAAGCTTTAACAAAGGAATTTGTGGAGGAATTTTACCATGTCCCTTTGGAGAATTTGGAAGAGGTTGTGAACTGGTAGAAGAAGAGGAAGATGGAGGTGAGGGAGGTGGAGAAGCACCATTCCCTCCATTTCCTTTTGGAGTCTTATCACCACTGTCTCCCTTGTTCTTTGAAGGATTGGAACCTTCACCTTGCAACCTTGTATTCCTTTCTTCCATCAAGACTTTTATCATTTCTCTCATTTCCATGAAATCCTTTTTGAGATCTTCATCTTCTGTAAGAATATTTTCATGACTCTCTTCATGAGCCATACTTGGTGAATGCCTCCTTGAAGCTTGAGGTGATGATACAATTTTTCTTCTTGAAGGATGAGAACTTGGCTCTACAAGTTGACCTTCTCCTCTTGTGAGTTTCAACCTTGTGAGAATCAGTAAACAAAACACTTGCAAATAATCAATCCTTCAAAAACCTAAGCTCTGATACCAACTTGATCTGAAAATGATAAAGGCTTGTACTCTTGAAAATATTTTCAATTTTTAATTCAAGTGTTCTTATGCAAAAGGATGAATTTGCAAACACATTTTTTATAGAAATTACACATTCAAGATGCAGATAATAAGCAGCAAATAACAGTGAACAGTAAACATATAACACAGCAAATGGTAAAGGAGTTCACCCCTCTCTTGGGCTACATCTCCTGATCCAGCTTCCAATGGATCTTTTATATTATTTGCTCAAAGTGATAAAATATGTGCTTTACATTGCTCAAAATTCCAAATAGATGGCTCCAATGGCTTCAGAACGTCCAAAAACCCTTAGCTGGGCTTTTTCGACACCTGATTTGGCCAAAAATTGAAGAAGATAGGCTTCCTGGAAGTTCCCCTTCAAACTTGTTGTCTCTGGATCGCCAAAATGCACCTCTGTGTGTCCAACCTAGCTCACGTGCTCATTTTCGAGCTAAAACCTAGCACTGGGCGCATAACCAAAAAAATGCGCAAACTGTAGGATGGTTAGGGAACCTAGCCCCTAACCGCCAAACCATTGGACATATGGCCATATGACCGCGCATAAAAAGGGCTAAGTTTTAAACTTCAAGTCATATGGTTAAACCCATGTGTCCAGGCGCGCGGGATTTTAATTTGTTTGAAACACACGCGCGCGCGGTTGAGGTCGTATGGAACTCCATCTGACTGGGGTCGGGGCTTAGCCCCGGCCCGGACAGCGCCCAAATCAAAACTCAATTCAATTCAAATAAATTTTAAACCATATAGTAGTTAAGAACTAATGGTGGGCACGTTGGTTGGGCGGCCCTTCCCAAAGCTCTTCCCCTGCCCGGAGGTCGCAGGGTTGAGTCCTGCTGACTACACAAATTTTAACCATTGCCCAGGTGACACGTGGCAGCCCTTGCTTGGGCCACGTGTCACCAATCCATTCGCCACAAATATGCCACGTGTCAAGAAATGATTCGACCATCCAACTGCCAACTGTCCACCAACTCAGGCCTGCCACGTCAGTGTATGGCCCTGCCATGTCATCGTACGGCCCTGCCATGTCAGCAACCGTACAGACTGTACAGTCAGCAAATTTTTTTTGCCTATTTGACAATTTGAACAGAATGCGATATCTCACTCATCTGACGTCTGTTTGAACCCGTTCGAGTTGTATTGGGTTCGTGATGACGAGGCCTACGCACCTGTTCGATTTGAAGTGATTCCAAGCACTTTGAATTTTGAGCAAAATTTGATCCCCTGGATCACACCTCCCCATTGGAAAGCTTTTGGACCTCCAAAAGGCTATTTTCAGTCTATCTGAAGATGAGGGTATAGTTCCCTCACCTTTCCAACCTCAATCCACTTGGCTTTGCTTGGATTTGTGCCTTTAAGACCAATTTGAAGATATTATTTAAATAATAAAGTGAAGTGATAAGTGTACTATAAGTCAAAGTGGATACAAAAGAAATTATTTAAATAATAAAGTTAATAGAGAAATTACTAAGTGGATAAGTGGTTAGAAGTGGGTTAGCCATAAAATAAGGAAAATGGTTTAAAAGATTTTAAAAGGAAAATAATAAAGTGAAGTGATGAGTGTACTATAAGTCAAAGTGGATACAAAAGAAATTATTTAAATAATAAATTTAAGGGAGAAATTACTAAGTGGACAAGTGGTTAGAAGTGGGTTAACTCTAAAATAAGGAAAGTGGGTTAAGATGGTTAAAAGGTAACCCCTTCAGGATGCTACATAAAAGAATAAATAAGAGGCAAGGTTGTCTCATTTAAAAGCACTTGAATATATTGAATATCATTGAATATCTATTTTTTGAAAGGTTATTTTGGGCAGGTATTATTGATAGATAAAACTGCGGCAGAAAAATGCGGCAAGAAAAGTGTGGTAGAAAAAGTGCGGCTGAAAATTTTCCGCAAGAAAAGTGTGGCAGAAAAAATGCGGCAGGAAAATCGCGGTAGGAAAACTACGACAGAAAAATCGCGGCAACAAAACTGCGACAAAGAAAGTGCAGCAGAAAAAGTGTGACAGAAAAATTGTGGTAGTAGAATAGCGGCAACATAATCGCGACAACAACATGGTTGGGTTCTATTTATGAGAGATATGTCACATCTTGTTTGAGGTTGAGGTACAGGTTGATGTATGGTACATGTTGGCACAGGTTATTGTTACAGGTTGTTACAGGTTGATTGGTACAAGTTTACATCAGTATATCTCACAGTGATAGTGTGACAGTGGTTCTATCATTCTACTTCTATGTTAGGGCGGTTGGACGGGGCAAGGACAGGTGGTTGTAGACACCTTCTGGTTGTATCCAGAGAACATAAGGGGTTGGAGCCTCCTTCTAGTTGTAGCCAAAGAATTAGGGAGTTGGAGATTCCTTCAGGTTGTAGCTTGAGAAACTAAGGGGTTGGAGCCTCCTTCTGGTTGTAGCCAAAGAATTGGGGAGTTGGAGCTTCCCTCAGGTTGTAGCCTAAGAAACTAGGGGGTTGGAGCCTCCTTCCAGTTGCAGCTAGAAAACAAAGGAAGTTGGTGCTTCTAATGAATGTAATTCTTAAAGACATATAAGAAAAAGAATTATGTGGTTTTCTCTCGCTTTGGGTTTCCACATAAAAACTGGTGTATTGTGTATGTGTATGATTTTTCATTTGTTCATTGTTTGTTTACTCTGCAACTATTGGATGATAATGCTACATTGATATAACACTTGCATTTTATGGTGAAAAATGATTAAATTGCTCTATTACTGATTCACCCCCCTCTCAGTAATCCAACAAGACATCTACTACAAATTGGAGAAGCTTCAACAACAATACATGGCATCAAAAGAAAGAAAATTATGCAACAACTAGTCACCAAGGATTACGATCGAAAAGAATTCATTTTGGATGGATGGATCATCATCCATGGAAAGAAGAAACCAGGAACATAAGACAATCATATTACTTGGTTTCATCACATGTGACACCTTTAATTGCAAAGCTTTGAGGACAAAGCTTTTTGAAGGAGGGTACTATGTTATGACCCAAGGGGGAATATATAGGGTTAAACATATATGAAATGACCCCAAGGGGGGCATATATGGGGATAAATGTACATGTAATGTGTAAATATATATGTAATAGAGTCAACCTAATAGTAAAGTGGCCTCTTGTGTATGTCAGAATATGTATATATAGATATCATGTATTCATTATTATGGAGACATGTGAATTGTGATGTATGAATGTAATTGGTTATTTGGAGAAGGTTCTCTTATTCTTTAAGGAGTTATTGTGTAAATTATCTATCTTGGAGTTGTGCTCCATGCTCACATTGTTGTACATGGTGTGTACTTTTGTTTTGTTATGATATTTTAAGCATTTGGAACACTACACCTTTATTTTTTATGTCCTCCACAAAATGGGATTTGCTCCTCCTTTCATCCGATGGATCTCATCCTACTTTAGTTCTTCGTGGATTTTCCCTCTAGTGAATGGCCATGCCTCTCCATTCTTTAAGGCCTCTAGAGGCCTTAAACATGGCTTCCCTCTCTCCCCTCTGCTCTATATCATAATGGTGGACTCTCTTATGAAAAAGTTGGAATATGAAAGAAACACTAGGCATTTGTAATATCCCTCACTACAACTGTAATAAATCTTTTCCTATTGCTGTATGTTTTTGTTGATATTTTGGCTTGGAGTTTTTATCCAACAATTGGCTTGGCCTATCAAACATTTACTGTATGAACCCCCTTATTGTTGGTTGTAAATTATTTCTGATACAGAGGTTATGACAAACACTTTGTATACTCCCTCAATACCCAATTTAATCAACCTTTGTTGTTGTTATCTTGTTTTGGGATGGTTGTTTGGTGGTGTTTTTATGTATTTTCTGAGTTAGGAGTTTTTACAAATTGTTTGCAATATTCCCAAGTGCACATGGAACATGATATATATAACAACACAAAATTTCACTAAAGATGATTTAATGAACAACAAAAAATAGAGCCAATAATATAGTATTATTACTACTCCAACTTAAATCAATACAACAACAGATAACTCCCAATTCTAACTTGAGAAGCTTTGGCAAGGAATTGGCACAATTGGCTGCAAAATGAAGATAATAATTGGTTGTAACACCACAAACTTGCTACCAATTTGATTACCAAACCCTCAGATCTTTGTTGCTCCATAAAAATTCAAACAACTCCAATGAGGAAACTCAGTTCCTATACCAAGAAACATGCCTAGTTGTACATAAAATCGACCCTACAAATTATGCTTAGTCTCCACAACAAATAACTTAGTCTTTAGGCAATGAGCTCAGCCAAGCAACCAAAGAAATCGGTCCTGACAGTAAGATGGCGGCTCCTTCACAATTAACATGGCATGTTTCCCATACACACGGCCTTTATAGCAAGGAATCGACCCCTCTGCAATGAACACTACCAGAAAAGTAAGAGGAAATGACCAACAAGGTAAATTGACCTCCAAGCATCCAAATCTTTCCCTGGACCAATAAACTTGACCTCCCAAAAGAATGGGCTCAGCTACCAAAATAAAGATCACTGCCACTCAAAGCTATCTACCTTCTCAAATGCTCACTAAAACCCTAGCCAATGAATTGGCCAGCAGAACTCTAAAGTGCAATGGAAATATTGAGTCCTAGAACACAAAATTTATATCTATCCTGAACACAAGCAATCGCACCACACATATCATTTGCAGAATCCTCACTTTCCCTTTGCTGGATGACTGGAAAACATTTAAATATCTAGACATGCAAATATGTCTACATTCAGCCTCTTCAACCATATGGCATTATATCATCAACAAAGTAAAAGGAAGAATTTTATCAATGGGTAGCACCATGGTTAAACCCAGTGGGTAGAATTAATCTTCTAAAAGTAGTGCTTTTGTCCCTTCCAATCTTCCAATTCACAACCCTTCTATCCCCCATGAGCAGTAAAAATAAGATAGCCTAAGAAATGAGAAAATTCCCCTGGCAGGGGGGGAATAACACTAAAATATTCCATCTAGTCAATTGGTCCATTGTAAGAGCCCTAAAATCCAAAAGGGGTCTGAAAAATAAATATCCCTCTCTAATGAACACAACCCTAGGAGAAAAACTACTATCAAGACTAATTACAGACAATTATTCATGGTGGAAGAAATTCATCCATAAAAAATACTTTTGAGGAAAGTGACCAAGGTGTTTGGATCTAGAGGGAGAAGAACAAAATGGCTCCCCAAAATGGAAATTTCTCAAATCTGCTCTTCCCTTGATGAAATTGAAACTGACCTCGATCCTAGGTAATGGAAAATAAATTAACTTCTAGACCAACAACATCATGGGATATCCCTCCCTCTCTCAATCTTAAGAATTCTAGCAACTCGGACCTTGGATCATACAACATGGGAAAAATTCCTTCTCAGACTTGTTGCTATAGTCTTGTTCTAGCAGGTGGTAAGAGTGGGCCTTTGGAAACATTCCTCCTTGTCTTCTCTTTGCTTCTTCTGAGCTAGAAGTTACTATTTGTGGTTGTGCCCCAAGCCACGGACTTGCCAAATATCATAGGGGTTGGGGCTCCTCATACTACTTAGTCAAGAAAGGATATGATCATCTTCTAAGTGTTTCCACCTTAGCTCCAAGGTCCAATATCTGGATGAAAATCTAGCAGACAGATGGCCTTTTGAAAATCAACATCTTCATTTGGATTTTAGTTCACAACAAACTGCCGACATCGGAAAATATCCAAAAATGAGGTATCTCGGGACCCCCAAGATGTTCCCTATGTAAGATACACTCAGAAACCTCATTCCATTTATTTATATAATGTGAATTCACATGCAAATTATGGAACATTGGATCCAAGGGGATGGAACACGTGTTTTAAAAACCAAAGGCCACAAATTAGTTAATTGGAAAATGGTTCAATCTATATAAAGGGTTCAATCTATATAAAGGATCCTTAAAAAACAAAGGAAATTTCAACAGAGGATGGATTTCCCTTCCCAAGTACATAAGTTGAAAATTTGGGCTAGCCAGAAACAAGATTATTTTTTTGTAAGAAGAAGCCTCCCCACAACAAGTGGCTAACATAGTTATCTCTCTCCTCTCAAAGTCCCTCCAGTCCAAAATAATTCATTTAAAAAATGTTCAAGCTTTATCAAAGGAAGGATCAGTATGGTTCAAGCATTTTAATCTTCCCATTACAATTTCTCCACATTTATCTCCCAATTTTCATTTTGGCATCTTTGATTAAATCATCAAGAACGCCAATCATGGAAACAAGAACAACATTCACATTTATAATTCTTTGATGGAGCTTTAAAGAAAAACCTAGGGGTGGTAGGAGCAAGGGGATAATCTTCAACCCCTGGGGGAAAAGGTGTTTCCATACGCATGGAGCCTTGGGATAACTTCCAATAATGTGGCAGAAGCTTACGCTCTCCTTCAAGGACTAAAACTAGCAACTCGCATCAATGTTCCAAGATTGACAGTGATGCAGGATTCTACAGTAATCATAGGAGACATGATCTTCAATCGCTCCTCCCAAGACTTCCAATTGGCATCCATACTGGAGAGAATCAAACATGAAAAAAAGATTAATTCCATCCATCTCATACTTCCATATTCCTAGGCATCAAAACAAGGAAGTGAATGCGCTCGCTAATTCAGCTACAAGGAAAAAAGTGGGAGTATTAATTATCAACGCCACTGAACATGTTCAACTGATCCCCTAACCCTCTCATGTCCTCTCATAATCATGTCTCATTTTCCTCTAGGCCTCATCCCACCAGCAAAATCTCTTGGAGGAACTGTGTAGCAAATTGTCCAAGACAACATCAGTTGAATATAGTCATGCCACCTCATCATAACAGGAATAATTAAGACTCAACCACCCCAAAGGACAAGAAAGTTGGCGATTGACTCTTCTCTCTAACCAACTAGTACTATGTTCTTCAAATTATGTTTTCTATCGGGAATTTTTTGTGGAAATTATACTTTCAGGTATTTAAGAAATATGATGAAACAGAAAACCCCATATTCAGAACTAGCAGGACAATTTTTTGACTAAAATCTACTAACATATCAAGGCAAGAAGCCTCTCTCTTGTACCTCAGTTTTGACTCATCACTACATTTGTTTATATTAATACAAAACTTTATCGGTTCTGGTAAAAAAAAAGTTGGTCTTAGTGGACGATCAATATCATCACCATCATTATTAATACACACATTTATATTAATGAAGATTGGCCAATATTATTCATGAATGTTAGATATAATCCTTCCAATAAAGAGACCAACCATAAGATGAAATGAACTTGAAAAAGTATAGCAATCTAAAAAGATATAAAAAGGAAATTTGATCATGCAACACTAGCAAGAACATGATGATAGACAACTTGTAACTTATATGGAAATGAATCCTTTCATTCATAAATAGAGAGAAACAAAGCTTGGCCCATATAGCCATCTTTATATCTAGTTCAACACCACAAGCCTTTTTCCGTCTAGAGCCCTTCCTTTGACAATGCATCAACTTTAGAGTTAAGTTTTTTATACACACATGAAAAGGAGATTGAGTTAAAAGCTAATAAGGATCTTTTCACTTCCTCAAAGACATGGCTAATTAACAAGTTCTCCATTTTGAAGATTCCCTTTAATTAATTAATAACCTCCAAAGAGTCCCCAAAGACCTGCATATTGGATACACCACTCCTAGTAGCTAGTTTAAGGAGTAACTTAATGGTGTGGAGTTTAGTAAAATTATTAAAGCCCCCCTCTCCCAATCCAAATTTAAAGTGAATATAATGAGAATCACTTAAATAGAGAAGGCCACCTACTCAACACATGGATGAAGTACCTTCACTGGACCATCAAAATAACCCCACAAGCCAAATTTATCTATGGGAGCATGTTCTATATGCCTTCGAGGGATGAATTTTGGAACAAATGTATAGCTTGTAAAGATGGACCTAACTTGTAAATCACATTGTAAGGGAGACATAAGTTTATCTTACAAAATTGTTGTGTTTCTTGCCAACTAAATACCTCAAGAATCAATTTGAGGAAGGGATTTGAATCCCATTAAAGCAATATTTTACTACCACTAAGTAAATAGACTTCCATTGACTCCTCTGACCCACCCACCCCTAACTCCAGCTACCATATCCAAGTGTGCCCTGACCTGTCTAGCATACTAATAATAGATGAGTAGATGATTCATAATTTCTAGCTCTGCATAATGGGCATAATCCTCATTTATGACAAGAGTAATCAAGGATTTAAACAAGCCTCATGGTGTAAATCCCCAAGGAACGATTCTAATACAAGCTCATCTTCTGACTCTTTTATACACATATGGCACACTTTTAGGATGACAATATAGACCTCCAGTTGTATTATTTCATAACCTTCTAGTCCTAAATTGTTAGTCATCTTCCACTCTTATTGTCGAATAGAAGAAAGCTCTTGAGGCGCTACCTGAGGTAGATTGAATGTGCCTCTCCTTTGAAGAGACATAATTAGGTTTTCAGATAAATTGAAGCTATCACCACAACCTATCTAGGACTTGCACCAACTTTGAATGTTTATCCATTACCAACCCTCTATACTAACCAATTATCGATTAAAGGAAATAATAGCAACATGTGTTTCCAAACAATAGATACATTATGGGTGAATTTTTCTGGTTTCCTTATCTGTGCTTCCATTTAGCAGGGGTCAATGTATTTTGACAAGAAGTTTAGTTCCATAATCCCATTTTTTATATGAACCTCCACAAAATATTGGCTACATAATCCTTTCAAAAATTATGATCATTTTTAAAGCCCCACAAACCTTAATCCTTGGGCTTGACAATGACCTGTCATTTGACCAAGGGGATGCCTTCATTTTCTATGTTACCAAACCATAAAAATGTGAAGTTCATGTTCCTTATCTTTTCTATAACTCCTTTGGGAATATGCACCAAGGATTTCCAATACATTGGGATGGCCTCTAATACTGATTTTACCAATACTAATCTTCTCCTCCTGGAGAGTTGTTGTAGGGGCTAGTCGACTCTACCGACTAGACCCACCAGTCGAGTCAATTGTAGTAGTTGGTTAGGGAAGTCGATCGAATAGGCATTTAGAGTCGATCGAATAGGAAGTTAGACTTTACCGACAAGACAATTAAGGAATGTAACCGACTAGTAATTGTACATCACACACACACACACATATATATATATAGACAGTCATAGATTGTTTTCGATACATCTAAAAAAATGCTTTGATGGTTTTCCCACTATTGTGTATGTCTATTTGTATACTCGTGTGCTTCTATGTATGATGCTATAACTTGTATTTCTCCATGTAAGGATCTACTAGCAATCTTCTCGTACTTTCTCCCTGACTACAACATTGGCTACATTGCAGGTAGTTTTGAACTCGGGCATGCATTAAAGAAAAGAGCACATAAATGTTAACTCTAACAGACATATGTGAAAGGAGGGAGTGCAAAATCAACAATTATATTAGAAATTATTCCCAAAGAAACTAACTAACTCTAGCAGAAGCTCACACACACTTCTATTCAGAAACACATGAGCGATTCTTGGAGGTTGTACCAAAAGCATTGTATGAATACATCATTCAATCTAATGCGCAAACTCACTCATGATGAGAAGTTGATGCACAAGATCACAAACGAAGGAAGAAAAAATCTAAATGAGTGGTTCGAAAGGATTGTAAAATACTATATTGAAGATCAAGCGGTTGAAGACTGAGAGTCAATTCAAACTATCAAGAATAAATTATATATTGAGTTACACGATGGATTCCTTTGTACTGTACCCTCTCTACTACATAAATTCCTCCTAGACAAGGGAGTTGGCAACATTGTCAAGTATTAGGCTCCCTTGAAAGATCCTCCTCCAAACTCCAATTGGAGACAACAACAAGAAGAGTGGGAGGAATTCTTGGAAGATAACTACAAAGATACCAAAGAAGCTTGGGAGTACTTCTTAAAGAAATGAAATTAGTTAAAATGATAAACGCCATGGACCGTGAGTAATTTAGGTCAGTGTCGAGGGGTTGGATGATCCGTGAGACAAGATGAGTTGAAGTCGAAGTTAAAAGTGAAGTAGAAGCCACAGTCAGACCACACCCAAGTCAAAAATGACGAGAGTCGAGAAAAAGATAATTGATTCAAGTGAGAAATTTGCAAGACAAACACAGATTCACAAACCCTCTGCTGACATCCAAAAAATAGAGTGGGATAAAAGGAAAAATAAGTGAGAAGAGTTGCAGAAGGAAAAGGATCACATAAAATCTCATCGAAAACCTACCCAAGCACGCTAGTTCACTGGAGTAGCCCTTGGGAGCGCCCTGACAGCTCCTGGGAAGAGTGAAAGCTTGCGATTGAGTATGGCAGTCAATGGCGCCCAATAAGCCAATGATTAAGTCGATATGGAAATGGATGATTCGGGACCTCCAATCTAACTTTATCCTATAAGAAGTCCTAGTCCACACATTACAATTTTTCTCCAACAATGACTTCATATAGATACAAAATCACCACATGTGTGGTGTTGAATCGATAATAATGGCAAAATAAGAGATGCAATGTTCATTGAAGCCCAAGAAAATACCAAGAATCGACCAAAAGACATAATCATTCATGTAAGAGATCTCATGAATGTCGCCCCCTACTGAAATTGCTTCTAGAATATTCAAATTCAACAGATAGTGAAAGTGAACTGACGTGACCCTGTAGAGGACGACTCGTCGAGTATATAGAAAAATCTTGTCAGACAGAGGACTCAAGCCTAAACAAAGAACGAGTACAACTAGCAATTGAATATATACCGACTAAATAACATCCGCGGATTACATCGACTGAGTCAAATAGCTCGACCTTGTCTCCAGAAAATATTATTAAATCAAACTCCAAATCGACCTCAACTAAAGATCTTGCAATAATTTGATTTGCTAAAAATAAACCAACAATGGGACTTAACCACATCCCTATCTATGAAGGCAAAGAAGATCCCAAATGACATTGGTTCATTTGCGAGAAATTTTGGGATGTTGCAGATATAGTCAACAAAGAAAAACAAATGGCTCAGTTTGGAACCATGCTTCGAGCCAGAGCTCTTACCTGGTTTATGAATTTCGCCGACAATAAAACATGTACGAAAAATGAAATGAAGTAGAATTTCCCTACATTTTTTAAGACACAATATATAATCCATCTGGCAACACAAAAACTTAAGGAAATCAAGCAAAATCTAGGTAAAACTATGCGCGAATACGACAAAAGATTCAATGGTTTACTAAGTCAAATACCATATTACCCGATCAATGAAAAGATACTAGTACAATGGTACGTAGCGGGATTATTACAAAAGATAATAAAAAAAAATCCATAAAGGATGTATGACCTTTCGACATGTGAAGAAATCCTCGAAAAAGCTCAGAGGATTGAAATGGATGATGAAGGCTTGGTTAATTCATCAAGCTCTAAAAAAAGATTGGAAGACAATATCACATAACTACAACAGACAATTAAAACATATCACTCGCTTGCAACGAACTCTAGTGTACCATATTCTCTAGAGAAGGACACACAAAATACTATTGCAAATTCAACGATGCCTTAGACCCAATATTCAAGCACATCCAGATTGAAACTTATTGTGATATCTATGAAGCCTTGACCAATCATGGAACAAGATATTTTCCACACAATCTAAGAAATGTATATCCCAAGTGGTGTCATATATGCGAAGAATAATCATTCCATCCAAGAATGTCGACTGAACAGTAAGAATAGAAAAAATATGCACTCAGTTTATCATGCACAAGCAGTCGACCAAGGGAACGACTATAGAGGCCGAGGTTGAGGTGGATACCAAGATCGAGGTATAGGAGGACGAAAAAAATTTGCAAGAGGATGTTGTTGAGGAAGATAATACTAATTTAACTGTTGGAAAGAAGACCACATTAGTCCAGACTGCCCGATAAAATATATAACTGATTTAAAGTTTTGTAATATTTATGGAGTAGGAGATCACTCCCTAGAAGACTGTCTAATTGTGCTAGAAAAAATCATGACCAAGAGAAATGTAAACCTCTTACATACAATGTTGAAACAAGATATTTTGAATTCAAAAACTCTCCATGTGGTCACAAGATTGGGAGTGTGTAAAGATAATTACACGGAGGCACCAAATCGACAAGGAAATAGAGTTCCATATCCTAACCCCGAAAAAGAAGATAGGATAATGCGGGAAGTGTTGAACTTCTTTAAATATATCGACTAGGATAAATCAAATGAAGAATGAGTGAGTATGTCAAACATTACCATTAAATAATTTATACAATTACTAAAAGAAAAGCAATCAGTAGGACGCCTTATCGACCCATTGAATATATTGAGAGAATATAAAGAAAATAAAAGACCAGCAAAAAGTATAAGGCAGTTGTCTCAAGACAGAACCATGGGCAACTTTGATCCACAAGTCAACCTAGAATTCGATGACCACCTGATTAAACAAGTCATGGTCGATTTTGGGACACAAGTGAACATCCTTACCAAAGAAACATGGGTCCAACTTGGAATACCCCTGCTACAACCAACAATGAACTACTTAAAACTAGCACTCTCAAAGATTCATCGAACCAATTGACACTCTCAAAATTTTCATCACTTCTATAATGGGAATTCCGATAAGAGTCGACTCTGAAGTCATAAACCTAGTCATAGTCATTCTCGCTTATCTTGTGCTAGTAGGAAGACCATGGGGTTGGAACATGAGAGCCATCATATATTTAGAAAGAGACCAGATCAAGCTAAAAGGAAGTGGAAGAAAAATTATAACCCCCCTAGACCCAAAAGAAGGCAAACCATGGGACAAAGCCGAGGAAGCACGTCGACTATATCAAGTGATGCATGAACATAAAGATAATGTCGAACCTAATATTGAAGGAAAAATACTAGTCAAATCTCCATTGTTAATAGGTCAAAATTCAGATACAAAATTGTACAATTGGCAGACGGAGAATTACGAAGCCCAAGCCAAAGAATGTTGGTTGATAGAGGTAATACCTATCGAACGATCTAGAACATGCTTCTCGATTCACGCAACCCCTATCATTATTGAAAGAAGATTGAAACAAACACCAACATTAATATTTACTAATGCATAGACAAGAACTTCCTCATGGTTTAATGAACAAAGTTCTCCATTGGCACATGTCAAAGAAGTCTCCAAATCAGTTGGGGAACAAGGAAGAATACAAAGTCTAGTCGAATCCTTCATCGGCCAAGCAGCCCGATGGTGGGAGACATATGCAAACTGACTTCAAACATGGAATACCACCACATTATATTTTCTTGAAAGATTCGGTGGGAAAAATCTCTCTGTAAATATCGACATCTCGATTTTTAAACCTGGATTCAACCCAGTGATCCACATATAGAAGTGTGAGCAAGAATGGAAAAAAGAAGGCTACCAAGACGAAAGATTATGGTTTCACATGTTCCCGAATACATTAGATGATATACCTCACAATTGGTATAATATTGAAGAAGCATCAGGTCATACTTTTGACTGGAATGAAATGAAAAATAACTTTGTTAAAGATTTTGAATTTAATCCTAAAGAGGCACTCTTGCAAGAGGCATCCAGAGAAATAAAATATTTCCTGAGAAAACCAAACCCCGAGAAAATTTAGGAAAAAGGAAAAAAAATTCCAATAGGGATCAACTTCGACTGGTAATTTGGTATCGACACACGGTATAGAGAATGTAATAGCTGGACCAGTAGAAATGGAAAACATAAGTTTTCTAGGTCAAAGCTTTTGATGGAAAAAAGACCACCCAAGAGTAGAAAATTTTGTAAAAACAGTCTACTTCGTGACCAAGGAAGAAATAGAGGAGCAAGAACACTCAGAAAAACTTGATTTTCCTTCAAGTTACAATCAATTCATAGAAGAAGAATGTCAGTTAGATGAGTCGAAAGTGCTAGACTGGATGCATGAGAAAATAAAGGCCAAATAATTTGACATATCTATAGATGGACGACCAAAAATGGCCAAAGTAGGTGACTATTGGTCCTATAAGCAACCCATGGAAATAATAGATCTACTAAAAGAATACTAGTGCATCTTCACACCCGACTACAATACCTCAAAGGACTAGTACAAGAGATGGGTGAAATGAAGATCGAACTCCTCCCCAAAGCCAAACCCATCAAGAAATGACCATATAAACTGGCACACAAATACAAACTTATCATTCAAAAGGAAATCAAAGCAATGTTAATTGCTAATATCATATATCCAATCGACAAGTCAAAATGGGCAAGTCCGATGGTCATGCAACCTAAGAAACATGACCCAAAAAAGCTAAGACTATGTGCCAACTTTCAAGGATTAAACAAACTCACAGTGACTGACCCATTCCCAACACCTTTCGTCGATGAAATTATCAATGAAGTTGCAATTCATGAATGCTACTCGTTCACTGATGGCTTCTCTGGATATAATCAGGTACCGATAACAAAATAAAACCAAGAAAAAACCACATTTGTCTTTGAGTTTGGCTCTTTTGCATATAGAGTAATTCCCTTCGGGTTAAAAAATGCACCAGCAGTCTTTTCCAGAATAGTGGTTAAGGCATTTCAGGAGTATATCTATAAAACAATGGAAATATACTTTGATGATTGGACCATATATAGCCTCCTGAAAGATCATATACAATGGCTAAGAATGATGTTTGAAAGATGCAGGAAAATCCATTTATCCTCAAACATTAAAAAAAAAAAAAAAATGCAACTTTGTCATGCCAATTGGTATATTGCTAGGCCATATAATATGTAAAGACATTATTAAAGTCAAAATTGATAAAATCAAAGTCATTCTCGACCTGAAACCACCAATGATCCAAAATAAAATTAGAATTTTCCTTGGGCACACTAGATACTATCGAAAGTTTATTCGTCACTATTCTGACATTACTTAACCAATCAACAAGTTATTAAAGAAAGAAGTCGATTTTTATTGGAGCCACGAATACAACACATTTCTCGAACTATTAAAAATAAAGTTGGTAGAAGCACCTATCTTAAGATTCTCGAACTGGTCGAAGAAATTCCACATTCATGTCGATGCATCCAATGTCACTATCGGCTCAATTTTAGCTTGGTCATACAATGACGTGATCGACCACTTGAATGAATACGCTAGTCGGAAGGCAAAAATAAATTATTCAACAATGGAACGTGAATCCCTGGCAATGATTTTCTCCCTACAAAAATTCGGGCACTACTTATTAGCAAACCCAGTTGATGTACAGATGTATGAATGGGAGATTCCTCAAGACGTAAACAAATAGCCAGAAAATCTATGAAGCATCCATATCCAAAACCAACATTCTCTCTTATTTTTCTTTCTTATTCTCATTTTTTAATAGCCTGATAAGAAGGACATAGCATAAAATTTTGTAATTTTGTCATATTCCCCTCTTGTTCGGGATGAGCAAGCAATTGGGGGGGGGGGGAGAGATGTTGTATGGGCTAGTCAGCTTTGCCAACTAGACCCACCAGTCAAGTCGACTGTAGTAGTCGGTTAGGGAAGTTGGTCGAATAGGCAGATAGAGTTGACCAACGTGACAATTAAGGAATGTAATCGACTAGTAATTGTACATCACAAACACATACACATATCATCATGTAATGGAAAGACAGAGGTTGTTTTGGCTACATCTAATAAAATGATTTGATAGTTCTCCCACTATTGTGTATGTCTATCTGTATACTTGTGTGCTTCTATATATGATGTTAAAACTTGTATTGCTCTATGTAAGGATCTATTAGAAACCTTCTCGTACTTTCTCCCTGACTACAACAAGAGCCATTTGTTGAACCAAATATATGTTATCTTTTCCACTTTTGTAGTTATCCACTTCCATTCTTGAATTCCATAATCATTAAGTTATAGAATCCTAAATACCTTTTCCCTCATTGGAGATTAGTAAGTTGATAGGGGAATGACTATGAAATCATCCTAACCTAATTATCTACACTTCTTTAAAAGAGATAGAAGATTTTTGTAGATTTACCTTCATTCCTGTAGCTATATAATATAAAATACAAGATTTCTCTTAACTTGGAATCATCCCTTCATGAACCATCACATCATCTAACAAAAATCAAATGAGTTAAGTAAACAGATATGCTTAGCTTTATATATTTTGGGGATCCAAATCTTCTAGCCTCCAATAGTGTCCAATTGAGCCCTTTAGTAATAATTAGAAGTGGCAAGGATACCAAGGGATTCCCCTTCCCAATCCATTTGGAGGGTTTAAAAAACCTAGAAGCATATCACTTATTAAATTTTCAAATGAGATTAAAGCTAGGCAAATCGTGGCCTAATTGAAAAACTAAGCATATGACCCAATATGGATCAACACAAGTCTAAGGTATAGTTGCTTTACCTTATCATGGGCCTTAGAGAGATCCAACTTCACCAACATATATGATCATTTCTTTGTCTTGATAAAATGCAAGCCTTCTTGACCTACTCCTATAGTCTCATGAATTTGTCTTCCATTAAGGAAGGCAAATTGTTCTTGAGATATACACTGATAAAGGATATTCTTCACCCTTAGTGCACTGATTTTTTCATTGATATTATAGATGCAATTACAAAGAGATATAAGCCTAAAATCATCAAAGGAAGTAGTATTATGATTTTTTGGAATGAGAGAAAAAATGGTAGAATTAAAGGCTCCCATCACCTTCCATGTGCTCTTAGATTCTATAATTACCCTTAACATATCTTCCTCTAAAAGTTCATAAAAGTCCAAGAAGAACTTGACTATCCATCCATCTAGACTCGAAGTTTGTCCTTCTAAAAATTGTGGAGTATTGTTTGCAATTCTTCCCTGGATATCTCCTCCATCAGCCTTTAATCAACCACTTCATTGACAAAGCTAGGAAAATAGGATGTCATCTTGACCACTTCTACAATATCAACCCTATCATCCTCTTTATAGATCCTAGAGAAATGAGCTAACCTAAGTTGGCTAACTCCTTAAAAGATATTGCAATCGATCCATCTTCCTTTTTCATTTCCATAATCATGCTAATATTCTTTCTGTGATTCACAAAATTATCGCCCTTAGCCAACAATAGAGCTCTACTCTTTTGTCTCTAGAGTGCTTGTTTCTCTTTAAGTAGATTAATTTTATTTTGTTCCAAGGCCCGAAGGTTACCATTATATATCTCATCTAACCCTCCATCCATCTCCTTTTCATAATAATTAGAAATTCCATGTTCTATGGAGATTAGAGCCTGCTCAACTACTAAATGTTTAACATGAGGCCACGAGGACACAACCTTTTACATTGCATTTATATTAGTAGAAAATTGAAGACTTGTAGATTCTCTTGTTGAGGCATCATAACGTTTCCACTCATATTTAACCAAACTTACAAATTCTTATTCTTTTAACTAAGCAAAGTTGAACTTGAAAGGATTTGAAGATTTATCATTCTCATTTGAAAACTAGAGAAAGACTAGGCATATGGTTAGACTCACCACCAATATCTACCCACATTCTAACCCTAATGTGATCATTCGTGAGAACTTGATAAATCAAGAACCTATCAATCTTTTGGAAACCATTTATTCTCCTAACCTCATATTCCTCCAAGTATGGACTCTTTTGATTCGAGCCATATCAACCAAACATTCCTCTTCCAATTTATTCAATAAAAAATCTACCAAGGGTTTTATCCTACTAGAGCTTCCCTAGAGTTATGCTCTATTCATAGTGAAGTTAAGGTCCTTCCCTAGAATAATATTTATTCTTCTGAAAACATCATAAGTTGGCAATCCCTCCCAATAGGCCTTTCTATTCTCATCAGGACCATATATGTTTACCACAATGAAAGCTTCCCCTAACTCCAGAGAGAGGAGTTCAACTCCAACATCTTAATCAAAGAGCACATAATTTAATATTTAAAAAATATTTTCTTCCATCTAGAAACCAACCAGTCAAACCTCCCAAATGAATCTACAATAAAAAAATCCCACTTTCATAAACTTAGATAGCTCCCTCACAATTTTTGCCCCTTTCTCTGTAGTTTCCTAAAGTAAGACAATATTAGATTTTAAAAGCTTCAATAACTTTTTTAAGGAAATTTAGAGGGGCTACCTAGGCCTTTAGCATTGAATGACATGACAATTATGGAGGACCCATCCCACGGGTATTGCTTGCTCCAAGGCCACTTCCATCATATTCTACTTCCTTTAATGTATTTCCTTCATAGCTTTATTTTAGGCTACAAAAAGATGTGATTTTCTTCCTTTTCCAAAAATAATGATTTCTCTAAACCATTCTTGCTTAGTCCTCCTTCCACTCCTACTTCAAACATTCCAAAGGCTAAGTTTTTAGATATTTAAGAAATAATGAGGTTGATTGGATAAAATGGAGTTTTCACTATTGGGTATGTGTTATATTCTCTGCAAAATTGATCTTGTGTATTATACACTGATATGGGAGCAAAGGGGGGGGGGGGGGGGGTNGGGGGGGGGGGGCTTGGAGTCCCCCTTGTAAGGGGGTTCGAGGGCGGAGGACACGAAAAAAAAAAAATTGGCAGTTTTTTGCATCCATTTTTGGTGGTTTTTTGGCACGTGGTTTTTGTCGTTGGTTTTCTAATTTTGGTTAAGGAATTAGGGTTGTTGACTAATACATGTCAATGGACTAGGGGTTTTGGATGGTGTTGTACATTTTAACCTTGTACAATATTTACTGCAAAAAAAATTTCAGTAAAAGAACATAAAAGATACAATGGAAAATACAAACATTACACAAAGATTTTTCCCCTGGAAACCCAAACCGGGAAAACCAACATATTCTATATTCATTCATAGTGATACATTGTTTATAATAAAATATACATATAGGAGCTAGCGGCCTCCAAAACCCTAACCCAATGACCTGGATTAGTCAACAACCCTAATTCCTTAACCAGAAATAGAAAACCATCGGCAAAAACCATGTGACGAAAAACTGCCCAACAATGGACATGAAAATTGAGGCAACACGAAAAATGAGGGAAAATGCGACACATTTCCCGAGGCAAAAAAAATTATCGGGGGCGTTGCCCCCAAACCCCTGCGCGCCCGCCACAACGTAGGCTCTACTACTTGTGCAAAGAATATAACACATACCCAACATTCTCCCACTTGTTGTTTTCTTTGCATATAGGGGGTTACATGGTTACATAGTCAACAATCCAGGGCAGCAATGCCCATGGATCCTCTACACCAAGAGAGCTTCTCAATTCTCACAGATTTTGTTGATGAATCTGTAACATTCTTCAAAGTGTCCACCTTCATTAACAACACTTTCTTTTCTTCAACCATGTCTCTCACAAAGTGATATTGAATATCAATATACTTTGTCTTTGAATGATAAGTCGGGTTCTTTGCCAGAAAAATTGCACTCTGACTGTCACAATCTATCCTTACAACTTGTTGTACCAACCCAATACCTAAACACAACCTTTGTAACCATATTGCTTCCTTACTTTCATGAGTGGCTGCCATGTATTCAACTTCTATAGTTGAAAGTGCCACTACAACATGTCTTTTCCTCATCCAACTTATTTCTCCTCCAAACAGGTTAAACACATACCCACTTGTTGATCTCCTATGATCCAAATCTCCAACCCAGTCAGCATCCACAAAGCCATGTATATCCAACACTTTCTCCAATCCCGATCTTCCTAGTAGCACAATCCATAGCTAGCAGTGCAAACAAATACCTGAAAACCCTTTTTACCTTTGTCCAATTCTCCTTCCCTGGTTTTAACATATACCTGCTCAAAACTCCCACTACATGTGCAATGTTCGGTCTAGTACAGACCATTGCATACATCAAACTTCCAACTGCACTCGCATATGGAACACAAGACATGTCCTCCTCCTCTTCCTGTGTCTTGGGACACTGATTCACAGATAACTTTACACCAACAGGGATATGAACCTTGATTGGTTTACATTCCTGCATATTAAACCTCTGCAATATTGTCTTGACATATTTTCTCTGATTTAACCAGAGCTTCCTCTTTTTCCGATCTCTTTTAATTTCCATGCCCAAAATGAAATTTGAAGCACCGAGATCCTTCATGTCAAATTTAGAGGACAACTAAGTTTTCACATCCTAGATAATCTCCTTGTTGTTTCCTATCAACAACATGTCATCCACATACAAGACCAAATAAATCAAATGATCATCAATTAATTTAAAATACACACAATGATCCTCTTTGCTTCTTGTGAAACCAAGTCCCAACATATAAGTATCAATTTTTTTACACCACATCCTTTGTGATTGTTTTAAAACATACACAGACTTTTTTCAGCTTGCATACCAACTCCTTCTTTCCCTTCACAACATAACCTTCTTGTTGCTTCATATAGATTTATTTTTCCAAATCCCCGTGTAGGAATGTTATCTTCACATCCATATGTTCTACTTCAAAATTAAATGCATCAGATACAAATAACAAAAATATTATAGAGGTTAACTTGGCAACAGGAGAAAAAATCTCACTGAAATCAATTCCCTCAACCTGGGAATAACCCTTTGCTACTAACTGAGCTTTGTATTTCTCCACTTTTCCTTCTGCATTCGGCTTCTTTTTAAATACGCATTTGTTTCCAATGGGCTCTCTTCTAGTCTCAACTCCACTAGATCCCAAGCCTCATTCTTATCCAAGGTTGTCATTTCTTCATCCATGGCCTTTTTCCAGAGATTTCCATCCTCTGAATCCACTACCTGTCTGACAGTTCTAGGATCGTCATCAGTAATAAAAAAAGGAAAATTTGAACGGAAATCAGATGGAGTATACCTTTCTGGTAGCCTTCTTTCTCGAACCGATCTCCTCAATACTGGAGTATGAGGATATTCTTCTTTTGATTCATGTTCTTCTGTAGAATTAGATTGATCATCCTTTAAATCAAACTCTATTTTCTTTGGTTCTTCCTTACTTGGTAGGACTTCATGTTTAACAACATCCTTCATTTCTCTAAATACCACATCTCAGCTATACACTACCTTCTTAGTTTCTGGGTTCCAAAGATTATAACCTTTGAGACCATCTTTATATCCAATAAAGATACACTTTTCAGCCATCTTATCTAGCTTACTCTTGTTTTCCTTTGGAACATGAACATATGCATCACAGCCAAATACCTTGAGATGCGTGAGAGAATTTTTCTTACCAATCCATACCTCTTGTGGAGTCTTGTCATCCAGCGGTGATGAGGGTGATATGTTGACTAGGTAACATGTAGTACCCTGCCTCTGCCTAGAATTCTTGCCCTAACCTGACACCACTAAGCATGCACCTTGATTTTTCCATCAATGTCTTGTTCATCCTTTCTGCAACTCCATTTTGTTGAGGTGTGTATGGAGTAGTCTTTTGCCTTGCTATACCGCACTTCTGACATAATTCTTCAAATTCATTCCCGCAGAACTCTTCGCCATTATCTATCCTCAACACCTTAATTATTTTATCTATTTCATTCTCAACAAGAGCCTTAAACTCTTTAAACTTGTCAAAGACTTCAGATTTCTTCCCGAGGAAACATATCCAAGTATTCCTCGAGAAGTCATCTATAAATGAGACACAATACACAGATTTTCCCAATGATGGCACCAACACAGGTCCAAAAACATCATTGTGAACTAGCTGTAAAATTCCTTCTGCCCTCATTGCACCAGAGGGGAATCTTACCCGATTCTGCTTCCCATATACACAATGTTCACAGAAATAAAAATCCAAAGAACAGTTAGACATACCTTCAACCATACCTTTTTTCAAATATTGTTTTTACCCTTGCATCGTCCATTTCGCTTATAGGAATCAAATTTATGGCCAAACCTGGGGTGTGCATAACACCAGGCAGTGTTCTAATCCTTCCATCTATGAGCCTCAACTTGAATTTTCCTCGTCCTATGATTCTAGTTGTCGAATCATCACCTAGGAAAACATTACCTCCATCATACCTTTCATATTCACAGAACCACTCCCTATGGGGACTCATATGAAACGATGCACCTAAGTCAACCAACCATGCCTCATGATCTGCATGTGTGCTTGAAGAAGCCAAGTACACACCCCCTCCTTCTTCCTTGGAGGTCTTTTATTTTGTAGAAGGAGATTCTTCAGATCCCTTCTTTTTATCAACTTTGGATCTACACGGCTTCTTGTAGTGCCCTTATTTTCCACATCTCCAACGTGCCTTTACAAACTTTCTGGGAGATTTAGATCTACCCTTAGACTTAGATCTCCCACTTGAGAACTTAAATCTATTTCTTTCCTGGGAGCATACTCTTGCAAATAATGCATTTGTGCTCTGTCCTTCCATGTTCTTTCGTCTCATCTCCTCAGACAACAAGGATGATACCACTTCATCAAACTTTAAGGAAAATTATTACTACTTATGGCCACAACCAAACTATCTCACGAGTCTGGTAAAGAACACAATAAACTGATACACGTATCTTCATCTGAAATTTTAATCTCAATAGATACTAACTGACTTACCATAGTATTGAAGGCGTTCAAATGCTCTGCCACCGAGTCTCCATCTCTCATCCTCAGATTATACAGCTTCTTTCTCAGGAATAGTTTATTTACTAAGGACTTAGATTGATACAACTTTCCCAACTTATCCCATAAATCCTTGGTTGTAGTTTCCTCTAACACATTCAGTAATATTGAATCTGAGAGACACGGTCGGATTGTGCTCTTCACCTTCCAATCCAACTTTTTCCAGTCATCTATTGAAGTTCATGTAGCTACAGTACCTGAATCTACCGCGATCCACTGATATCTTTCCACCAACAAATCTTCTATATTGAGCTTCCACAACTCAAAACTTTTCCCATTAAACTTCTTGATCTCCATCTTTGAATTGCTTGTCATTTCTTTTCACCTGAAAAATCGATACCACAAATCTCCCACTGTAACAAGGCTTATCACAGTCCCGAGCTAAACCCTTGACCTCAAAGGCATCCCCCTGAAGCCAACAAAGCTCTGATACCAAATGTAGATTTTAACCTTGTACAATATTTAATGCAAACATATTTTCAGTAAAAGAACAGAAAAGATACAGTGGAAAATACAAACATTACACAGAGATTTTTCCCCTGGAAACCCAAACCGGGAAAAACAACATATTCCATATTCATTCATAGTGATACATTGTTTATAATACAATATACATATAAGAGCCAGCGACATCCAAAAACCTACCACGATGACCTGGATTATTCAACAACCTTGATTCCTTAATCGGAAATAGAAAACCATCGGCAAAAACCATGTGTCGAAAAAATGCCCAACAATGGACACAAAAATCGAGGCAACATGAAAAACGAGGCAAAAATGTGACACATTTCTCTAGGCAAAAAAAATTCTCGATGGCACTTCCCCTGAACCCCTGCACACCTGTCGCAACGCAAACACTTCTACTTGTGCAAATAATATAACACATACCCAACATGTGTGGGATCCTATATATATTGTATTGTAAACGATGAAGAATGATGATGAATAAAAGATTAGAGGTGCAGTGCTAAACAATTTATTGATTTTTCCTGGTTTGGGTTTCCAAGGTAAAATCTCTATGTAATGTGTGTGTGTGTGTGTGTGTATCGTTGTATCTTTTCTGTTTTTATTAAGAATCTATTTGCAATAGCTAATTGTACAAGGTTAAAATCTACATTCACTAAAGTCAAATAAAGGACATAGATCCCATCTCCCCCTGTTTTCTTTGTTAGAGATGAAGTTTAGTGATATGGATTGTATAGGGAACAAAATAAAACACATAGAGAAATATAACAGAGAGCACATTAATACAGTGAAAACCCAACTTCTATTAATGAATAAAATAACAGAGTACTGTAGAACATAAATTGGCTAGAATGGTGGTAGCTTATCTCTTGAGAGAGAGAGAGAGAGAGAGAGAGAGAGATGTCGATGACACTCATTTGCAAAATGTCATACAATAGGCAAAAAGAATGACCTTTCAACATAAAGCGGGAACCCTAAAGGTCCAAATCCCTAACCTGGGAAGCAAAGCGCCAAAAGGTGTTCTTGGGCCATGAGGTGTTTAGTTTCTATATCAACTTCTAGGGAGTGCCTTTCACATACAATATCAATTTGGGGCACATAGTAGCTCGTTGGAAGCTCTAACTAAGGACTACAATATTGTGGCATGGCTTGTGTGTGTCAAAGACAAATCTATGCCGTTGAATTTCCCATAAAACATCATTTAGGGCCTCCAAACAACCTTGAAAGTTTAGGACCTAGAAAATCATAACAAAATTGTCAAGATGGAGAACCATGTTGAGATAGTGAAAGAGGTGGGTAGCCACCGATATCCACCTAGATTAGTCCTCCACCCTTAGGAAGTAGTGGTCCCCATAACATAAAGTTTTCGCAGTAGACGGGGATTTTTGTTGAATTTGAATCTTGGTGAGCCATTTTCCTTGCGGAAGAAGTTGTCCTACTTTGACAATCCGATAGAGTTGTATGTTTTGTGGGAGGGTTCCCTTTATCTTGGTGTCCATGATATGATCCATTGTAGATTTTTCAAGGTAGGTGGGATTGATTTTTGTAGGGACCAATTGCTCAGCTACCTCTAAGGTGTCTAGAAGAGGTGGGAAATATGGTCGAAGCAACTCCACAATAAATATCGGGTGTGCGCCAAGGAAAGGAGGAAAACTCAATTCGAAAGCATTTTCACCCACACCCTTTGTGATGGTGTAAGGCCCATATCAGAGAGGTTCGAGTTCCTATGGGATCCCATGAGGCGCTCTTTCTACAAATGTAACCACACCTTGTCATTAACCTGAAACTTGTGTGGAACTCAATGCTAGTCATGTCATTGCTTGTACTTGGCATTAGACTTTTGCAATATGTTTTGAACCTATTGTTGGAGGTGTTGGATTCATTCAACAAATTTGTCTACTATTTCTACCTCAGTCTAAGCATGGGAGGACTTTGTTGGTGAAGGTGGAATGAGAAGGGCTACATCAATGGCGACCAATGGTTGGAACCCCAAGCACACCTGAAAAAGGATATGGCCAATAGAGTTGTGGAGGGATTTGTTATAACTATGATGAACATATGGAACACTCTCATCCCATGCATGTGGATGATTAGAGTTATACATGCGTAGGATGTGCACACTCATCCTATTGATCAATTCCATTTTCTCATCCATTTGAGTGTGAAAGGTAGTCGATTTATTCAATGTGGTGTCCATTAGAGACCATAGGTTGGCGCAGAAGGTACCGTGGTAGCCCAAAATGAACCCAAACATGCTCAAAGAAGAGTCAAACAGTGGCCTATGTTGTGATACTATTTTTACATGGTGTCAAAATGGCTATCTTAGAGAACCAATTGACAACCACAAAGACACAATCATGACCATGTTTGGTGGAGGGAAAAACTAGCATGTAATCCATGGACACTGACTCCCAGGGATTATCTAGGGTAGGGAGAGGAGTGTAAAACCCTTGCTCCTTGATGAATGGTTTAGTGATGGAACAAGCAATGTAGGACTTGATATATTGGCTGACATATTGTGGAAGCTTTGGAAAGTAGAAATAGTTATGAAGTAATGTTATTGTCTTCTCCACATCAAAGTGCCCTACCACCCGACTATAATGTGCCTCCCAAATTATCTTTGCATGCTCACTTGAAGGAACACGAAGATGGCCTAGATAGCATAAGAGCACATACTGGAAGTGGAAGTCTGGGATTTGTTTGCCTACATTGAATGTATGATAAATAATAGTGAAGTCAAAGTCATCATTGTATAATTGTGGCCACTCGAAGGTCTCGTGCCCACAAGAGTTAATTATAACTATGATTATCACCAACACCAAGGGCCAACTGGGACAGTGTGCAACATGGTTGACATTGCTCTTCTTGTACTTAATGTTTAAGTGGAATTTTTGTAGGTATGTAAACCACTTTCGATGACAATTATTACGTACCTTTATTTATGTCTACATGAATTGGAAGTGCTTGTGATCAGTGTGGATGATCGTTTCCTTTACCAGAATATAATGCTTCCACTGTCAACATGTTTGCACAATGGAGTACATCTTCTTGTCATAGTTGGGATATCTACGAACAACATCATATAGCATTTCATTGTGATAGGCCGCATAGATAATATATTCAGAGGCATCTGTCTCAATCTCAAATGGTTCTTGCAAGTCTAATAACATCAGGACCGGTGTGGAGAAGAGGTGGTGTTTCAGATCCTAGAATGCTTTCTATTGTAATCTAGACAAAGCAAACTTGGTTGTAGCTCCACTCTTGGTCACTTGACATGAGAGCCAAGCGATATGAGAGAACCCCAACACGAGCCTATGATAGAATTTAGCGAGGCCCAAGAAACTAGAGACCTCTATTAGAGTCATTAAGGCTAGCCAATCGCAGATGACTTGGATTTTGGTTGGATCCACATGCACCCCATGTTCATTCACGATGTATCCTAAGTATTGAATTATATGCATGTTGAATGAGCATTTATCTAGATTTCCATATAACTTGTGTTGCCATAGGTTGCTCGGGACTCGTTGAATGTTCTACAAATGTTCTTTTCATGTCTAGTTGAAGACGAGGATGTAATCTAAATATATGACCACAAAAGAGTTTGTGAATGGTCACGAGATATTATCCATCATCCTCATGAATGTCATTGAAGTATTAGTCAAGCCGAAAGGCATGACCAACCACTCAAAAAATCCTTCTTTAGATTTCAAGGATGTCTTCCATACATCATTTTGTTCTATTGGAACTCAATGGTAGCTTGAATTCAGATCAATCTTACTAAGAAACTTGGCACACTTATGTTGATCAAGAAGATTGTCAATTTGAGGGATCAAGTATTGGTTCTTAACAATTATTTTGTTCGTAGCTTTATAATCAATATAGAGTTTCCATGTTCCATCCTTCCTCTGCACCAACACAATTGGGCTCCCATAAGGTAAGGACCTCGGTCGAATGTGACCCTTTCAGATGAAATCATGAATTTGACGCTTTATTTCCTCATTCTTCATAAGGGAGTGTTTGTATATTGGACCATTGGGTAAGGGAGCATTAGGTATCAAGTCAATGGGATGTTTGACCTAACAGTGTAGAGGCACCCCTACAGGTGACGCGAAGATGTCTCTATATTCCTCTGCAACCACGTCCACTTGCTTCTGTTTTGTAGAGAGACCCTGTGTTGAAGTTGTGGTGGTCATGGTGACCTTTCATTCACATTCCGACCAAACCATGAAGAGGACAAATTTTGCAGTGTGAGAGATTACCTTTCAGCACTGTTTTGCCAAGATTAATGAAATTTCACTAGTTGGAACTACCTTTGGTACCCTGTAGGGATGACCTCGCAAAGTAATAATGACACTACAAGGTCGAGACTCATAAATAACATGATGTTTCCACATATAGGGTTTTCCTAAAATAATATCACAAACTTCAAGTGGGGAAACATCACACAATACATCATCTTTGAAGGGCTTGATTCCATAGGATAGGCGACACTGTTGGCTAATGTGAAGGTCTCATCCTTGGCTCAACCAAACGATGGTGTATGGATGGGGATGTGGCATTACCAACAACTTCAATCTCTTGATGACCTTGATTGAGATCAGTGTTAAGACCTAGACAAAGCCCCATTTTATGTGTAAAACCCCTTATTAAGCCCTAGATATTGAATTATTACATGTATAGTATTATAATTGTATGTCAACTAGAACCCTTCATGGTACCCTTTCATTATAATTGTACCATTTGTCTCATATATATATATATATATATATATATATACCAAGTATACCTAGTCTTAGGATCATTTTATCACATCTCATATTGTATCATGAATTGGGTATATTGTAAAAGGAGGTTTTGTCCTTGAAGTGGATTGTATTCACTGAATTTTTGTCATTTTGAAGGCGTAGGATCCTAACATTTGGTATCAGAGCATTGAACCTAGGGTTTTGCTTCTTCAAGCGAGTCATCTTGGCATTTTCACTATAAAAAAAAAAAATTTGGGATGCTTCAGATAGAAAAAACTTGGCAGTTATTTAGAATATATATCTAGGTATTTGTGGTTAAAAATTCAGCTTCTATGTCATTATAATTTCAGAGATATACCCTGTGGAAGATAGGATTTGTTGATTGGTCCTATAACTAGTCTAAAAAAGGTGTTCTTGGCAAAACAATCATATCTTCTTCAATGAGGATCCAAATTATGTGAGACTAGTTGCATTTGAAAGAGGGAGGTCCATAGTATTTCTAGTACAAATTTCATAATCAAGTATTCAATACTGGACACGTGGAATTATGTACAAGTTCATTCTCCCTGAAAAGCCAAAAATCAATCAGGTTTAGGAAAGTTACCCTAAATTTCAATTGGCACATCCAATTTTGGTCAGACCTATGGCATTGCAAAGAATACATTTCAGAGTATTACATGCCAAAATTTCAAACCCAGAAGGACCGGAATTTCATAAATACATTAGAAGGAAGGTCGTCCAAGAGGACAGACTCCAAATTAAGGGATTTAAAGGTACATAACTTACAATTGGCATAAGCTTTTATTGGAATATCCTTTTTGGTGATTCAAAATTTGTAATAAAGAGGAAAAATTAGAGAATTATTGTTTTCCCACGTGGCTCCAAAGGCTCATCCAAAATTTGTTTCACCAGCTAAACCTCCAGAGAGATCAACCATGACTCGAGATGAAATTGAAGAGATTTATCACCAAATGGAAAAGAGGATCATTGAAATTAGGGAACAAATGGAACATAAGATGGATGAAACTATGAAAAGAAATATGGCTTAAACGAAAAATAAGATGGATGATGTGAAAAATAAGATGGATGATTATAATGAAGAAATACAAAAAATTCATGAAGGAATTGCAAAATTCCTTATCTTCCATGATCTTTCATGCTCTATATGAGAGACTCTCTAAAGGAGATATCAAAATGCAAGGAACTAAGTAAAGTAAATGTAGTATTATGGTTGAAAAACCTGCTAATAATAAGCAATTTTCTAGTGGATTGAACTCTAACAGTGGAGTTAATTATGGTGGGGCTCCTAAATTCAACTTTCCCAAGATTGAATTAAAGAAGTTTGATGGAACAAAGGTCTTTACCTCAGTGAACCAAATATAGCAATATTTTGAATTGCATAATATTATAGATGATAAGAAAATGATTCACATAGAAACCTTGAACTTTGAGATTAAACCATATCAATGGTATGAATGGGTAGTTAAAAGGAAGCCCCCTCTTTATCATTATACTTGGGGTTTATTTACAAGAGACTGAGAAGCAAAATATGGGAAACTGTGGGAACAAGACTACTTCAGTCATTTGACAAGAATCAAGCACTTAGGTGATATTGAAGATTATAATTCAGAATTTCATGTGTTGGCCACAAAGGTGGATGACATAAGTGATTAACATTTGTTGGAAGCTTACATGGGTGGATTAAAACAAGACATTAAACATGAGATTTTCTTAAGACATCCTACAAATATTATGGAAGTGATGCAATTCTCTCATCATATTCAAGCCAAAAATAAGGCTACACACAAGTCCATTATTGGAGCATACACAGGAAGGAGAGATCATTTTAGGGTTCATAAGACAAGCACACCTCAACTAACAAGGTTGACACCTCAACAAATGGATGAAAGAAGAGAAAAATGACTATGTTTCAATTGTGACAACAAGTACGGTAAGGGGCATAAATGTGGTGACAAGAAATTATTCTACATTGACTATGAAGAGTAAGAAGATTAAGAATTAGAACCGCCAAAAGATTCATATCTAGAAGAGACTACTCCAACAATATATTGCCATGCATTGGCTGGCATCAATACTCCACAAACCCTCAATATACAAGGATACATAAAAAGAAAAAGGTAACAATATCGATTGAGTCTGGTAGTACCCATAATTTCATCAATTACAAATTAGCAAAAGATCTCAATTGCTTTGTATATCCCGCACTAGAGTTTCAGGTAATTATTGCAGATGGAGGTATCATAAATTTTTCAAGGAAATTCCATAGTATTAAGCCCAACATGGGGGAGTATTTTCTAGATAGCCCCATGATTGCCATCCAAATGGGGGGTGTTGATGTTGTACTAGGGGTACAATGGTTATAATCATTGGGAACAATGGCCCTTAATTTTCAAGATCTTTTCATGAGATTTTCCTGAGATGGTAAGGAAATTGAGCTTAGAGGCATCCAAGGGAAACTGTCTAAATTGATAATCTCTAATAGCGTGATAAAATTGCTCAAAAATGGACACTAGGGTGTAGTTTCACAATTGTGATCACTTGATGTTCAAACATCTATATCCTCTACTCCATTAAACCTCCAAATAGTTATCAACAATCATTCTAAGTTATTTGGTGAAATGTCAAAGGGTCTTCCACTTGCTCGAGATCATGACAGTGTTATTCATTTGCAACTAGGAAGTATACCACCTAACATTAGGCCTTACATGTATCCATATGCAAAGAAGAGTGAGATTGAGCGCATATCCAAGAAATGTTAGAGGTCGACATCATTCAACCTAGCCAAAGTTATTTCACTTTACCATTGGCGATGGTTACAAAAAAGGATGGTTCATAGTGTTTGTGTCTAGATTATAAACAACACAACAAAATGACCATTAAAGATAAGTTTCCTATTCCTATCGTTGATGAATTATTAGATGAATTACATGGAGCAAAAGTATTTATTAAGTTGGATCTTCGTTCGGGATATCATCAAATTAGAATGAGGTAGGAAGACATTCCTAAAACATCTTTTAGAAACCATGAAGGTCATTATGAGTTTTTGGTTATGCCATTTGGACTTACTAATTCACCTTCAACATTTAAAAGCTTGATGAATTCTATTTTCAAGCCCGCCCTTAGAAAATTTGTGTTAGCATTTTTTATGACATACTAATCGACAACAAATCCTGGGAAGAGCACATACAACATGTTGACAGAGTATTACAACTGTTGGAAGAGCAACAACTTTATGCAAAGCCTTCCAAGTGTGCCTTTGGAATAAGTAGAATATTTGGGTCATATTGTATCTCATGAAGGTGCAAAAGTGGACCTTGATAAAATTAAAGCTATGAGGGAATGGTCGATTCCTAAAACCTTGAAGAAACTTAGAGGATTATTAGGGTTAACATGATATTATCGCAAGTTTTTCAAGAAACATGGTCAAATAGTAGCACCTCTAACAACATTATCAAAGAATGAAGCATTTTCTTGGACCGAAGAAGCAACCAAATATTTTGAAAAACTTAAGGAGGCTATGTGTACTACTCCCATTCTAGCCACACCGAACTTTACAAAAACATTTATTGTGGAGTGTGATGCCTTAGGCCATGAAATTGGTGCAATTTTAATGCAAGAAGGAAGGCCCCCTTGCCTTTGAAAGTGGTCAACTTAAAGGAAAAAACTTAGTCAAACCCATTTATGAAAAGAAATGTTGGCCATACTACATGTAGTTCATAAATGGAACCCTTACCTAATGGGAAGACACTTCAAAGTAAAAACAAATCATGATAGTTTGAAGTACTTATTGGAGCAACAAATATCTTCAAAAGAGCAACAAAAATGGGTTACAAAGATGCTAGGTTATGACTTTGAAATTATCTACAAAAAAGGAAAACATAATGTTGTGACAGATGCCCTTTCAAGGAAAGAAGAAGAAATATAAGGTTCACTATGTGCTATTTCTATTCCACAATCTGATTGGGTGTAAGAAGCAAGGATATAATGGAAGTAAGATCAAGAGGTATGCAATATTATTCAACAACTACACCATGACCCCAGTTCATTAGATAATTTTGTATGGAAGAATGACTTTCTATGGTATCATGATCACCTATATTTATGTAATAATTCCCAACTCAAACAAGAGGTCATTTTGGAATTGCACACTTCTCCTATAGGAGGACATTGAGGATTCTTGAAAATATACCAGAGGATCAAGAAGGATTTTTCTGGCAAGGTCTTAAAATTGATGTTCAAAAGTTTGTGTTTGAATGTTTAGTCTTCCAATATAATAAGGGAGAAACAATCAAGACACCAGGTCTCCTACAACCATTAGCTATACCAAGTCAACGTTGGGAAGAAGTTTCAATGTATTTTATTACAAGTTTACCCAAATTTGCAGGAAAGACTGTTATTATGGTATTAATGGATCGACTGACAAAGTATGCCAGTTTTTTCTCTCTTTCTCATCATTTTAAAGCAAGTGTTGTAGTCACAACATTCATGGAAACAATTCAAAAACTACATGATGTCCCCAAGAGTATTGTAAGTGACATAGATCCAATTTTCACTGGAAATTTTTGGATTGAATTATTTTCTTGTTTGGGTATTCAATTAGCTCACAACTCATCTTACCACTCTCAATCCGATGGGAAAACCGAGATTGTGGATAAATTTCTAGAAGTATATCTTCATTTTTTTTCATTTGATAAAGAGACCCAACATGTCAAGTGGTTTCCTTTGGTGGAATGGTGGTACAACACATCCTTCCATACTTCATAAAAAATGTCTCGATTTCTATCACTTTATGGATATCATCCTCCATCCATTACATCACCCTTGAAAGGGAATACAAAGGTTCAAGCGATGGAGGACCACATAGGGAACCAACAATAGGTTCTCAAACTATTGAAGGACAATTTGGTTATGGCACAAAACAGGATGAAACAACAAGCAGATCAACATCACAGTGAAAGGGAATTTGAAGTGGGGGATTGGGTATTTTTTAGGCTATAAACATATAAACAGATGTCCCTCAAGCAACAAAAGAAGGACACTAAATTAACACCCAAATATTATGGCCCGTATAAGGTTTTGCAAAGGATTGGAAGCATGGATTACAAATTGGAGTTGCCTCCATCTTCACGTGTACATACAGTCTTCCATGTTTCTTGCTTAAAGAAGGTAATCGACAACAATATCCCAATCCAAACTATTTTACCAGAGATTAATGAAGAATGGAAAATCATACTAGAACTAGAAACAATCCTTGAAACAATGATTAAGCAACTAAGAAATTGAGCAATCACAAAGTACCTTGTTAAATGGAAGAGGCAACATAGGAAGATTATTTCTCCATGGATAAACACCCACAATTAGTCAAGTGTTGAGGACAACACTTGTTTGAAGGGGAGGGGCATGTTAAGACCTATACAAAGCCTCATTTTATGTGTAAAACCCCTTATTAAGGCATAGATATTGAATTATTACATTTATAGTATTATAATTGTATGTCATCTAGAACCCTTCATGGTACTCTTTCATTATAATTGTACCCTTTGTCTCCTATATATATATATATATATATATATATATATATATATACTAAGGAGAACTATTCTTAGGATCATCTTATCACATCTCATATTGTATTCTAAATTGGATATATTGTAAAAGGAGGTTTCCCCCTCGAAGTGGACTATATTCATTAACTTTTTGTCATTTTGAAGGCGTTGGATCCTAACAATCAGGTTCTTTTGGCTCCCTTCATCAACAATGAAATGTAGAGGGGTCCCCTTCACCCACATATGTGAATGGAAGAGGCTCTCCCCCTCTTTAATCTCCTCTGACTCTTCTGGTTGGATATTTTGTGGTTGCAATGGTCGCACTAGGTTCTACATCAATGATATGATTTCCCTTATCTTGTTCTAATCATAGTCTAAGTTAGGGTTTGACTCTTTTTCTTTAAGCTCAACCAACAATGACTATTTTGAGCAACATTCATCGGTGTTGTGCCAAGGACTTTTGTGGAATTCACGCCAATTTCTAGTGTCCTTCTTCGACTTTCCATTACCTTTCTTTGCCTACATCTTGGACTAGTTATCTTGAGGTTGGATCTCCTTGCTCTGTCCCTTATTCTGCGAGTTAGGATTGCCTTTACCATGCTTTTGTTGTGGCAAATTTGTAGACAAAAAATATTGCTTATTCATTTGCTTTAATTTCTGCTCGATTTTGAGAGCATATCGATAAGTGGTTCCTAGTGAGGAGATGTCCAATAAATCAATCTCTATTTAGATGTACTTGTGTAGGACAATGCAGTTCTTCAAAACCAGGTGTCACTAGGAGTCTCTTATACCCAGCTTTGAGTGCAAGGTATGGAATATGTTGGTGTACTCTGACACTGTCTGGTCTCTCTCCTAATACAGAGTTTTCCATCTCGTATACTGGTCATCATAGCTTCCAATCAGATATAATTCCTCCTTAAGGGAATCAACAAAGGCTGCCCAAGTGGGTCCTATATTGAATGTTATAGAGTCATCTTCGTTATGTATCTCCTAGTAACCCTCCCACCAATATTTGACATGGGGAAGGTCTTTAAGGAGCACAAAGGTGATATTTTTATGTTGGAAAAAATTTGAACATGGTAATAACCCTCTAATATATCTGACCATTTATCTAAAACATCTGTATATATTTGGCCTTCAAATAAAGGGATATCAAAGTTAACTTGCACCTTCAAGAGTTTCACACCTCCAAAATGGTTGCTTGTTGAAGGTGCCTCACCCATTGTCGAAGGATCTAGGCGAAGATGTCGATCATCTCATTCCTCTACCATGTAAGGGCTTTCTCGAGCAACATCTTGATAGGATATCATAATCCATCTCTCTTTTCTTCTACCATGGGAGGCTACTTGGGCTGACAAGAGTGGTCGTTCCCAAGTGAAACTAATCTGAGACCCAACTCTCTATACCATGACCTCATTAGGGACATGCACCGAGAAATAACAAGGAACATATTGCTCTACTACCACTGATCCATATTGTACAGAGAACGAAATAAAACACACACAAAAATATAGTAAAGAGTACAATAATACAGTGAAAACCCAACTTCTATTAATGAATAAAATAACAGAGTATTGTAGAACACAAACTAGCTAGAATGGTGGTAGTTGATCTCTGGAGAGAGAGAGAGAGATGTCATCTATGCTCATTTGCAAAAGATCATACAAGAGGTCGAAAGAATGACCTTTTAACATAAACAAGAACCCTAAAGGTTCATAACCCTAACCCCAGGAGGTGAAGCACCAAAAGGTGTTTTTGGGCCCCGAGGTGATTAGTTTCTACATCAACTTCCCTGGGGTGTAACGTTTGCATATAATATTCGTTCGGGGCATACAATATCTCATTGGAAAGCTCTAACTAAATAATACAACATTGTGGCATGGCCTAGATGTGTAAAAATGAAACCCAAGCCCTGGAATTTCCCCAAAAACATCTTTTTGGGCCTCAAAACAGCCCCGAAAGTTTATAACCCAGAAAAATCATAACAAAACTACCAAGATGAAGAATCATGTTGAGTCAATGGAAGAGGTGAGTGACCATCGATACCCACCTTGATCATTTAGAGGAGGCTCACCTAACCCTACTCCCTTGACATAATCTTATACGATAGACTCAAAGATAGACATCCCCCCCTTCCAATGTTTTCACTATTTTCTTTTGAAGGAGACTTATTTTTGTACATCCCTTACTCTAACCAATTAATGGTATTTTTGGGGTATAGTTCCTTCTTAGAGAATACAAAGTTAGTTGAAAGTGCAAGGAAACATATTACAAAGGTTACAAAGGTCACAACCTCCGATGTGAAATTCAACCCATCACCTTCCACATGCATTGTGTCATCCCTTCGAACCTTTGGTCGAGCTATGGTTATATCCTTAACATCCATTATTTGGGATTGAATTGTCCCATCAATCTCCATCTTTGAAATTTTCACAGTAGACTCCTTTGATTATAGAGACTCCTTACCCACTTCCTTTTTGAGGATATATTTATTTTCCCTTTGGTAATGAGTGAACCATCTCCTTCCCCAGGGACTTGGAGATCAAATCTTTCCTCCTCCAAATGTTCTTGGAGAGTTGGAGTCTATAGTAGTTTGTCAAATTTCTATATATGTGACAACATGAGCAATTGAAGGAACTCCAACGTAGTTTATGGATTGATGATGCCTTTTGTTCTTCGCCTCTAAAGTTATTTCTTCTACTAACCCTTCTAAAAAATCCACTTCAACTAGAATGTGTGTTATCATGCATGTATTAGAGGTCAAGAAACTGTCATTTGCCTCCAAAAATCTACTTAATTTATTCCTAATGGCTCTAAACATGTCTAGAAACCAAAACTCCAGTGGCAGGCTTCGCAATTTCATCCATATTGGATGAAAGGTTGATCATTCTATTCATGGGTCAAAACACATGCCCAATTCTTAAAGGATAGTGAGGCTTGTCCCAATAGACAATTCTTTCTGAAGATTTTCCTTGTATTCCTCCTTCGTTTTAAAAAGGAATACAATCCAAACTCTCACCAACAAACGAGATTTAGGGATATAACTTATCAAGGGTTTCCAACCTTCATCCATCCATAGCTTTAGTTTACTTTTAGAGATATATTGGCCATGAAAACAACCAATCAAGGCTTTGCACACCATATCCACAACTTTATGTATTTGAATGTCCCCTTCTAGAACTAGATTTACCTTATGCTACTTCTAGTTGCCAAAATTTCTACCTTTCTTACCTCGACTAGCTTGTCCCACTACTTTCCTCTTCATTCCCCATTCCAAACTCCTTGCACTAGTAGAATCTTCTAAGAGTCCTTCCAAATTATTCCATCTTCCAATTTCACCACACCAGAATAGATATACATGGGTATTCCCATCCACCTCTCTCCAAAACTAGCGAATAGAGTTTAGAAATAAAACCTCCTCTACCTATTGGGTTTCAGATACAGTCTTACCTTAGCCTTGTTCGCCTCATAGAAACAATGGAGAAGCTCTAGAGCTAGAAAACACATTAACCTTTGATCTGCCACCTTCCAAACTACAAGAATAAGCTAACCAAGATTTTAGTCTCAACGAAGCCATCAATTTTGTTTGGTCCTATCTTGATAGTTATATTGTTTGCCTAGATGGTTTGCCAATGATTGATAGGGTGTACCACATCCTCCTTTGTCCCCTCTATGACCTTGATCCACAACCTTCTTTAGGGATGTGGTAAAAAAAGGCCCCATTGTGAAGATGTGGCAACCTTCCAAGGGGTATTCAGAGTAGTAAACCCGTTCCTCCTCCATCTCCACGATCTCAACCTTAGGTCTGCGAAAGCCTAGACCTCATGAATGGAGTAAGAAAAAAGGTTTAATATTGAGTAAAGAGAAACATATATTTATACATATTTCTTGAAATCGTGAATGAAGTAGTCAAAAAAGGAATAATAATAATAAATAAATAAAAACAAAGCTTAATGAATTTGATCATCAATCATGTTTTCGAGATCAAACCAAGATTTAAGAAATATTTCTTACCATGCTAACTATCTCCCCTCTAAAACTTACCATTTGCAAATCATCTTCATCATTTTTTATTTAGGTAAGTAAAATTGAAATTTAGACAACTTTTGTCTCACAACAAAGTACTTATGTTGCGGTATGAAGTTCACATGACTGGTTTTTCTTTTAACTACTAAATATTGAAATTTGCACAATCTACTTCCCTTTTAACAACTAAATAACTATGTTAAACACTAAAAAACTAAACAATTTGTTTTCATACAACCACCAAATAGTTAACTATGTTAACGTTAAACTTTTTAAAATATCTAAATATTTAAAAAGTCTCCTACAAAGTCTCTAGCTTTACCTTATTTTGATAAGAAAATGTGGAAAAATGTTGGTCAGTGATGCTAGGAAGAACATGCCATCATTAAATCTCCCAGCCACCATTGACCATTTGACAAAAGATGAAACTTTAAACTATTTTTAGAGTATCAACGTCCATCATCCACGAGTATCTTTCACAACCATGGATGGGAAAATTTCGATAAAGACTAAAATATTTCACTTCATGCATGAATGTTGAGAAAGCTCACATATTGTTGCAATGTTTTCAACTGCTCGTCCATTTGCATTAAGTTGTCGATTGAAACACACAAACCCAACTCCAAAATGCAAAAACTTGTCGGAGTTTCAAATACCAGGAGATCAACCAATGACATTTAAAATCTAGAATGAAAGTTTTAAAGGGTAACATATTTTTCCTTATCAATGTACTCAAACATATTTGCTTTTCCTATCAAATTACCTTAAACACATAAATAAGTATTTGTTTTTCTATCAAAGTATCAAAAAACACATAAATAACAAAGCCAAGAGCAAGCTCATAAGCGCTGAAGAATTGACATAATATCCAGATTCTAAATGAGTAACACATAATATTAATGATTGTCATAAGATCAACCTTGTACTCTACCAACTTCATTTAAGGGCCATGAAGGTATGTAAATGGGGAGTCACGACAATTGACATAAAGTGGTCATGGAATCCAAGTTGTATGTTGAGGTGTTGGCATGATAGGTGAATAAGGTGTAGGTTGTGCGGCCTGCAACCAATAAGAGTTGTGCTTGAGGTGAATGGCGACCATTGAATGTGATTCAAGGGTGGCTAAGTGGAACATGCAATGCAATGACAAGACTCATGTATAGTAATGTTCAACATATATTGACATTTTTATTTTTTTCTAAATGTAAAAGAAAGGTCTTCAAAAATTGGTTATCATGTAGGATGGTTAATTCAAAACTTTAACCATAATTGACTATCAAAATAGCCCATGATAAAGAATTTTGGCCATCAAAATTTCAACCCCAGGGAAAATCATAATGCACATTAGTGAGCCACACTTGTTCTATTTCCACACACCCTTAGATTTTACATGCACACGACAATGCACCCTTTTCTCCATGGTAGTTGATTGAAACAAGATTTTATCTTATAAGATGTTCAATGGTGGCTATATTGACAATAAATGTGTTAGTTAGGATAATCAATATATGCCCAATGACTCTAATAGTGGTAGTGTTGTTTTTGAGGATATGTGCTCAACAATTATTGGATACCACTATTTATGGATGAATCCTTAATTGACAGATCTACTTAGCGGTATATTTTGCAAATGAATCTCCCTTGTTTGCAATCATTTTTTTTGGCAAATCTTAATTATATTGGTAATGAAAAGTTCTTTTTAATTATTAAAAAAAATCCTCAATAGATTGATGAAAAATTCAACCACAAGACAACAATAATAATTGAAATGGTCAAATGCCAAGTTGTGGTCAATGATCACGATCAAACATTTTTTGAAAATTAAGTGATCAAAGGTCAAGTACGATTGTCCCCACAATATCGCCTGCATTAGGCTATGATATCAATATAATGAACAATAGTTCATTTACGGAAAAATATTCAATATAATAAAGATAACATAAAATAATCTATGTGCATAAATATATAATCGATAATGATATCGCCCACATTAGGCTATGATATCAATGTAACGAACAATAGTTCATTTACGGAAAAATATTCATTACAATAAAGATAACATAAAAGAATCTATGTGCATAAATATATAATCGATAATGAATATATGAATGATTACAATAGCATGTAACATTGTATATAAATATATATTGAATGATCACTTTTTTTCCATGGATTTTTTTTTTTAAATTGCAATTTTTATTCATAAAAAGAATGGAAATCACATTCTTCAGGTGCATATAGCACATTACATAAATATGCTCTTATAACATTCATAGATATCTAACCATAACTTAACACTTAAAACAAAAGAAAACCTTCATGTGGTGATGACCTTGATCCGACCTTTTTTACCCTTATTCTTTTTTACCATTGTCCAACACCCTAGACGAGGTCCAACAACAACCACCTATAGTTCAGTTTCATGCAATTTTGAATTTTCAAGAGGGGATTGTTCCTCATAAGAGTTGGAATTTTCAAATTCATGTGATCTCTTAATTCCTCCCATTGAAGCATCATTTAAGACTAACTTTCAAGAGGAGGAATCCACCACATCCATTTCTTCTTCAAAACCCCCTATTTTTTGTTGTATAACATCATTCTTTATTTATGTTTCTTCTTTATTAACTTTCTCAACCTCAAAATTGGGCAAACTTGTTGTACTCACCTCTTCTTCATCTTTTGAATGAGGAGTTTCATATGGTTTCCAACTCTTATGTTTGAAGAACTACCCCTTTTTCTTTTTAGGTCGATTTCTTTCTTGTGAACAAGTTTCATGTAGGTGATCTATTTGATGGCGGTATTGGCACCTAAAAGCATTTCTTAATCTTAATCCAAGCTTTGGATCCATTTGAACCATGTTTCAACAATATTGTGTATGGAATACCTTTACTAAGGTCGATCTCCACACAAACATGAACATATGTAAACAATCCCTGTTGGGTCCTCTCAAGACTAGACTTCAAAAAACCAGCCAAAACATTTCCAATATCTTTAAACATTGAAGGGTGATGAAGGGAAGAGGCATGTTTGGGTGTTCAACCTAGATAGACATTTTGGATACCACCATAGTAGTGGGATCGAAATCTGGAAACCATGGTGTAATAAAGAGCCCTACTTTTCCCCAAATCCCAGGTCCTTCCTCAAATATTTTTTGGTAATCATCATGTGAATAGAATTGTATTATAAAGAAACCCATAGAGCACACAAGGATCTCATAATTATTGGTCCAATTATAATATATCCATTGGTGCAAATCGAATGACCGTGGAAAAAACCCATCAAATCTACATATTATTGCATTTGGTTTAAGAGATAAAAAGAGTTCATTTACCTTTGAATACTGGACCTCCAAATTTGACACCTTGTCCATTTTCTCAACAATGTATGGGATTGGCATAACATGAGGTTGCATTGTTGAGGAGAAGCCTTGGATCACACTGCATCCTTATAAGAAACCAAATTGGAGGAAGAAGGTAACCCTCAACCCNCCCCACGTAATCACAAGACCAAACAAATGGTAGAATCCTTATTAATGTTATAATCAAATAGTGTGTGCATATCCTCCAGTTGCTTATCCTCACGGAGTAAGTGTTGAAAGGCCATATGGATCCCCATGTTGGCTCAAAGTTTATGCTTGATAAAAATTACGAGATTTGAATATTTTACCATAATGGTAAAGGATTTCCCCTCAAAGTTTGATAATCCTATCCACAACAATGACCTAGGTCATAGGAAATGAGCTGGCCCAAGGAAGATTCTAGATCTATTTGAACCTCCCTTGAAGAAGAAGAGCTACAACCAAATGACCCTCTAAGAGTTCACCTATCCTGCCTAGACAAAAATGCCAAGATGAGCCCATCAGGGTTGACCCTTTAAAGATGCAGACCCCATGAAGATTATCCAACCTATTTGCATCTCCCATTAATTCATCTATAAGGAGAGAAATCATAGATTGGTTGAATCTTGCCAAGACTCCAATCAAAAGCTTGCACCTGACTCTTTGACCCCTTAATCTATTGGAAGGGTGAGTTGCAGATCATGTGTCTCCATTGACTGTTGAATAGACCTAGTTCAAAGACACACCCATTTGTTCATAGCGCCAAAACTCTAACGAAAATACTCACATTGAATGGTCACATATGTGAATAAACATGTCTTTTAATTGTTGTTGTTGTTGTTGTTGTCATTGTTATTATTTTATGTACTCTATGTTTGTTACATTTTCTAAGAAAACCTCACAAGTAAACCCAATGGATGTTTCCCCACATTTTTGAATGGTATCCCCAATAAACATGTCGGTGTACACTAGTGCGCCTCACCTAGGGGGACTAGAACCAAGCACTTGCTCAACTGTAAATATCTAGACACCTAGCAACATTGACAACAATAGGTTGAGCTAATCCCTTGGGTTGTTTTTTAACTTGAAGGACAATAGGGTGGGCTTTGATTCACTTATGTGTGCATAGGGCATGGAATAATTTAATATAATATCTTTGGGTGTAGCCACATGTTTGACCGCTACCTTAAGGTGATTCCATGGCTACATGAGAAGCCCATATAAATTAAACCTTGCCCACTAGTGAAAAACTCTGGGCATCTCACTAATGGATCCAACCCCTTCGATGCGTTTTTTTACATAAGAGGCATTTTCAACCTTAGATAATGGGTCAAGAAGAGGTTGCATCATATACTCTTAGGCTATAGTAGTTCTCTAACCTATCTCCCCTTATGAAGAAAGCACAGATAATTCCCAAGGTAATTCTAGATATGTAGGAGTTCCTTGATAGTTCACGCTAGACCCTTTTCAGATGTCCATGAGAGCTAGTAGTGTTCTTGACCCAACCTTATGCCTTACACAAGTAACCCCAAGGGACTTAATGGGTTTTGATCCCTAGACCTCCTTAAACTTTTGTACTTGAGAATTTATCAATCAACCTAACCCGTGGGGCTTAAAATGTAAGAGGTGTTGTCAACCTTGGATAATGGGTTTGAAGAGGGTGTGCCATATACCCATAGACTATAATAGTTTATATCCTATCTCTCCATGTGAGAAAAACAAGGATAACTCCCAAGGTTATTCCATACATGCACAAGTCCTTGAATAGTTTACGTTGGAGCCTTTCTAGATGTCCATGTGAGCCAATGTGCTTGACTTGACCTTGTGCCTTTCATAGGTAACTTAAAGGGACTCAATGGGATTTGATCCTAAGACTTCCTTGAAATTTTGTATAGAGCATCTAACCCTCAAGGATTTTTAAACCCTCTTTGTAAGAGGTGTTTTTATCCCTAAACGATGGGTCTAGAAGTTTCCACATTATATCCTGTAAGCTATAACAATTTTCTATCCTATTTCCCCATGTGAGGTAAGCAGGGATAGCTCCCAAGGTTATTTTAGACATGTGCACATCCCTTGATAGTTCACATTGAAGCTTTTCAGATGTCGAAGTGACTAAGTATGCTTGACTCAACCTTATGCCTCTCACAGGTAGCCCCAAACTGACTCAATGTGATTTGATTATGAGACCTCCTTGAACTTTCATACATGAGCATCTAACAATCGAACTAACCCTAGGGGGTATATATATATATATATATATATATATCATGTGAATAGATTACACACATAATTATTTAACATCACAATTAGACTAATGAATTTGACTATAAAGTTCTATCTTGTAACATCTTAACATTGTTGTTACTTCCTCAAAATCATGTGAATAGATTACACACATAATTATTTAACATCACAATTAGATGAATGAATTTGACTATAAAGTTCTATCTTGTAACATCTTAACATTGTTGTTACTTCCTCAAAATCACATATACTTCCTCACCTTCCTTGTAAAGAAGAAACGATCACAATGCTACAAAGACATTGTCCAAACACTACAATGCACCACTACAAAGGTGTAACATAATTTGCCTTGCAACATCTCCATGGGATGTCATGGGATCCATAACTCAAACAATGAAGAAGTAAGTTTCACACTTTCCCCATTCGAGTGTAAATCCTCAATAAGATCTTAGCTCGTTGTAATAAAGCTAAAGGGTAAATGCTCCTTTGGAGAAAAGTTCCCAAGGATGTGCCTTTGGACGTCTTCATCCTTCCTAAATTATGAGTTATTGGTATATCGAACTCTTGGATATACTTTAACCAGAGTCACCTAACCCATAATAAACCAATGACCAATGCCTAGGGTTAAAAACAAAAACATCTCCATAGGAAAAATCGTTCTATAGTGATCGGTTGCAAGTAACTAGTGAAATGAAAGTCCATGATGCCTAGGGTTAAAAACAAAAACATCTCCATAGGAAAAATCGTTCTATAGTGATCGGTTGCAAGTAACTAGTGAAATGAAAGTCCATGCTAAATTGACAAGCCGACTGTTTCCATAATGGCAAAACAACTATCTCATCGCCATATGTCCACCGAGAACGAAAAGTTTCTCATAATCAGAATAACATATGGTCTTTAGTTGAATTCTCGAACCCATTAGCATCCATCCCTGAAATCAAATCAAACGATAAGAAACTGGTGCCGGTGCTGGTTGACATAGTTAACAGAAGAACCAACAGGAGAGGGTGGGTGTTATGGAAATAATGGGAGGGGATGAAAGTGAAGATGGTCCTCCTCTGCATTTAGAGGAAGTAGATGAAGAGGCAGAGTCCGCCAATACAGAGTTGCCTTTACCCGCTGCATTTTTGGAGTTTCTGAAGACTAATGGGATTGATCCTTCCCTTTACTCTGCTGCAGCTGCCAAGAACTTACCTCGCTACTTAAGGTATGCCTCAAAAGTGAATATATATATTATATATATCCCCTGAATATTTTTAGTAATGAGGGCGTGTCGAGTGGCCCTTAATTCCCCTCTTTATTTTGATTGGTTAGTTTGTACAAAATCACCATTGAGTGAGTTTGTTGTTTACATTTCATCAGTTTTTGTCAGGTTGAAACCTGGAGTCGAATCCGAGATACCTGAGATTGAGAATGAGATTGGGTTCAAACTCAAGCCTATACCATGGTTGTCTGGGTTCTTTAGTATTCCTCAGCAAGCAAAAATTGCCAGTTCCGAGGCCTATCAAGAGGGAAAGGTTTGAAGTTTGAATTAAACTTAAAATTGGAGCGAGCTTACTGTGATAGATACTGTGTAGAGAGCGAATAGGTCTATATACCTTTTCTACAATATATTGATCCTTTTACTTGAATGGTTTGTCCTTTGATTACATTAGTTTCACATACAACTTGTTCAAACCAAATTTAATAGTTTATTCTGTCTTGAATCTGAATTGACTGCCTACCGCTTGCAACAAAAAAGTTAAAGTAGTAGGGCAGGTGCCTTCTGTCTCGCTTTCCAATTATTCTTCTCCAGTTTGTTAATGCTTTCCATCTATCAGTTCCTGGTGGATTTTATTTTGATCGATATATAATGTAGGTAATGCAACCCCCCTAATCCCTTAACACCTTTTCTTCTTGCTTGCACTCATGGTCAAATTATTACATTTGCTTTCAGATTCATAACTTAACTTCATATCTCAATAATGGTCGGTTAGGAAGACCATAATGTGGAGGTATTTCACTCAGATTGGACAGGTCTCTCTCAAAAGACTCTCAATCTAAATGTTGATTGTGTTTCCAAAAAGAGTCCTGGTTTGGTAGGGTAGGAGTGTTCATGAGCCCATTTGGAAACGTGGTCCTCACCTCCAGTATTGGACTTTGCAAGCTTGCAATCAGGTCAAATTCCTAGCTCTCATCATGGGGCTGAAATTGGGCGCAAGTATGGGACTTAAAAATATAATAGTAGAAGGAGGTTCTCTCTTTGTAATAATCTGATTAAAAACAAAGAAAAGCAAGGACTTGGTGGAGGAGACAAAGTTCTCTCAAACCAATTTATGCTTATCGAATTAAACCATTTTAGAAATAGCAGTAAAGTTGTTGATCAATTGGCAAATGATGGAGTCTCATGGCCTTAATGTGGAGGGAGCGTTCATGCTTGTACTTCTCATAAAGGAGGAAGGGTAGGCTAGTTTAATGACATAAGATGAGGCTTATTGCAATCAAGGAAATATGGGACTCAATCACAACAAGCATTCCTTTACGAGCACCATCTCAGGGCTAAAATGTTGTTCAGGCACCACCACGTGCACTTAATTAGTTTGTAATAATTAAATAACAAACTAATGTGGTTGTCCATAATGAATTTATAAACCTACATAAACAAATCTACTGCCAACGACAAAGATTTCACCAATAATTTTCATTCACTTCTATTAATTAACATGCAAAATAATAGAGGTGTATTTACACACATAACGTTGCAGTCTTCAGCCCTTAGAATTGGTGTGGCAGCCAACAAGCAACCACCGTGTTAGGAGTGCCATTTTGACTGTGCGAAGAGCCCAAATCGTGAAAGTGTTGGGTGAAAAGATGTGTGGATGCTACTGTTTTGGCTGAATATTTGGTGTCAAGCCAAGATTGTGGCTGAAAACCCAACAAAGTCTCTTCAAATGAGAGAAACTAGGTCACATAGGCAACTTTAGCCATCTACCATGGATGAAAACCTCTCCATATGTCTTCGTGGAATGGATTAGGTCTAACATGAGAAACACTGGGACCAACCCTAAAGGCTACGACATACCCTAGTAACATCGCAATGGCGTACATAGATGTCTCATAATGGTGTCCTTATGCCTTTTTTCGAATGTGGAAGAAGTGTGAAGCTTCTTCTTTTTATAGGCAATGATCTGGAGTGCATTATCCCTTGGGGATGACACAACAACAACAAGCTTGTGTGCTTCCACGAGGAGACGTGTATCATTATGTCTAGAGAAGCAGGATGCCAAGGCACATATCGAATCACAAAGTGGGGTTGGGTGGGGTGGTTTGGATCCTACAAGGCTTCTCTTGGTGTAGAGCCTCCCTTTCCCTAGTAAGGTGCCTCATCATCTCCAAGTGCTTCTTACTTCTCCTTGGTCTCAACACTAGTAAATAATTGCCTCCTCCATTGCTCTCTTTGCTCTACTTCTCGACCTTGTGGTTGTCATCAACTCTTGGCCTCTTTCTCCTTTGGAATGCCATCCTCACCATTGTTGGTATTCCAACTTCCATCTCATATTGACATATAGAGCCGTGATTCCATTTGCATCAATGAATATAGCAAAGACAATATGAGGTGTTCCCATTGCCTATGATTAAGAGTCCAGTCACTTGTTTATTCTGGTAATTCGGCCCACCCCATGGTTCATGCCATCTAATCCTCAATGACAATGGGGACCGTTGTTGGTGACAATCAGGGGATGCTTTCAAATAGCTATGTCATCAATAGAGTGTCACATCTCCACCAGGCTAGTGCCAAGTTGTATCGAACAAACTATAGGGATTCTTGTGCAAAAAGCTTGTCTAGTTGTAGTGTATTCCTTGAGTTGCTTGAGAGATCACTCCTTACCATTTGAGTGAAAGATTTCTCATGTTTTGGTTGTTGTTAATCTTGAATACTTTAGTCCAAATATTGAATCTAGTTGCATTTGCAGGTTTTGATGGATACATAAGTGGCACTGCCTAACTATGCCTAGAGGCCACCCCATAGATCCTATGCATATCATCGGAGGTAGCAAGAGCTCTCCTCTTGAAAACCATAATGAATGTGTATTCAAGTACTAGTACTTGATAGCAATGCAAATTACCCATGTTGACTTATAGAGCCTTATCTCTGCAACTTTGAATAAATTGCATAGACTCAGTGTTTGTTGCTCATTGGGGGTCATCTTGATGTTTTGATACCAAAATCATTGGTTGCCTTCTGTGGGCTTTGATATCAAATAAGTCAGCCTCATATCAAGATTGAGCTTTGATGTTAGACATAATATTATATTTGATTTAATTCACAAGGTTAGTTGATGACACAAGTTTATGGACCAATTTTTATTCATAGTTTAGGGTGTGTGTGTGTATCCTTGCAGAATCATTGACTCGCATCAGTCAATAGACTCAACAGAATCATATGCATAAAAACGTAAAAGGTTGCAAATTGTATTGAATCTTGATACAATACTTTGTGCAATTATAGAGTACAAGTTTAGACATATGAGGTAGGAATTACAATCTTTTTGTTAGTTAATTGACTTCTAGATTCTAATTCCAACTCTATTCCTGAATTGGAATTTCTGTACCTCATTTAAGGAGTGTATTGATTAGTATTTGATTTTCCAAATTTCACTTAACAATGAACAACACCTCACTTAAGAGCGAACATACTTAGCAGGATTTCTAAACCTTGCCAAAGAGTGACGAAACCTTCTAGACCTCACTTAAGAGTTAATAGATTTAGCATGGCTTTTTGAATGTCACCTAAGAGTGAATACACTTTCTAAAGCTCACCTTTTTTTTTGAATAAAATGATTCCTTTAACTTTTAATATGATCAAATTATGTACAAGGCACTTTATACAAAAAATGTGGGCTGGATAAAGCAACCACCACAAGAGTGTCTAAGAAACCTAGCTACCTAGTAACTTGTTAGACCAAGTACAAAATTGCCGTCAAGGCTACAATCAATATTTCCATCAAGGTTTATAGTCCATGTCATAAACAAAATTGAGGTCAATTGGCACACACATAGTAGCCTGGAATTCATGTAGCAACAAGGATCATGCCCGTATCATGTAGAGGGTTATCTTTGTCTTTGGTTGGCAACTCCTAACCTTCAACAATCAATGTTGGATTGATAAAGATGGGTTCCCAACTTCTCACCCGTTGTTGCCTTGGTTAGGTTCAAGAGCCTTCTTAGCCTCAAAGAAAGCCAACACCAACATTTGGAACTTATTGTTTTGAGGGACGGGTTGGGGAGGCTAACTATGGCACCTCTCTTGGTGTTCTCAGCCAACATGACCAACATAGTGCTTGGGACGACCTTCAAACTTGTGGGATTGGGTAGAGTGACCAAGGGAATCAATAGGGGGTCCTTGCTCATGGTGCAAGGTGCACCACCTTAGAACTCTAATAGCTGGTGCAATCACACCAATCCATTTCTACCTTCCGGACTTGAACTATAATATGCAAATGCAGGTCCATAGAAGTCAATGCACCATCATACTAGGTAAATCTTCTATTATGTTGAATATTTTTAAACATGGATTCATTTCTTCATTTCCAACAGAAGAAAATTTTTTCTATTCTGATGATTTGCCACTTTGCATTGAGCTCCATTGCACAAGGAAGCTTGTCTCCTAATAGGGAGATTTTCCAAGTAATAAGGGTAGGGAGAAGTTGACTACAAAAAATTATAAACTCATTCCCACGTTAATTTGGAAAAAATGCAGAACCAAAAAAGGTGTTTTTCAGTTTCCTTTTTCGTAGATTGGGCTAACCCCGAATGTTATAGTTAGTGGCCTAAGCCCATTGATTGTGGATAAAAATCCTACTTAGGCTCAATGAAGGCTTCAAGATGGTTCTTAGGTTGGATAAAAATCCTTCTTAGGCTTTGAGATGGTTCTTAGGTTGAACAACCGAGTTTTTTGTTTAGATTTGAGCCTCCACAACTTGTATAATCTAACATCTTGGATGGGCTTAGCACATATCCATCTATAGCCATTAGCAGGGTTGTACTTTCTTGAAGACCTTGGTATGGTTCCAATGCCAGTCTCTCCACCAAGTTGCAGAAGATCGTAGCCCAAATTCAATGAAGAGGTTGTTTGGGATGATACTTTTAACATGCTTCAAGATCAATTTGTTTGAGTTTGTTAGCGAAAAGTTTGCTTTCAACTCTAGCTAAGCTTTCTAGTCCCTATCTTGAGAGTTAAAGAGATTCGATTCCTTCTCAAAGCCTCGTCGAAATAAATGTTTGGTAGTGTTACACCTCATATTGTAAGACGTTCCACATTGTGATTTTCATCACACTAATGGAGATTTGATATTGGTTCCTTGGAGTTTTTGGATTGACTTGGGGGGATTCATCTTTAAGGAGCCCTTTTCATTCATTACATTGATGGAGTTCTTTGGTTGGAGGAGCTTCACTTCTCCATGGTTGGATGATTATGCTTGTTGCTTGGTGGTCTTTTCACATGCGCTTGCCTTGTTGATCACTGCTTAGTTGCATTTATGATGGATGTGGAGCTTACTATCTCATTATGGTGGTTTGGTATATATTATTATCTTGGATATGGATGATGATTCTAGCCCCTCCAAGGGGATAGATAATGATGGTGTTAGAAGATATATGTTTCATTATTGTTGGAGTTTCCTAGTGACTTTTGCATGAGGATGTGGTACGATGTTGGTGTCACTAGGAGGGGGTATTCTACATGGGCCTCATGTGTTGGATGTGTGATGGGAATGTTACCCCCCAACCTAGGGGTAACTATGGAGATGATGTCTCGAGGCCTGCAGGTAGCAGACATTGAGTATCGAGAGTAAGATTGACTAGGAGAGCCCACATTGAGCAAGCAAAGCCCCTCCTCTCCACCACGCATCACCACTCATCACCACTCATCGTTAGCAACAAAGCATTGTTCGCTACATCGGTTTGGCTACAAAAGACAACAAGTCTTGCTTCATGACGTAACAAGTTCAGTCCCATGGTGAGTGTCACTTTAATATTTGAGGCATTTAAGCATGTTGCAAAGAGTCCTTTCTTGATTATGGAACGTTTGCTTGGAAATTATAACTTTTGCCTTATTTCACCTTGGTGGTTGTCATGGTATCCTAGTAAGTTGTGTTAAAATAATTGATGTGCTCGTTTTACCATAGATAATATCACAATATTGTCACCCAACCATAAGCACACAACCACCCCTTAGCACCTTTAACCTTTGACAAAATTATTCCGGAAAGCCATACTAGAACCAATAGATAAACCCTAGCTGCTAATTGCAACAACAAATCAAGACAAGTAGAGCGTTCCTTCTCCAAGGGTAGCGCATAAGAGAGAGTCTCCATATCCACAGAACAAGTACCATACACAATTCCAGCAGTTGCAACTGCTCTACTCTTTGAAACTTGCGCCATACTTAGCTAGTACATCATCAAGAATATCACCAAGAGTATCACCAAGAATATCACCAAGAGAATCACCAAGAGAATCACCAAGATAATATCACTTGATAGCGCTAGAGAGAGACTAAGACCAAGAGATGACCATATGCCCTTATTCCTCCTTGTAGCTGCAGTGGCAACTGTAGCTCTCCATAAGACTTGCGCTCTGACTGGGTGTACAAATGAGCTAAAACGTCCTCCATTTATATTAATCTGTTCAGTGACTTTTCTGGATGGGCCGACCTAACTTTCTGGTAATTATATTTTCTGTTTATCTTTTTCTTGTGGAGTCAACTTGTCTTTTTGGAAGATAATATTCTAATATTATTTATTCTGCTAGGCCGACTTGTCTTCTAGGGTTTTCACACATCTGTTTAGGGTTTCCCTTGCTTCCGAAATATTCCATTCTAGTCAAAGGTTACACGTGGAGGTTAATACCTCCCGCACCTACCATAACATCAACACTCCCTCCTATCTAGGGAGGTGTTGACCTCCTATTCAGCTAGGGGGTCAACTCATGTGCCATGAAGTATGCATCATCAGATGCAAATATGTCGAAGACAGTATTGGTTCTACTTGGGCATTTTATGCTCCAGCACAAAATTTTGTAAACGAAATTTCCGCACCCCTGCGTGGGTTAATAATGTAATA
>ML778359.1:1252800-1280519 GCA_009831015.1 Picea engelmannii
CAAACACTTCTTAATTGAATGGTTTTAGTTTCATTTACTTGCATATGTTATTATATTTTGCTGAATCAAACCCTAGGTGACAAGCACTAGTTAATGTCCTTGTCTCATGTCCCCATCAAGATTTTGAGCCATTTGATTTGTTGTAGAGGATAGAACCTTGCCATAGCACTTTATCCATCTTCTTCTAGCTAGTCGTTTTTCCTTATTTGTTGAGCTAAGAAGGAGAAAACGCACCAAGGCCTAGGTCTCTACATCTTGGTGAGCCGATTTTCCCTAGGGTTTGCCTAGTGAAGCCTTGCTTTAGCAACACATCACTTACAAACTCTCTTGTCTTAGTTTTATTTAATCATTGTTGAGCTAGCCTTTTTTGCCATTGAGCTAAAGAAGGAGGAGAGAGCACTAAGGCCTAGGGTTTCTACACCAAAGTGAGCCTCTCTCCCCTAGGGTTTCGTTATTGAGGCCTTGCCTTAGCAACACCTCAACACTTTACCCTCTTGTCTTTGGTTTCACTATCACTTAGTCCTTTAGCCTTTGCGTCCTCTTTGACTCCATATGCCCTAGTAGCGCACTGGTCTAAGACCTCTTGCATTGAGTAACTTGATCACACAAACAAACAAATACTTTGAACAAACCCTAACTCTTACTAACCCTAGCCTAGACTAATCCTATTAACCCTATTGCTGCCGTCACCTTCTTGTGATATAAAACACCTTTGTGCAACTTTTGTTTTACTTCTAAAGCAATTGAATGGTTAGTTAAGGCATCGTTTATAAAGTGTTGATATTGTTACATTGAATGCCAAGTTTCTTTAGCATTTATTGAGAAGTAATATTGTGATCATTGCTATTGTACAATCATTGATTTGCTTCATAAATACCGTTGCTCAATTGCTTATCATCAGAAAAGTCATTGATTATATGAAGTACTAACCAACAAGCAAGCTTGCAGATGTAGTTTCATTGTTGCTTTGTCTCGGGCAGGTACTCTTATTGGTTACTACTTCCAGTTATCTTTCATCTTTATTGGTTGTTTAGCCAGGACTTTCTAATCGGTGGTGACTTGTGAGGGGGAGCTTATACTTAGCCTTTAACCCTTTGCCTTCTCAAAACCCCAGGTCACCGGGGACGTCTCCCCTGGGCCTTACCTCCCTAAACAGAAAGAGCCTTCCCATTGAAGTGACAGTGGTGGGATTGGTTCAGTTACGCCAGTTTGACCTCCTTTCATCCATCTATTATCTTAACTACAAACTGTGCGATAACAGGAGCGAACTTTGATACATTGTGACAAACAAAGTTGCGTGAAGCTTACTGAGAACCCTATATTCCATGACAAGTCTAAGCATATAGAGATCAAATATCATTACATTCGGGACATGGTGCAGAGAGGAGCTGTGGAGCTCTAGTACATATCCATGGATGAGCAGATAGCGAACATCCTCACCAAGCCCTTGTCAAGAGTGAAGTATGAGTACTTCAGGGACAAGCTTGGAGTGTTGCCGAATGTCCACCCTCGTTGAGAGGGAGATGTGTTGTTTCTTCTCATGCTGGCTAACCCCTTTGGCCAAGGGTTCCCTGGATTAGTCACGTGAGGTGACTGAAGGGGTAATGCATTGTCGGACCTGCTGAGAGAAGAAACATCACACACATAGTCGTAAGACTATGGCGGGGACAGCGTGACTCCGGGCAATAGCTGTGTGCTACTTCGGTGGTTGTGTACCACTGGTGGAGATTGTGTGTCTCTGGACAATAGCTGTGTGCTACTACGGTGGATGTGTTCCACTGGCGGAGGCTGTGTGACTACGGACAATAGCTGTGTGCTACTTCGGTGGTTGTGTACCACTGGCGGAGACCGTGTGTCTTTGGACAGTAGCCGTGTGCTACTACGGTGGATGTGTTCCACTGGCGGAGGCTATGTGACTCTGGACAATAGCTATGTGCTACTTCGGTGGATGTTTTCCACTGGTGGAGGTTGTGTGACTCTGGACAGTAGCTGTGTGCTACTACAATGGATGTGTACCACCAGCAGTGACTATGTGTCACTGGACAATAGTTGTGTACTTGGCAGTAGTTGTGATCTATTGGATGACATTGTAGTAGTTGTGTGCTACTAGCTGATTGTCATAGAGATTACTGGATCATTTGGATGTAGCTGTGTGTGCTATCGTTTGATCATAGAGACTATGCCTGATAATTCGAGCTACCAAAGGCATTGGAGCAACCGTGTGCCTGCTAGCAGATTGCAGAGTAGTCAATAGACTACTAGATGAAGACATCGTGAAAGATGCCTCCCTAGCTAAGAGGGAGTGTTGATGTTTTGGTAGTTGCGGGAGGATCTTTCCCTCCTATATGACCTTTCTTAGATGTAGAGAAGATTCAAGAAGCAAGAGATCTATTAAACAAATATTGAAATACCCTAGAAGAGAAGTCGGCCCAGAAGAATAAAGTAATAATGAAAAGACACTTGTCCAGAGAAGAAATCAACCTAGTCTAGTGGCCAGGAAGACTATAAATAGAAGACGTCTTGGCTCATTTGTTCACTCACTCACACTCTCCCAGCTACACAGAAGCAAGGCGCAAGTTTGGAAGAGGTGACGCAGTAGCTGTAGCTGCACAGTTTATTATTGCTCAGTCTTTTGGTATCTCTCTCTTGTGCGCTACCTTTGTATGGTGCTGCTGTTGCAGCTGGGGTGGTATTTCTAGTTAAGCTAGCACTTGTGCTAGGGTTTATCTGATTGGACTTGCTTTGTGAATGAAATCTATCTAAGAAAGGTTGCTGGGTTTTTCCCCAATCTGGGGTTTTCCTAGGATAAATCTCTTATGTTCTTTTCTGTCTCTTGTTTATGTTGCTACTGCTCAGTACACGATATATATGTTAATGGTAACGAAGTAAAAGAACACTAGTAACACTAAAGCTCTGTAAATAAGGAAAATCCAACAACTGACTTGTCTTTCTGGAAGATAATATTCTAATATTATTTACTTTGCTAGGCCGACTTGTCTTCTAGGGTTTTCACACATCTGTTTAGGGTTTCCCTTGCTTCTGAAATATTCCATTCTAGTTAAAGATTACACGTGGAGGTTAATACTTCCCGCAACTACCGTATCATCAACAAGTTGGCCACCCTCGAGAAAAAGGTTGCTACTGGGGGGTCTCCTTGAAGGGTCATCGTACCATTCCCACTCATACTCACCACTTTCCACACTTCTTCCCCTCTGTTTCCTCATCTTTTGGGTTTTCGGGTTCATTGACCCCAAGAAGTGTTGTACCTCATTTCATGGGAAGAAGGGGCTAAAGGCCCAGAGGTGTTGCAGCTAGCACTGTAAAAATCAAAAGCCATAGTCCATCCTTGTAGATGCTCACCCTAAGGTCCTGAGAGTCATGGCATGCTTCTCTAAAAATAAAGGACTTTTAAAAGAAAATAAACCAAAAGTTTCTCGCTTGAAGGAGGAGTGCATTGGGGTGTTCTTTTATTTCTAGTGCACATAGCACCCAATGTGTTCTAACTTCAAGTGGCATTGCGGTGCTCTTTTATTTTCATTACACATAGCACTCAATGTTTGGATTTTAAAAAAGAGGCAAATAAAGGGTTTGGAAAAATGTTGCACTGCAAAAGAAGGGATGCAATGCACCCTCAACAAAGGCACCCATAAATGAGACAATATTAACCCTTGATATGTCAAGAACCCCATGCCCAAGAGTTTTTCCCCAATCCGCCTCATACTCATTACATGATATAGAGAGGGTCTTCTTGGGAAACATTCCTTAACTTGGGGATTGGTCTACCCAATAGGTCAGCATGACACCCCTCCCATACCTAAATTTGGCAAAGTTTATAAGGTCTTTGAGCATTTGTTTAATTTGAAAAGGGGGGATTTAATGCACTTGTTTGGGTGGTTCTTTTATTAAATGTGGCTTACTTGGCATGATTCATGTGAATTGTGGACCCTTGGAGGGCATATTTGCTTGTCTTTGCAGCACCTTGCCCGGTGAAAGTCATTCATGAAGGAACTAAGTCACTCGGACCTTCATAGGGGCATGAGAGCCCATTGGATGGATGTTGTGCCCCACACATTGGAGGCCTAGGATGATGATTGTTGCACCTTGGATGATGTTTCTAGCACATGAACGATGCCTGGAACCATTAAGAAGAGGTGACGTCACTCTCCTATGCCCAAACATTCCCCTTTTGCAGGATAAAGCCACACTTTTGAGGGGTTGTTTGGTGTGTTTAGTGAACTTGGTGGTGTTGTGGGCTTGTAACCCCACTTTTTTGCTTGATTTGGGGATGACGTGGCACCTTTGTAGCATGACGTCCTACCCTTGGGAGGCTTATCTTCACACGTGCCACCTTGGAGAGGAGATTTGTAGGCTTTCATGCCATTATTTTGTAGCTTATGTGGGCAAAAAGAGCAAATCGATTTGCTAATTAAGCATTGTAACTCTTGTTATGACCTAAAATTAAGGTTTTAGTTGTAAATGTGGACAAATTAGACTTGGGTTTCCTCTATAAATAGAGCCAAGTCATTTTCATTTGAAAAACTCATCACTTGGAGAGCAATTCCACTCTCTTGAAAATTTCGCCCTCTCTTTTTTCTAGTGCAATGGATGCAAAGACTTGTTTTTGGAGCATTTAAAGGCTAGCGATTTTCTCTTGATGATGTTTCTTGGCAAATCATTGGATAAGATTTGGTAGTAAGGGTTTCTTGCATGCTTTCTCTTGGGTTTGGTGAGTAATTTCTGCAATCTATTATCTTGCTTGTTTAAATTCAAGCAAATATTTTACACCCTAGGAGGAGTAAAAGGTGTTACACCCTCCACCAAAATTTATTCTTCCTTGCTATTGAAGGACCACACGGTTTTCCACAAGGAGTAGAAGTGTTTACACCCTTGTTGCAAGGCTTGGCTAGGGTTTATTTACTCTAGGGAGTAAGAGGGTTTAAACTTTACACCCCTAGAAGATTTTCAAGCCCTAGTTCATCTTGATTTCTAGGCTAAACGATTTGGAAAGAGATAGGTTTCTTGGGTTTTATGAGGGTTCAACTCTCAAGAATCATCCTCTCTTCTTTGTTGCTTAACCTATTCTTCAAGAAAGAGATTCCATTCACCCAATAACAAGGCACTAGCTGCATTGGAGAATGTGTTGCATTGATAAACGTGAAAATTGAGGGATTGAAATTGATAAAGTTTGGATTGGATTCTACATGCTCCTAGCTACTTTCTTGGCTAAGGGCATCTTGTTTTGCTGAGTTTTTCTTACCGCTGTAATAAATTGTTAGTTACAACCATTAGGGCTGCAACAAAGTCCTCTTTACACTCTCTCATATTAACTAATTCACCGTGGAATTTAATGATCTAATAGTGCAATTTAATCTACTTGTTGAAGGCTATATTTTGGCATTATTACTTGTTGATTTTGACGGTGGATTCTTACCGCTGTAGGAAAAGTTTGCTACAGCCATGTAAGGCTGAGTACAAATTGCCGATAACTTATCTTTAACAGCCTATCTAACCACTGGAACTACTCCTAAAGTATTGCTAAATCAAGGCTTATTGCAAGGCTTATTGCTGTTCTCTCTAGTGTTCTTGAGGCTATTTCATGATATTATGTATCAAAGATTGTTGGATTAACATTGTTTTGCAGGTACACTTCAATTTGCAACTTTCTTAGAAGTTCAAAGACTATTTCTTAAGCCCCAAGAACTCCTCATCTTGTGACCAGCATAGGGATCTGTGCAAACCGTTAGCCTTTGTCCATTGGTTTCCTTAAGGTCACCCGGGAAGCCCCCCTTGTGGTGAGTCATCTCATCACTAAAGAGAGGGGAGTGTTTATCTAAGGTTGAGAGTGGGTAGATACTTCCAGTTGTGTCGCACTAGTGACGCTTGTGGTTGGCTTTGCCCAAGCGACGGTTTGTGCGATAATAGGGAACATGCTTGATGGTTGGATGGGTTAGCCTTTTTGTTATGTCCCTTTCTCTTATGATGTTGCTATGGTGGGATGATTCATGTTGCTTTAGTGGGATTTTTCTAGGTGATTTAACTTTATGATGTAACATTTGCTAGACATCACCTAGGGTGGAATGTGTTTCTTGATGTTAGTACCCTCATTGATATGTTATTTCCTAAGTTTGAATTAGAAAGGGAGGGGGGTACTACATATGATTTGATGGTGATCTAACCTTTTCCTAAGGTTCGATGCTGATTTTTGATGTAATAATCTGTTGGTGGTGGTGCATCTTAGGTTGGACTTTATGTTTTGTTGTTATCATGGTGGAGTTTTGCTAAGGAGAACATATTTTATTTACATATTACAACACTTTATTAGAATTGCAAACCATATTGGCAGTGGGCACACATGTTCATGGTGATTTAATCAATTGATGACTAATTGGAAGGGGACTATGGTGTTATTTCATCATTAACCTTTGTGCACACATTTTGAGGTTGATTAAAATGTTCGATGGTTAATGTGGTGAACTTCACCACATTAACCATCGAACATTTTAATCAACCTCAAAATGTGTGCACAAAGGTTAATGCTGGAGGTTGCTTTTGAGGTTGATTTAAATGTTCAATGGTTAATGTGGTGAACCCGAGTTCACCACATTAAACATTTAAATCCACCTCAAAATGTGTGCACAAAGGTTAATGCTGAAATAAAACCATAGTCCCCTTCCAATTAGTCACCAACTGATTAAATCACCATATATATATATATATATAATGTGAGGCCATTTTGAAACCTCATACACAATTTACATTCAGAAAAATTCTCCAGCAAATATGAGATGATTACAAATGAGAAATGAGGGCTATATATATACCCACGCAGGGGTGCCCTTTCATAAGAGACACGACCTTTCATCAAGAAGGTGTCTCTTCATAACATATTTAGTTATTGAGTATTAATTATTATTATTATTTAATCATTATCTATTTATATCTATTTATTTGTATATTTGTGTTCATAACATTGGCTTCCCCTTTTGAAATGCTTTGTCCTCAAAACATAGTGATGGAAGGACTAGACGTCTTTTTCTTTGGCTTGTAATGTCGTCGCATCGTTCTCTGTTCTATCATAGTTGATGATACGAGACGATATGAATCTCTGAATGCTGAGCAAAATTTTCGAACCGTAAAATGATCAGACTATCCTAATTCAATCCTTTGCGGAACGTTGCTCTTCCACGATGAACTGTTATCATGAGACTTAATTGCGTCGGTAGCAATAGTTTTTGGACGGTAATTTAGTTGTTCTTGACCTTAAGTGATATTGATACTCAGATCATTTAAGATATCTGCTTTTATAATTTGAATGTCGATAAGGAGTTCTTATAACATTAATTTTCCTTATCATGCTTGTAGTATTTTCTTGGTTTAATTTCGGTATATGGTTTTCTTCACGCATTGATGTTGCTTGGTTAATTGATGAAGTTCTATTAGTACGTACACTTGGAGTTTCCATTGTTTGTACTCCAACATCCGTATATCTTTTCTTCAATTGGATTGGCATCTTCTTGGGTTGTGATGTGGATTGGATCCGTATTTGTTCCTTTTTTCACAAATTGGATTTTTACTCCTGAGGACTTTGATGCTTCCTTCAGGATTTGTTCTAACTTGTTTTCCAACAACCTCTTATCATTATTAAGTTTATTAATTTGCATTAGTAGGTTTTGATTATGATTTTTTAGAGGCGAACTTTCTTCATTTTCTGCTTTGTCGATATCTTTAATGTCTAAATTTTCAAGTTTCTCTTCTTTCAACTTTATGATTTGTTTTAGCAGCCCTTGATTAAGGTTCTTCAAACGAGATTTTTCTTCGTTTTTTTCCGATAGGTTCTTCTGGAGATCTTGATTCTCTTGTTTCAACTTTTGAACGCATTGTTTTCTATCCTTTGACTTCTTGATCTGTGTAAATAGTTTTTGACTGTGGTTTTTTAAGCGAGAAATTTCTTTGTCAAATTCTTTTTGCATCCTTGATATTGACTTTTGATTTTCTTGAAGGATCACCTTCAAGATATCTTTAAAGTCTTTTGATGAAGGTGTTGTCGATTTTGACCTCATAGTAGTGTCTTGAAATGTCATCATCTTCTCCTTATAGGGAAACGTCACAAACGTTTTCTCCATGTTTAATATGAAGGTACTGTTAGCACTGTTTTCTGCACCTTAAATCAGATCTGAACTAGGAAGAAATGTGCACAAAAAAAGTGTTGATTTTAGGATATCTGCCCTCAATGTGTTACTGACAGAGTCCTCTCCATTTGGCCTGGTTCATGCCAACCACAAGGGGGTGTCCCTAGGTTCCTTGCTTTCTGTCTGCCACCTATAAAATCTGCAAAACAACGCTATATACCAGCAACAAACAAAGAAGTTTATGGCTGAGTTTAGGCAGCCAAAGGTTTTAAAATAGAGTTTTTAATATTTTGGTGGAATCCCTGCAATCGTTAGCTCAAAATCTGCAAGTAAAAATACGTAGAAAGCGATATCAAACAACAGATTAATACCCAAATGATATGCTAATTAACTTCTGAAATAACACAATTCACAACCAAAGACACCAACAAGACAAGAAGGCCTGGTACAAGACATCAAGACTTTATTTCTGCAAGTGCAAAGAGGCCAATTACACCAAGGAAACAAGTACAAAAATGGTGAAGTAGTGATCCTTGCATACAAAACATAAGCTAGAACAAGAGGAGAGAAGAGAGAAATTTGAAGTATAGAGCTGTTGAAATAGAAGATCCAACTGTTTGATAATGGGAAACACTTGTACATATAGCCCAAGAGGGAGGAGAGGGCACCTTAGGTTAGGTGAGAGATAGGTGGTGCGCCCCCCTTGAATTATGAGTGAGTGGAGTGAAAGGCAGAGAGAATCGAGGGAAAGAGGGAGTTAGGGAGAGAAAGGGGGAGGTAGGTGAAGGAGGGGTGCCTTGGGTTAGGTGAGAGGAAAAAGGTGGGTGCCCCCCTTCATGAATGTAGTGCGTTCTCTTGAAGGAGGAAATAGTGGAGGGGTAAAGCGGGAGTGAATTTAGGGAGAGTAGAAGTAAAGGAGAGAAGGGGGATTTGGTGGGTAAGGTAGATAATTAGGGAGAAAAAAAAGGTAGGCACCCCCCTTATGGCTCATATATCACTTCGTGAACCCCGCCATGCGCCAACTCATCCAAACACTCTATAGCTTGCCACATGTCACTCTTGGAAATTGCCACGTGTCACCAAGCCTGATGACCACTCCTGCTAAAAATGATGTCTAATAATAGACATGCCCAAAAATAATAGTTTCCCTAAAAAATAGGAAAACCCCAAATAATGTCAGGGACCACCATGAGATCACTACCAAAAATAACATGTCTAAAAATAGACACTGCCAAAAATAGAAAGTCCTTAGAAGTGAGTGGGAATATACTCATCGAATTCGATTTTCTGTAAGGAACCTGAAAATGCAATCAGAATCACTATGTGAGCCCCCAATCTCCACCTGCTAAAAATAAAAAGGACTCGCACGACATCTCAGAAAAGGCTCACTAGACTCAGAATGTTGCCAGGATTAATACTGTATGCTCGAAACTGGCATGCGAGCCTTACCTCCCTAAACAGAAAGAACCTTCCCATTGAGGTGACAGTGGTGGAATTGGTTCAGTTACGCCAGTTTGACATCCTTTCATCCGTCTTTTACCCTAACTACAAACTGTGTGATAACAATGACAATTAATTCCTAGTAAATCCTTGCTGAAATAAAATGCAGATCTACTGAATAAAAACACACTGAGATTCTTAACCAGAATAAATCAAACACATGTACACAGATATTTTTGTGTAAATACCCCTGGAAAAGCCCCTAAGGGAAAACCAACAACGAGATGATTTTATTATAAAAATCCGGGCTCCCTTACCGGGATAACGACCGATTGAGAAAAGTACAGTTACTAGTAAACTTGGCAGATCTGTCCTTGAGAAAACCCTCAACGAATTTGCTGCTCTTGCCTGCTGTTGTGCTAGTTTTACGATTATTGCACGACCTGCAACAGACTACTCTGCCACTGCGATGAGCCGTACAATGTTGGCTGTGGGTTGTACGGCCCATGCTGGGTGCTCCTGCGGGCTGTACGACCTTCCCTTGGCTGCCTTTTATAATCTTGAGATGAGCCCTAACCCTAATCTCCAAAGTGATCAATGGATGAGATTAAATCTCTCTCGCTTGAGATCAATGGCTAAGATTCATTTAGTTAACTTAAATCACCAATGCCAACAACTTAGGCATTTGATTAAATTAACCTCAATTAATTCTAAAATGACATTCACTTTAATAATTAAATTATTAAAGTGAATTTCCAAAGTTCTGAGAGGTATTAATGACGATCTCCAGATGATAGACACAATCAAATGTGGGATACCTGTCCGATGCTACAAACTTCAACATCTAGCATTTCTATTCTCTTGGAACTTTGGAAGAGGGAGTGCATCGATTTGCTTGGTAAAGGAGTGCATTGATTTGATTGAAGAGGGAGCCATGGTGTCCTCCCTTAGACCGTCGATTTCTCCTTCAACATTTTCAGATTTCATCTTTTCTCTTGAGTTGATTTTAGATTTCTGTTTCAACATATTCTTTAGTTTCTCCTTCAACATATTTTTTCATCTAGTAGTGTGGAGGTAGGGTCAAGACCCTTTTTCTCAAATCTGAAATTGAAATGCTTGCTATTTTTTAAATTTACGAGTAGTTTTTTTGTTTTTATCTCTTGTTATCATTTCCAACCTTCAAACTCAGCATATGGGCATGCAATCAACCATGAAAAACTAAAAACAAGTTTAAGTGGGTCAAATTTAATGAGAAACCCTTGTTGCAGGTTGCCAAAAATTAAAATCTGCACATAAAAGTTTAAACCAACAACATGAGTGATTTTAACAAAAGCAGTGGCAGTGACACTGATAATGATTATGATGCCCAAGTATATGGTCACGTTGGGAGTGGAATAGAGGTTGGAAGTGGGAATGGAGTTGCCACCTCATCAATGTTGAATGAAACCCAAGCCAATGGCAATCTCTGCCCACCAAGGGCATTGGTTGAATATGCAAAGTGGACATTTGATCCAAAAAAACCATTTTTGCTATATGCAACCAAATTACTTGGCCCCTCAACCAACATAATACCTGGAAAGCAAAGTGGTGGGTCATGCTATTGGACATGCAATGTTTGTGGCCATCCTTGGGTTGGGAGTTATAGTCGGGTTAGGCAACACCTTTTGGGCATAGGTGGAAAAGGGGTTAATGTATGTATGAAATCAACCATGTTGCAAAGATCCGAGCTTTTGACGATGCAAGTGGTAGTGGATGCAAAGAGCACCTTCTCTAGCCAAATTTCATGTCCTAAGTTGATTAGAATGTGGAAGCAATTGCAAGTTTTAAAAGGAAAGCTAGAAGTAAACCATCCATGGGCCTTATGCCTCCACCATCTCCTGTTGGGAGTGGGACATCTTCATCTAGACAAAATGGTTCTTGTTCTTGTGCAATAGGACCAACTATTATAGGGATGTATGGTAAGCTGAACCATGATGATATAGATGATGCCATTGACAATTTTTTTTTCCAATGGCATTCCTTTCCATGTTAGTTTCTCTCTTTATTATAAGGAGATGGTTCGTGCAATTGCAACATCGAGACCCTCATATGTGCTCCTGTTGATGTTCTTAGTAGCATTAGACAGGTACTTCCACGTGGGTTCATGTCAACACATGGGAGTTGTCCTAAATGCCTCTCAGAATCTTAGGAGATTCACTTTATGTAAGTGAATGTACTTTTGTAATAAAGTGAGTTTAATTTAATTAAATGCCTAAGTATTTGGCATTAGTAATTAAATTAAGTCTTAGCCGTTAGATCTAAAGTGAACACGAGATTAAATCTCAACCGTTGATCACTTTAGGAGATCTAGGGTTTTGGACTTACGGTAAACTCAAGGTTATAAAATACAGCCTATGTGAAAGGAGGAGACATAGTGATGGTACACAAAGAGTGAGTAAATATTTAGGTGTGTAGGGGCAGGGGCTGAGGAAAGGTTGCAAGGGGGCAACAAGGGAAGTAGCAGCCAGGAAGACCGAAGTATTGATCTTGGGTAATAGGCTAGGCTATTTGTTGCATTTGTATTTCCTCAAAAGACCCATTATCCCAGGACGAGAACCTTGATTTTATTTAATAAAATCATCACAGATCTGGTTTTCCCGCGAGAGTTTTTCGAGGGGTTGTTTATCTGAAAATCTCGTGTGCATATATGTTTGGTTTTTGATTTGTGCTTCCGCTGAATTTTATCTTTAAGTAACTTAGCTGTGCTATTATTCAATAAATGTGTTTTTCTCAGAATTAATGGTCGGGTGCTTGGTTCTAGAAATTAGCATGGTATCAGAGCTGAGACTCTGAAGGAAGCCATGTTTTGCATAGATCAAGATTTATTTGCAGCGGAAATTTTTTGTTGGTTTGCGTGGTTAATAATAAAAAAAAAAGAGAGGAATTGTATAGTCTTACGGCCGCCGTACGACCTGTACAACAACCGTACGATGTACAGATTAGTTGTAGAGTGGCTGAGATTGGGCCAAGTGGTTGACTACGAAGTCTATGGTGAGTGGACAGTCAGCGTAGAGGGACATCGTGAGCATTGAGGTTGGGCGTTGCTGGAGAGTCGAGATAGATCGTGTGGGTTGTGAGAAATCGGCGTGGGCTTGCAGCAAGAACTAACGGTTGGAGCAAAGGAGCTTGCGTGAGTGTTACTGAGTCATTGCGGAGGTGAGCTGATTAACTGTCGTGGATTTGTTGACGGTTCAGACGAGCAGATGTGAAAACGACTGAAGTGTGATTGCAAGAGAGGTCGCGGGCTCAACCACACAGCAACCAAGTCATGCAGGGTGGACGCTGAGGCAACTCGAGCTGAAAGCAAGGTATGCGTGCAAGAGGTAGCTCTGTAAAGGAAGAGCCGACAGAGGGTGCTGTAGGCCCCGTGTGATTGCAACGAGAGGGACGACGTAGGAGTGAAGGCCGTGCAGGTGTCAGGTCGAGAGGCAGTAAGGTGACAACAGACTAGGCCGTGCGAGTAAGGAGAGTTGATTCATGTGGGAGTTGGGCAGCGTGTGGATTGGCCGACAGAAGGATCCGTTCTATAGTTGCCAGTGTGTACAGACTCTAGAGTGTTGGCCGCATGTGGCAAAGGAGCTTCCAGGAGGGCGGGCAGAGCAAGCAACCGCCACAGCCAGGAAACTAAAGCCAGAGAATCGCCCAACAATCGAGTGCAGGGGCCACAGGGCCGAGTTAGCGTCGGGCAACCCACAAAGGTCTGGGTAGCCCTTGGGCAAGTATCGTGGGCAATGGGCAGACAACCCAGGTAATAGGCTGGGAAAGTCGAGCATTGCCCAGAAAAGTTTGGGCAACAAGCAGAAAGGACTCGGGCAGTAGCAGGAGGCTGCGGGTAGCCCTGGGTAGCCTCCGGTAGGTGTCCGTGCAGTGGACAACAGGTTTGGGCAGCCAGCTAAGGAGGCAGATGGTAGTGGCTAGCCTCAAGTTTGCTTGAGTCATCACATCGCTTTGGAGCAAAGGACCTTTGCTCAAGTGCTTGGGTCACGAAGGACTGTGACTTGAGGGGATCTTAGATGGGTGAAGAAGGACTTTCATCCAAAGATCAGGGGATGACAAATCTATCGATGAGAGTGGCAGAGAACAAGGAGTAGGTAGCTTGCAGGATGCTTAGAAGTAGGAGGCTTCTAGGAGCATAGGCAACAAGTCTTCAAGGATGGGTCCGAGCGAGATGGCATGGGATAGCTTCTGTTTCAGAGGGAGCAACCAATCAAATGGATTGGAGAGGAGCCATGGTAGTAGATCTGACAGGGAAGACAAGGCCACCTCCAGGTGGTAGAAGTACCTTCCTCGCTAAGAGGGAGTGTTGATGTTTTTAGTAGTATTGGACATGTACTTCTACGTGGGTTCGTGTCAACACGTGGGAGTCTTCCTAAATGCTTCTCAGAATCTTAGGAGATTCACGGTATGTAAGTGAATGTACTTTTGTAATAAAGTGAGTTTAATTTAATTAAATGCCCAAGTATTTGGCATTAGTAATTAAATTTAGTCCTAGCCGTTAGATGTAAAGTGAACATGAGATTAGATCTCAATCGTTGATCACTTTAGGAGATCTAGGATTTTGGACTTAGGGTAAACTAAAGGTTTTAAAAGACAACCTATGTGATAGGAGGAGACATAGTGATGGTACACAAAGAGTGAGTAAACATTCAGGTGTGCAGGGGCATGGGTCGAGGAAAGGTTGCAAGGGGGCAGCAAGGGAAGTAGCAGCCAACAAGGTTGAAGGAATGAATGCCAACAAGGTTGAAGGAATGATCTTGGGTAATAGGCTAAGCTATTTGTTGCATTTGTATTTCCTCATAAGGGCCATTATCCCAGGATGAGAGCCTTGATTTTATTTAATAAAATCATCACGAATCTGGTTTTCCCATGAGGGTTTTTCCAGGGGTTGTTTACCCGAAAATCTCATGTGCAAATGTGTTTGGTTTTTGATTTTTGCTTCCGTTGAATTTTATTGTTAAGTAGCCTAGCTGTGCTATTATTCAATAAATGTGTTTTGCTTGGAATTAATGGTCGGGTGCTAGGTTCCAGAAATTAACAGCCCCCAGGTGAACATAAGTTGAGGACAATGATTTTATAAAGGCAAGTGTCCAATATTAATGTGTAGAAAGAGTAGATGAGGTAGACATGGGTGAGGACAAGTTTCTCTATTGTTATGGATGGGTGGAGAGACATTGCCAAACGTCCACTTATCAACATCATAGTTACATGCCGAGATGGGCCTTTCTTTCTTAGAGCTATTGATTGTTCTAGAAAGCGTAGAGATGTAGCTTTCCAATTTGAGCTTCTTCGAGATGCTATACAAGAGGTTGGGCCTGCCAATGTCATGTAGGTTGTGATAGATTCAACAACAATGTGCAGATCAACTGGGTTACCAATTCAGAGTAAATACAAGCATATTTTTTGGACCCCTTGTTGTGTGCACGCACTCAACAATGCATTGAAATACATTGGCGACAAATGCGAGAGATGTGCAGATGTTATTTGCAACCGCCACACATCCTTAGCCATGTACAAGTCTCACTCGAGGAAGGAATTCGTCAATCTCTCAGTGACTAGATATGCTAGCTATTTTCTCTTATTGGAGAGGATTTTGTAGGTGCAATCAACATTATAGGCCATGGTTGTGACTTTGGAATGGAACAAGTGGACAAAATCCAAGACAAATGAGGGGAAGGACATCAAGCTTCGGATATTGAAGAAATCTCCTTAATGTCAAGAGGAGATTTCATATCTTTTTGATAGAATTTACATAGCTAGGATGTTGAAGGTGATGCATATTAAGCAAAAGATGGGTCTTTTGAATGTGTATTTTCTCACCCCAATTGAGATGGAGAAGACAATAGGTCGGGCATTGGAGAGGGACATTTCCCTGAGTACCTAAACTAGTTTGCCTCCTTTATAGTCAAATAGAAAGGTATTTTGTTTTCAGAGCATGACTCTATTTAGTCTCTCCATGTCTTTGCAAACGTTGGACCAAGTGAGATAGAGTTCAGAGATTTGTGTCATTTGAATTTGTTGGAGTCCTAAGGCTTAGTGCCTTGAGGTCATTGTAGGCTGCTTGTTCCCCTTGACAAATTCCGAGTGAAGGACTTCTTCCTTATTATCAAGTGTTTCGACCATATAGAAGTCCCCATAAACAAGGCAATGGGGTCATGTAATTCATTGATCATCCAAATCTAGAAGGTCATCTCTTCAATGCCATTTGAAGCATAAATGTCATCCAAACCTAAAATCCAACCTTCCAAATTTAGCAGTGTCCAAACCTATCGTTGATTAGGTAAAGTGCCCCAACCTGCCACGATCGAGGCTAGGTTTGGTAAAATTAGTGTTGATTTCTCTCCTTTTCCATCTACATGGTTAGAAACAAAAACAATAACGTTTGACCATACGAAGTTCATGTTTGGCTTCTTAAAAAAATCAAGTATATTTTTTTGCAATAAAACTTCCTTCGACTATTAATAAAAACAATATGTATAGGGATTTCTTACAAAAAAAAGCAAGTTGTAAAAGCGACCTTCATAAACAAGTCTAAAATTCATAAAATGTGCATTGGCTTAGGCCAAAACACCTATCAACATTGGCTTAGGCCAAAACACCTACCAACATAGACTCTACATCACAATGTCCAAACAGATATCAAGCAAAGGGCAACTGCTTGAGCAAATAAGCATTAAGTTAGTAAGTAGTGACTATGCCCAGTTGCAGGAGAACATTGGTTGTGGTTGTTCTAGGTGGGGCCCCAGTCATAAACTGGAGCATCAACATCAGTAGGTTGCATTGGGTCCTGTTACCCCCCATGCCTAGGGGTAACTAGAGGAGATCATGTCTCAAGGCCCGCAATGGAGAACATGATCTATACCATGTTGATGATGATCAACATGTCCACAGATGGTAGGCCAACCGCGCCCCTCATTTGCCTCCCAACACAGATCAATCAAGGCTCATCACATTCAAGCAACCCAGAGTATGGGAGATGGTAAACTATTGTCACCATGAGGCATGCTAGTTCGTCTTTCATGCAAAGTGTTGTACTTAATTTGTCGGGCATGTGGATGAGGATCTTTGGTTGAAGTTGGATAATGGATCACTGGTTTGGGAAATTGTGTCAGTTGCCTTGTTTCACCTTGGTGGTTAGCTTCTGTGCCTTAGCCCCGTGTAGTCACTGCCCAAAGAAAAGGGGTAATACTGGGGGGCTCTCCCAAGGTAACGTTCCGCTCCCAACCATACTTAACACTTTCCATCTGGGATCCTCTCATATTATACTAAACTTCGGCTATGGTCCATTCTCTCATGAGAAGAGGGGATGAAGGCCCAAAGGTTCTTTCGCAACTGCTATAAAAGAATAAGAAAATGATGCTAGAAAAGAAAGTGAACATAACAAAGTAGGACCATTCACTCCTGCTGCTGTCTACTTGGCATCATCACCAAGCTCAACTTGTACTCCCGAGTCCTGCTTTGTTAGATTAGAAAATAACTGTCTGCATGATGTCATATGACGAGATGCCCCACTATCCACATACCACACATTCGAAGGAATCGTGTTGTAGAAATGTAAGATACCATCAAGAAATCCTTCTCGAACTTGGTAGCAAACTCGTTCGTTTGAGTTTTTGTAGAGGTTGCTATTTTCTTTTGCTCTTGCTTCCCTTTACCCTTCTTCTTATCTGGACACTGTGATGCATAATGGCTGTGCTTCTGAGAAATGAAGCACTTGAGTTTACTCAAGTCTTTTTTTCCTGGCTGTGAGGTTGACTCCTCTCCGTTTCCCTTACCCTTGTTGGGTCCTTTATCTCTACCCTTATTTGTATGATCAAATAGGGTAAGGTTCTTGTCACCACCCTTCTTGTTGGCCTTTGACTCCTTTTGAGTCTCCTCCTGGATGCAGTCATCCCATAGCCTTACAAAGTTAGGAAGGTTCTCGCGAGCACGAATACCTTTGATAAATGGTTCCCATGAAGTTAGGAATCCATTAAGTGCCATGTTCACTAGTTCTGCATCAACACTCTTCTCCCCATTTGCTGCATGTTGATCACAAATCTGCATGACCTTCCTAAGGTAACTAGTGATTGAATCTGATCTGGTCCTCTCTATGGATCTAAGTTTGTTTCGCAATGTCATCTTCTTGTTTATGTTCTCACTTTGGTAGAGGATAACCGGGCATTGAACATTTCCTTTGTTGTCTTCTTTTCAAATAGGTGAGGAGTCAAGTGATCCTTCACTGCATCCATAATCATTCGCTTGGCCTTCACTTCCTTCCTCTTGTGAGATGTCAATTGTTGTGGATTTGTTGGCGAAGGCACAACATTCTTGACAATATCCTAGAGATCATTCTCTTCTAATAAGAGTGTAACCCTCACCTTCCATGACAAGAAATTTGAGGTGCTGTCCAGTCTATCCTTGAATATGAGGCTACTTGACGCCATCTCTGAGATCGAATGCACAAACTCCTAGATCTGAAACTTATTCCTTAAAAGAAATATTGAAACCCTCTCTAACTACTGGTCCTTTTCGGTAGTTGATTTACTGCTGCAAGCTTTTGAGGATCTCAATCAAAGAAATAGCTCTGATACCATGTAAATTTTTCAAGCCTAGGTGACTGCTATACTAACGTTTTCTCATTAAATAACTCAAAACAAAATTTATTTAACAAAAAAAATTTAAATATCTAAACATTGCATCAATCACACAGTAGATGAAAAATGAACATTGGAAGAAATAAAACACATACACAGGGATTTCTCCTTCAATCCAACTTTTCATTCCTTTGATCAAAGCTTACAAGGTGACCTCTGCAGCTTGCTTTGAACCAACAATTGCATGGTCAATAAAATTACCTCAAATAAGAGTGTACAACCAGATCTGAGGGTGTATAGTCTATGCATGAAGAAAGTATTGCTACAGTAGTGGTATGGTTTGGCCTGCTGTACTTGTTGGCCACTTCAACAATCTGCTCCTCTTCTTTTCCTCGAATGCACTATGCTCTCTTCCATCTCTCTTACTGTCTTCTCATATATAAGATCTGCCTCTCCTATCTTGTCCTATTTATGCTTTGAGAGAAGATAACTAATCTCCTCAATCCTAGCAACTAATGTCCTCAATCCTAGCTACCACCTATCTCAATCATGAGATGTACGACTAAGATTAAATCCTAATCTAAGGCACTAATGTTCTAGAACTTCTAGAACATTTCATTTAGATTTCTAATACTAATTGACTTCAAAACATAAGACTTTCACTTTTATTTTATTTTTCAAGTGAAACTACAAGATGGAATTATTATCGACTTTTCCTAAGCTGTCATTAAATAAATGTCTTGAACCACTTCTTGCACATTCACATCGAATTTGTGCAAGAAGTTCTTGCACAAGCTACATTTCTCAACATGCTGAAAACTGTCCTATAATAAGTCACATGTCTTGATGCCCCACTGCCCACATACCACTGAATACTTGACACAGTGTTAGAAGATAAACAAGAGACCATGGAGAAGGCAGTCTTAAGCTAGGATGATCCCTCATACACTCCTGCTACAATATCTACTGCAACCTGTTTGGCCTTCCCCCTCTTCTCCAAACGTTAGTTGGTATAATGTCCCATTGAGTGACACCTAAATCGTTTCACCTTACTAAAGTCTTTCTTTCATGGACTTGAATATTCCAGCTTACCCTTCTTGTTCCCTTTTTTGCTTCCCTTCTTCATCCTTCCAACGAGGGCTACTTCTACTTCCTTTTGTCGCATTGAATAGGTTTCCAGCTTGATCTATCCATGCACAAGGTTATCCCAATGTTTTGCAAAATTGGGCAAAGTCTCATGAGCACAAACAACTTGGACAAAAAGTAAGTCCATTCAAAGCAATGGAAACCAACTCCTAATCCTCCACATTCGTCCCTACGATAGCTAGTTCATCTCTCATCTATGTGACCTTGGTATTGTAGCTCACCACCATATTTATCTTCTGTGGACCACAAAAAGATTGTTCATTGCATTTGTCGAGAAACACAAGTACTTTGAAATAAGCTAACCAAAGTATCAAACATATCCTTACTGGTCTTCTTTTCTACAATGTGAGGGATGAAGTGATCCTTCACTGAATCAAGAATAATTTTCTTTGCCTTGGCCTTCTTCTTGTTATTGGTGGCCAACTTTGTTGGATCGGATGGGCAACTATCACTTTCTCTATATGCTCCCAAATCTTGGCTTTCTCCATAATCATTTGTAGCCTTAGCTTCTAAGGTATGAAATTGGAAGCACCATCCAATCTGTCAAACTCTCTTTGACCGAGAGTCATCATCTTGCGAATCCGAAGAATACCTCAAGGCAAAAATCAATAACAAAACAAGTAGAACAACCCTTCAAGGGTTCAAGTGCTTCTCCTGAGCAATCTGGGGTTTCTGACTTAGAAACCTGTAAATAGGTCAAGTACCACTCCCAGGTACAATCCAGTTGAAATATCCAACTCCCTCTTCACCCAGAGAGCGATCTCAGTCAAAATAGCTTTGACACCTTGTAGAAATTTTGAGAATCTGTAGTTTATTGCAAATTCAGAAATTTCACCTCACAAGGAGGTTTCTTGGATCTAGTCCTTGTGAACTTCAGCCTTAGGCATGATCTGAAATATTGATTTACAACAGCAAACAACGGACAATATTTCATTTTACTTCAACCCAACACTCTAGCAGCCCAATAGAAAAGTTATTAAACATATGCCAACAAGTTTCAGCTCTTAGGGCACACTTTTCAAAGCCTAAACCAGATCTGAAATCACTTTAATTACTGCATATTCACAGTGGTAAATCTGCTCTACTATCTTCAATATATATGTTAAATCACTTAACACTATCTGCCCTATGTTATGTCAAATCAGCATGAACAAGTGCTGGAGATTACCCAATCAAGAAGACAATGCAAATTGAAACTCAAATCTGCAATTAAACAATTTTGGACAGCTGGAAACTCTCTCTCTCTCTCTCTCTATATATATATATATATATATGGACATGGTAGAAATGAAATACACGCATAAACTCAACTTATCACAAGCTAGTACAATTATTCAAGCACTCCAAAACTCTAGCTAGGGAAAACCAAAAAAAACCTAGCCACCACCAAAGATTTCCAACAAGCAAGCTTCAACATAAGCAAGTCCTCCTTGGCTTCAACACTTGTCTCCCACAAGTGCAAGGTGTCTCCTTTTCTTCACCGCCTCAACAATGCTCATTCTCCCCTAGGGTTTTACCAAACCTTTTCTTTGTTGCTTCTTTAGGGTGAAACCTTAACCCTAAAATCTCCCTTGAATTCTCCCAAAACCTAATGCTCCAAGACAAAAAGAGAGAATACAATAAAGAAGAGTAGGAGAGAGAGAGAAAGGTGTGCTCCACTCCTCACATCTCTATTACAAGTGAGTGATGAATTAATGAATAGAAAAAACACTCTCCTTCCTCTATTTATATGAGAGGTAAGGGAGGCCAACAATGTCAAGTAGATCTAGACCATTACAAGCAATCTAATCTACACAAGTGAAGTGGTACACTCCAAAAGGACACATGTCAAGCTCCAAGGTGATGTTGTTAACAAGCAAAGCTCCAACACGTGAACAATCCATGAGATGTGTCCAACGCTCCTCCTTTGCAAGCCTCCAAGACTTCAATGCTTCTCCTAAGCCATGTGCTCCTCTGGGTCCACCCCAACTTTATGTTCACTTAGTCAACCCAAGCTAGCGTAAGTCAAGTACAAGCCTCCATGCAAGCAATCCAAGTGTGCCCATGCCATCTAGGGCTCAACACCCTACTCTAGTATGCCCTATTCTCTTTCTCCAAAGAAAGCATCCTCTAAGCAAGCAACCAATCTCCATATGGCTAGTATGAAGAATGTCACCAAGCTGTCTAAAGGTCTCCAACTCTCATCCATACACAATGCACTCCACTCACATGAAGCACCCTTAAGCATGGTGTAAAGTTTAAACACTTTTGGAGTAACCCCTAAATCTAACAATCATGAGATACACAAACAATGATATGTCCCACGAGAGGGATGTAAGTTGGTGGTGGCAACCAAAATTATGTAACTAAAGTCACTTTATTTAACCTCTAATAATTTAAGTCACTTTATTTAACTAAAGTCACTATGTAAATAATAACTTAAGTCACTTTATTTAACCTCTAACACAAAAGAACCATGTGATGTAAAATACATTATGATATGACCTTTAACTATGTATACACTTATCATATTGTAATTGCCTCCCCTAACATGTTTTCCCTTCTTTTAATTATAAATTGTCTTTCTTCTATACTTAATTTCAAGTTTCCTAGGAATGTCAACATCATGAATCTCTATCTAAAGCTTTTCTTTTTTATCTGTTATATTTCATTTTTTTTCTTATTTTTCAAATGTGAGTGGAAATAAATTGCCTCTGGTTTGTCTGTTTTTCAGATTTATGGAATGGATGTAGCATCTGGAGCTGCTGTTTTGGCTTTGGACGTCTCTCCTGGAGAACATGTTCTTGATCTGTGTGCTGCTCCAGGTTGATGCATTCGATTCCTAGCTCATTTTTTTTTCAAAAAACAACAAATATCTGTGAGTCTCTTTTAAATGTGGATCTTTAAAGGTAGAGTTTACAACCTGAATTGATTCTGAAAGTGACCCAGACTAGCCTAAGGTCCATATTTTGGGTGAGTGAATCTAATGTTTTTTGTAGGCATTGTGTTAGGACCCTTTCTTTTTTCTCTTCCAAAATAAAGCAAAGAACTGTGATTCTATTTTAACATAGAGATTTAAAAGTAAAGTTTAAGACTTGAATCCATTCTGAAAATGTCCCGGACCAGCCTAAGGTCCTTATATATTATTGGTGAGTGAATTTAATGCTTTTTCTAGGCATTGGGTTACTCTACTGTTGTCCCAAAGGTCCTTTTCCCAAGCACCATGGATTAATATCTTTAGGGTGTGTTCCAAGTTGAAGTCCATTGCCTAGATTGTCAAAGTGGGGTTGATCATTTCACCATGGAAATTCTAAACCAATATTAAACTTCATTATTATAAATAGACTTTCTAACATTCTTCCCTTCGATGGCATTAGAGGGTTTCCACCTCTAAACTTGGGATTCTGTTCTTTGTTTGCCTTTCAATTTTCTCTACTTTTGTCTTGTTATCACAGGATTTGTAGATGTGCAAATTCCAACACAAGATCACCAAATCTTGTGTAATTACAGGATATCCTACCACTATCACCTTAGTAAGAAGTCCCCCCGTTTTAGTGATGGAGGAGGTCCACCACAGGGGAGGCTTCCCTGATGACCTCAAGGGATAAAAGTAACAAGTTTGTTACCCAAGCCTACCGCCCCCTCTCTTGATCACCTAAGTCAACGTGTAGGTCAAAGAGAACTAAGAGGTAAAAGATGTTTTCAGTACCTGTCTGGAACAAGAACACTTATAGCATATATATGATGATTTCCAATTCCAAGTACAAGTATGCAAGTAATACCTCTTTAAGACACTACACAGCAAAGATCACTATGGCTGTAAGGAAATTGCAGCAGATTACAGTAGTACAACAGCACTAGATAAATTATAACAGCAGCAAGAAATACACTTCAGAATTGCAACAATTTACCATGAAAACTTTGCATTAACTCAAGAGAACATTGTCCAATTGTTAGATGCAATTTCTGGGTATGTTAGGCCACTATTAGAGCAATGTATGCAGCAAATTAGTGTATGTTAGGATGGCTGTAGAAAACTTTTTGCAACAGCAGTAAGCTTATTGGTGAGTTAACTTAGGTTAGTGTTAGTAAAGTTAGTAGGAAGATTGAGGGAATAAAATAGAGAGTTTGTTGATCACTTTCAAGTTTCACCATAAGAGAGCTTGAAGATTAGTGCCTTTGAGGGCTATGGAGTCTTTACAACAGCAATGCAATAAGTTTTGGAGATGAAGCTAGCAAAGATTAAGAGGTAGGGCTTAAACTCTAAGGTGCTAGCACCTTAGGGCGTTAGGGCTTAAGCCTTGAGGAGAAGGATTGCTAGAGTGCAAGCACTTTTGGGCTCTAGCAACCTTTTCTCCCTTCTTAAATACTTCAAGTAGATGACAATCAAAAGTCTAGGGCTAAAATCTTAAAGTGCTAGCACTTTAGGGCTTTAGGATGCTAACCCTAGCAAGGAGATTTCACAAATTTTGAACAAGAATAACCTTGTGAGGGGAGGAAACACTTATGCTCCTCTCTTAGGGTTTTGCCAAGCAAGACGTCTAGCATGAAAAAGAGAAATTATCATGAACATTTGATAGCACAAACATAAAATTGCAGAAATTTCACTTACTTCACCAAGATAGCATGAGATAAAACTCTAATTGCAGAAATTCTATCCAAAAATCAGCAAAAGCATCCACAAAATGATCCTCCAAGCAAGTCGCATGAGTGTAGAAGAGAGAGATAGCCAAATAGGGCGCAAATTTCAGACTTGTTCTCTCACAAATGGTGAGAATATGTGATGATAAAATGAAATGTCAAGTGGATTTATTTATATGGAGTCATCTTGACCTATTTTTCCACTTAAATTGTCAACAACAAGACATAAGAGGGCCAACCCCTTAAATTTTCCCTTACAATATACAAAAATAAATTTTTACATGAAATAAAACCCTAGAAGGGTGACGTCATGCCCTAAGAGGGTGACTTAGGCTCTCCAAGTGCAACGTCAAGCATGAGGAGGGAGATGTTGGGCCTCCAAAGGCCACATGTCATGCTCTCATGTGCCAAAGTGCCTTGCCATGGTCTCATCCTGTCGAGCCACCTCTAGAATCATCTCATCCATCAAACCCTAGCCCTCCAAGGTGACGTCAAGGGATAAGAAGTGACGTCCTAGGCCTCCAAAGGCCAACGTCCAAATGGAGAAGGGTGCAACCTCATCCTCTAGTGATGCCAAAGTGCCTCCAAAGGCAATGTACTCCATTTCTAGGTGCAACGCTCATCATCTGTGGTCTTCCACATGTGGGCTCCAACGTCCACCCTGTGGGCAAGGTCCTGCAAAGACAAACAAGTATGCCCTCCAAGGGTCCACAAGTCACAAGAATCATGCCAAGTAAGCCACATTTAATACAAGAACCACCCAAACATGTGCATCAAATTCCCTCTTTTCAAATTAAACAAATGCTCAAAGACCTTATAATTTTTTCCAAATTTAGGTATGGGAGGGGTGTCATGGTGCCCTATTGGGTAAGCCAATCCCCAAGTCAGGGAATGTTTCCCAAGTAGACCCTATCTAGATCATGCAATGAGTATGAGGTGGATTGGGTGAAGAATTTTGGGCATGGGGTTCTTGACATATCAAGGGTTCTTATTGTCTCATTTATGGGTGCCTTTGTGGAGGGTGTGTTGCATCCTTCGTTTGCAATGCAACATTTTTCCAAGCCACTGCCTTTAATTTATTATGGTCCAAACATTGAGTGCTATGTGCAATGGAAAGTAAAGAGCACTGCAATACCATTTGAAGTTAGGAACACATTGAGTGCCATATGCAATGGAAAGTAAAGGACACCACAAATGCTTTCCCCCATCAAGTGGGACATTTATTAATTATGTGTCTTAAAAGGTCCTTCATTTTTATGGAGAAACAGTTCATTGTTCTTAGGACCTTAGGGTGAGCATTTGGAAGGATAATCTATGGCTCTTAACTTTTGCCAGCTACAACACCTCTAGGCCTTTAGCCCCTTCTTCCCATGAAATAAGGTACAAGCCCTTCTTGGGGTCAATGAGCCTAAAAACCCAAAAGATGAGGAAATGGAAGGGAAGGAATGTGGAAAATGGTAAGTATGAGTGGGAGTGGCACGATGACCCTTCAAGGAACCACCCAATAGCAACCCTTTCCATATTAATTTCCATATTTTTATTGCCAAATCTTTGAACCCAAATTATGCTTCAAACCTTGGTTCCCATGGAGTGGTTACCTGCTCTTATACTAGTGATCTGGATCTTGAGGGATAAGATCTGGAAGGCTTGAATGCCAAGAAAAGAGGAGAGAAAGCATACAAATATGCCATAAAATTAATCACAAGAACATTGATGAAAATGCATGAACTGAATACACCACAAAAATATGAGAAAGAGAGAGTCGGAGAAGAAGGATTCCATTAAGAAGAACTATTACATGCAATGAGGACAATTTTGGGACCTCTCCTTCCTGACCTTCACTCTCTTCCTATTGCCTTCTTATAAGGTGTATTGTTGACGAAGTCAACTTTGATTAGGCTTGACTCCGTCAATTATATATCTATCAAGTTCCCTTTTACATAAAAATATGACTTTATGACTTATACATCCAAACTTAGACTATAAGCCCCCCTAAGATTTGGATGAATCCTCCCCCCTTAGAAAATGTTGGTTTCCATAATTTCACCCATGCTAAAAAAAAGAGAGACCCCATTTTGTTCATTGTACCATCACGATTACAATGCGCTGAGTGCCAATGAAGAGAAGGGTTTCGTGTGGTTAACTCGTAACCATGGGTTTGTGGATGACCCATAATCGAGTTGGAAATTACAAGCTTGTTGTTGATATCTGTTATCCCCATTTTGTAGATAACTAAGTAGATTATGTGTCGAGGCCCTCAGGTTGCAGATATGGAGTGTCAAGAGACTACATGGCCAACAATACCCTTTGCACAGATGGAAAACCCACTCATTACCACAAAGGGTCACAGTTTTGCACATGGCATCCACCACATCAATTGGCTTCCAGAAGGTAGTGGGCCTTGCTCCATGAGGTACAAGTCAGTATTACGGTGAGCATCATTTCAATACTCCAGCCATTTGATTATGTTGTATCTTAGATTGCTTTAGATTTCATGATATATGCTTGGACATTATGCCTTTTGCCCTGCTTCACCTTGGTGGTTGACATTGTGCCCTAGTAAGTGGTCTTTCTTGTGAATGGGTTTGTTACTAGGAACTCCCTGTTGACCACCTATTCAACTAGGGGGGTCAACTCCATGTACCATGAATATATGCATCCTCAGATGCTACCAAGTCAAAGACTATTTGGTTCTACAGGGCAATTTTTGCCTCTAGCACACATTTTTGTAATTGGAATTTCCGCTCCCCTGCGTGGGATAATAATGTAATAGGTTTGCATGGATCATAGTTAGGTCAGTTACCTTAGGATTTCTTCATTAGGAGAGTTCCTTTGACTGAGTGTTTTTTTTCCTCAGGTTATTAATTTGGCCTTGTTTTCGCCTTATACACACCTGGGAGACGTGGAAGAAATCTTCAATCCACTCGGTGTGTCCTTGGGGGCAAGTGAGAGTTAAGGTGCTGTCACCTAATCCTCAACTCCTCCATTTAGGCCAACTCCTAGCGAAGCCAAAGGGGGTAGTCCCTAACAAATATACTATGGCTTGAACTAAGCTAAGTACAAGAAATTAAATCTAGGAGTTTAATCTTTCATTCAACAATCAACCATAAATTGAAATACACATAAACGAATCATTCATCCACGATATAACATCAAGCATATACTTGCATAAAAAGGATACTCAAGTACGTTTGTTATATGCAAGTAAATTTAAAATTGCTTCAAAGTAGATAACCAATATATAAAAGGAAGCATGTGGCTTTGCTGAGTGCAAAATGAGAAGAGTGCCTTAAAGTGAATCGTGGGAAATCTAGTTCGTGTGTTTTATTAGGATAAATTGATGTTGAGTTAATGAAATGATTTGGGCCTCCTTGGAGGTTAGCTCTTTGTTTGGAAACTTGCGGAGAGTTTACCGAAACCCAATGGTCTCACCAGTAAACTTACTCAAAGTGCTGGATGTCCAAAATGGGTGGGAAGCCTGTTGAAATAATGTAACTACGAAGAGCATTCTTATTATCATTGGATTAAATCCCCATTGCGGATTAATCATGTCATTATTATTATTATTGTTATTGGATTAATCCCCATTGTGGATCAATCATGTCGGTAATTGTATAAGGACCAAATCTCCTTTTGCGGATTGGTCATCGGACAATTACAAAGGGCAGAATAAGAAGTTGGCCCCAACAGTTATTATGGAAGACCCAGAATTAATTAAAGGTGGGTTTACCCACCCAGAGTGAGAGGTCGGCCCTACCAGTTGTGACCTTTC
>ML778359.1:1285605-1308642 GCA_009831015.1 Picea engelmannii
TTTCACACGTGCCAGTCTTGTATAAATAAGAGGCTAGCGCCTCACTTCAAACACACAACTCACTTGCTCATTTCTCTTATGAGGCAAGCTGCAATTACTAGAGAGAGGAGGAGAAGAGTGGCGCATCTCTTGGGGAGGACTTTTTTATTGGTTTGAGTTATCTCTTGAACATTGTATAAGCTATTTATGATAAGGAAGTTTTTGCTGGGTTTTCTTGCCCTAGAGGGTTTCCCAGGATAAATGCTGTGTCTCTTGTGAATGTGTATTTCTCAGTGATCTTGTTCTTATTATGCTCTTATCTATTGAAATGCAAAGAACTATAATAATGGAATAAACATTAACAAAGCCAGGTCCCGAGAGGGTCCGCCTTACTTCGCAGGTTACTTCAAAGCGTTTTCCTGCGCATTAAGCTAACTACTTTAGAGATTGTCCTAATTAATCTATCAACCACTAACCAACACAACGTGTATGAAACTTACTTCTAGCAGATAGAGACTAGCTCGCAACTGGAAGGGTCATGAACCGCACTGAGAGCTGAGGGGAATTTGTTTATTTTAAACAAGGAAATAAATAATTGAAACTGAAATGTGAGACTAATTACTAATCCACATTGATTAGGCCTCTTTCGAGGAGCTGAGGGGATGGTTTATTTTTGCCAAATTGAAATTGTAAGAAATAAAACTAATCTAGCAATTAGTGTTCTACTTTGCAAATTTGAAATCTAATCTAAGTTGTTGTGCTTTTCCTTTAAATTTAGAAATGAAAACGAACTTATTAAAGTGCTTGAAACAGAAGAAAGACAAGAAACCAATCAAGAGGAAGATCCTGAAGCACACCACACCCCCCCCGGGGGGAAGGCAAAGTGAAGCCTCCCTTGGCTCACTGATTTTATTACCACGGTTACAAGTGCTCTTTTAAGAGTCTTTAGATCTCTTCAAGTGAGACTGGATCCTTATATATAGATCTTGAAACTAAAAAAAATTTCACTTTTTTTACAATGTTTAATAAAATAGGACCACTTTGGGAGTCTTAGAAACTTCAAGTCCTTGGATTTTCGGTAGAATTTCCTCTTGTTCTTGCACTAACCTGCACAAAATCAGCGAACAAATAAGATGCAAATACACTTTAGGAGTGCTTTGGGTTATTAGTTTATGAAACCAAAAAAATTCTAAGCACAATTCTATGATAAACTAGTAAATTTCTGAGTTTAAACTAAATAGAAAAAACCCTTTTCTTACTATTCTTTTCGCTGTCCTAAAACAGAAATATAAAACAGTAAGCTATTGCTCAAATATTACACTTAAACTCTTGATAAAACACATATCTCCAGCCTTTAGATTTTTCAGCAAAAAGGGACTAAGATGGCACTTTGCAAGCTAGAAAGAGATCTAATCTACTTACACTTAGTTGCAAAAGGAAGATAGCTTTTAGTACTTTTATAAATTGAAATCTTTCTTTGCAGATCAGAATTGAAATAACATAAATCTTTTAACTTTAATTTGAGGAGGAGAAGAGAAGAAAAGTTTTCCTTAGACCCTTGGAATCTTGGGCAATAATGGAGTCTCTTTTAGCATAGAAAGAGGGGCTATCGTCCTTCAAACTTTTGGAGAGGAAGTAAAAGCAAGCAAGCTCATCCAACCCTCCAAGTGAGATCTCTAAAGTCCACAAAACTTGCAAGCAACCTGTTAGATCTTGGTGTTACCTACAAAGAAGCTCAAATGACATATTAGTGTAAACAAAAGATAAAATGCACATTTTAGGTTTCTAGAATAGATAACAAATTGGATATGAAAATCAAGCAAGATCTACAATCCTATTCTTTGTGAGTAATAATATTCCTTACAAAGGCCAAACTTGAACAAATCACAATAAGCAAATAAATGGAATAAAATCACCTCATAAAAATGCACTTGACAATAAGCAACCACACATAGATCCACACCAAGTTAGCCTCCAAAGCCTTTTTATTCCAAGTATGAAAGAAGAATCACTATTACAATAGCATAAGTCTCAAGCTCCAACTAACTTGCTCAAGGGAGAAATGCTTCAATATATAGCCAAGGGTGAGAGGATGGGAGATGAGGAGGGCGCACCACATGGTGAAGAGGGGCGCACCACTTGGAGGGAAAACACATGCCAAGTGTGGGGAGTGTGGCTGCCACCTCTTCCATACATCCCTAAGCTCGCCACATTTCAAATCTTGAAGGGATATGGGTGCGCCACCTCTCAAGAGGGGTGCACCTCCTCTTTTGGCACATGCTTAAATCAACTCTCACACATGCCCACTTTGCTCCTTTAGCCAATAGGAAGCCTCCAATTGCTGCCACATAGCTTTTTGGAGTTTTATTTGTCTCCAACATGTCCCCACATGTTTCCTTAATTTTTGCCCTTGCTGATTTTTTATGATTTTATTCGACTTTTTTTGGGTTTTGGGAGTAAAATTATTTTTGAAGTGATTAAAATCACTAATTTTACTCAACGAAGTGGGTACTTAAGTAATATGGGTGCTCTAGGTCCAAAAATGAGCACCCCCATGGAATATTAAGTCCCCTAGTACCACTTTTTTAATATATCTTTATTTTTTAATTAAAAATTGCTGACTTCTGGCAATTTTTTAATTAACTGAAAAAAATAAAAAATCCTAAGGGAGACTTAGTACATTTTCATAATACTCTAGGAGAATGTTTAGCATGGTAATATACATTAGACACTAGGCTTAGATCCATGCTCAAGCCTAACCATGGGCATATACTCCAGCACTGGAGGGATTGAGTGAAAAAACTCATAAATTATAAATTGCCCGAAAACGGCAAAATATAATTAGTAAGTGAAAAAACACTCCAGAGTATAACTCACGCTTAGGATTTAAGGTGGCTAAGACCTTTTACAAGTTCATCATGCAACATCTCTTATTACAATTTTTCATGGAAATGTAAAGAGAAAAGGTTAGTCTTTATGACAGGTTGAACTTCTGAATTCTGAATTTTGAACAATAATGTTCAAACTTTGGCGGCTCGCTGGAAGTCCATCCTAGTGCAACTTTGATGGATAACAGGCCTAACCAGCCTTATTAATTTCCCTTGAGTTTTTCACTCCCACTAAATAAATCCTCCAAAGTGGTGAAAGGCGTTCTAATGGATTCATCATCTGGTAGCTAGTGTTTAGAAATGATTTAAATGACCGTGTAAGACATCTCAGAAAGTTTCGCGGAATTCCGTAGAGTCTAGGTAGGTTTTTTTTAATTAATTAAACTTTCCTAAGGTTGGGTAATTTAATTAATTATTTTTTGATAAATATTGTAAAAACTAGGTCCTTGGGCTTTTTCTAGGGGTATTTGTGCTCAAAAGAAATGGAATGAGACCCCCTACACCCTTGGACCAAGTTTCAACTCAGTCGGACAACTTTTGCTAGGTGTTTGTTCACAAGGAGTCTTAGTCAGAAAAAAAAAACAATTTTAATTGCTAAGTCATGACATAGGAAAAATGTCATTTTTGTAATTTTGGAGTAAATGGAGTAAAGTAAAGGTAGACAATGATGAGAAAGACATTTCCTAACCTACCCAACTCCTTTCCCAACCTTTATACACCCCCTAGACTCACCTCTCACTTAAGCCCTCACGCCCCTATGGGGATTTGCGCCCTCTTCCATGCAAAAATGTACAACTTAAAAATATTTAAGTTGTGGGCCCCTCTCTCATGAGGTGTGCCGTTCCTAGCTTCCCATGTCACCTTTGAGTGTGTGTCCCATCCACTCCACCACACTTCAACTTTCCAATCCAAGCAAAACCTAAAAGCTGTGCCCTCCGTCCTTGAGATCTCCACTTTGCCTTGGGTTTTGACACTTGGCAATGATCCAAGAGGGGTCACTTTGCCTCTCAAGGTATAAATAGAACCCCTCCTTCACTCATTTCTCACCATTTTCTTGTGTATTGTTATGCTACCATTTTCTTACCATCTCTCTCTCTCTCATTGTTCATCTTGCTTCCATTCAATTTTTCTCTTGGAGAGCTTGGAGCAATTAGTTGCTGCAACCTCTCCCTTTGGTAATAGAGAAAGGCTTTGGAGGAATCATGGAGTACAAGATTGTGTCTTGGTGTTCCATTCATATGAGGTGATCGGTTTCTTGGAGTATTTTTGTGGAATATTGAGTAGTTTGCTTTGGTAAATTAGTTTACTTAGCTAGGTTTAGCAATCGTGTAGTTGCTGGCCTAAATGTTTTGTATTTGCTAATGATATAAACTTTGTTGTGTTATTGGTTTATGCAAACCATTATCTACTCTTGTCTCACGTTTTGTTCAAAGTTTGCAGGTTGTCTCTGTTGAAACACATTCAAAATTATAAGCCTGAAGCTTTACCCTATCGTTTACTCTATCTCAGAAATCGGTTTCCAAATGATAAATCAAGTTCATTTTTCAGCCTTAAGGCGCGCACGAGGTCCATCGTTGATTAAGTTTCCCACCTGATCGAACGATCCCTTTTTCCCCTAGTTTTTGGACCGCTTGATTATTAAAAGGTCAAACCACTAGAGACTGCTTCGAAGTTTCGAACTTTGGAGTTTCACGCTTAGAGCGTTTCGCCATATTGCGACTTCAAAGTCCCGATACCCGAAAAGTGTTCAAAAAATCCTAGTCACCGTCCACGTATACCTTCCTAAGCGTTGACACATCATTATGGGTAGTGGCCTGTCGAATGTTTAATAAAGTTAATTTGCCGATGCACGAAACAGTAAATACCTAAAAGTGAAACCCCAATTAAAAGTTAAATAGTAACTTCGCACATTTGGAGTTCGGAGATTCGCCATTCATCACACTCTAGATTCACAAAGTTCGAACTCCCGAAGTACCTTAAACACTAAGCAAGGTTAATTAAAGTTAAGGATAATTATCCAATGATTAACCGCTTCGCGATTTCGAGTTTCGGGAATCCTACCTCGAGCTATCATCAAATATCCCGAAGTCTGAAAACCTGAAAAGACTTAAAGTTAGATATGATTAATTAATGGGTTAAATACGATTATCTCGCGATTAATTTTTCGCTAAATCGCAGTTTGGATAAATTTAAATTTTACTCATCTCACCTCCCAATCGCGAACCACCAAATATTAATGGCATTAATAACGACTTTACGATAATGGTTTCAAATAAGATCGCAAATCACCACCTAGATCTTTTCATTAAGGAAATGAATGCATCGTCAGTAAAAGTATTCGTAAAGCAATACACTTAAGGTGAATAAAGATATTGGATTCTGAATTCTATTTGTGATCTCGCAGAACAACAAGTTTTAGCAAGTTAAGAAGTTTACGCATTTCCCTGTAACAGGTAACACAGTTCTGAGCTTGTAATATCATGGCGTCGCAAAAAATGGCTAAAGCCACTGGTGAGAGCGTGAACTTGAACACAGACATCCTCTCTGATACTTCACCAAGAGCTATAGATACCCTGAAAACCTGGATGTAGGTGTTTGATATTCTACAATACGAGTTGATAAACTGCCCAGATGATTCGGGCAACAAGGTGACTGAAACACAGGTAACAAAGCTCAAGTACATAGCTCAATCAGAGCTGCACAAAATAGTCGCGCGATCAAGGCTCATGCCTTATAACAACATGATAGGTTGGGCTCTGGAGAACGTTGACATCTCGACCAGGAGCATCTGCAATTCACAGAAAGTGGTTGTTGGGTCTTTCAGACCGAAGCATTTACAAGTAATGTACAAATTATCTCCAGTCTTCAAATACAGTTACAATGCCGCTTTCCTAATGGATTTCGACAAAGAAGAGTGCACGCAATACGGAAAGAACTACCCTGACTTAATCAAGGACTTGTGGGCACGCTTAGAGAAGACACCCATGGCATATATGCCACTGCATCATTAGACGCCCATATGATTTATGTGGCCATGATGTTATGTAGACTTTTCGGGAAGGAAAACTCTGCTCATTTCCTGTTACCATGGGTACCAATCATGCATGAAGTAGCAGAGGGATATTCCTTCAATTGGGCCAAGATATTATTGGATAATTTGGCCAAGGAAATCACAGAGTATCAGTCGGTGAAGGCCAAAGGACAACCTGCCCCTTTCTACATGTTGGCATATGTTATGGATGTCATTTGTTTTATGACGCCGTTTCCTTTGATGAGTTGGAGCTGGACTCCGACTAGCATCGAGCCCATACATTTCTATCACTCCAAGCTGTGGGAGGATAAAGCAAAAGATTTCTTCAATGAAATCTGCCACTATGTGATGGTGCCGATACATATCGCCCTCTACGGTTGCCCGCCTCCCAGGATTTCAGACAGGATCATGGCCAACCTAGAGAAAATAGTAGACTGGTATATTGAGGAACATTTTTCCTACATCAGGGTTTTAGGGTGTTCAGTTCCCCCGCATGCTTTACCAAGGTTTCTATCAGATCGTCTGGTGTGCCAAGTAGTAGCATATCAAACTGTGACAGGGGGGATCAGTAAAGAATTAAAAGCAGCGCAGAAAAAGGTATGGCCAACCTGCCCTTTGCAAGTTCGTATGTTCTCATTGTTAGATTTCGGCCACTCGAAAGTGGAGGCCGCAGGCTTAGAAGGCATTAAGCTAGTTAATATTGAGTTCAAGAAGAATGATCCCCACACGATCATGGGAAATCACTTGGCTCTATACAATCTAAAGAAATATGAGCATGAAGCTTCCCCACAAGATGAAATATTTCGGGGAGTAAGGTCGTACCAGGAAGTGTTGAGTAGAGTCCGAACTCTGGCCCCAGATCAATTAGCCGAGTTCTACAATTTCCAAAGACACATAAAAAATAGTTTGCCTAAAGTCCTACAGGGAGAAACCCAGGCACCTACATCTACACAGGAAGTTGCAACTCATGGTTTAGAAATAGGAGGTTCCAGCGAACAGAATGCTCAAGGGAATTCGAAGAAAACTGAAGTTTTAACGCATAAGGGGGATACTGCATTGTCAAATCCACCAGGCGATCAAGCAAAAGCTCAATTTGAAGCTTTGATAAAAAAGGGAAAAGATACATCACCGTTTTGAAATTATCTGCGTTTCACAGGGAAAAGATACATCACCGTCCACAACAAACAAACCAGCTACCCACACAATAGGGCAACCACAGTCCATCGAAATAGGTAGCCCTGATATGTCTTTAACACCTTTACAGTCAAGTCAGGGGAATCCAAATGCTGAAATCGTGTTTATGGAGGAACTTACTCCGATTTCAGCTGAAGAAATGCCTCCTTCCGACTTCTTTTTCAGCAAGAAGAGGAAGGCTATAGTTAAAAGGGAAACACATCAAAAGGATGGTGCAACGGTAAAAAGGCAGAGGATGTTGTATGATGGACAAGGCTTGGATGATACAGATTTTGCTAGGGAAATGGCAGGCTCATTGGGTGCCTTTGCCACGACCAATCAATATTCAGTGGAAAATCTAACAGAGCAATTGAAACAGAGAGATCAGTTGGTAAGGCAGTTGCAAAGCCAGATGAAAACCACGGAACAAGAGGTAAGAACACAGATGAATAAGGATTTTGAACAGGTCAGAGCCAGTGACAGACAACATATTCAACTACTCAAAACTAGCCTTGATGAACTACATAAAAATTCACAGGCCAATAGAGCAATGGCCATTCAACAGGGAGAGTTGATCAAACAACTGTAGGCCAAAATAGATTTAACTGAACTTACAGCAGTGGAGATGGCAACTTTCCAAGCTCATGCATTGGAGGTGCAGGAAAAGCTGGAATTAGCCTTGTTGACCGCCTCTCCAAGTAGGGGGTCAACTCCATGTGCCATGAAGAGATGCGTCATCAGATGCTCATTTGTTGAATATTTTGGTTCTACTGGGCAGATATGCCTCCAACACTTCTTTTTATAACTGGAATTTCCGCACCCCTGCGTGGGTCAATAATGTAATAGGTCTGCATGAGTCATAGTTAGGTCAGTTACCTTGGGATCGGTTCATTGGGAGAGTTCCTTTCACCGAGGGTTTTTTATCCTCAGGTTATCAATTGGGCTTTTCAGCCTTATTGATTTCCCTTGAGTTTTTCCCTCACACTTGCAATAATTACTCCAAAGTGGTGAACGACGTTCTAATGGGCTTATCTTCTGGTAACTATTGTTAGGAAATGATGTAAATAACCATGCAAGACATCTTAGAAAGTTTCGCGGAATTCCCTTGAGTTTAGATTAGTTTTTTTTAATTAATTAATTTTTAAGTAAATTTCCCCAAGTTTAGAGGTTTAATTATTTAATTAATTAATTATTTTTGAGCAAAAATTGTAAAAACTAGGTCCTTGGACTTTTGATAGGGGTATTTGTGCTCAAAAGAAATGGAATGAGACCCCTTACATCCTTGGACCAAGTTTCAGCTTAGTCAGACAACTTTTGCTATGGGTTTGTCCACCGGGAGTGTCAATCAGTCAAAAACAACAATTTTAATTGCTAAGTCCAAACATAGCAAAAATGTAAAAATTGTAATAATGAGTTAAAAGATGTGATGTAAAGATGGATAAAGATGGATAAAGATGGAGAGAGATTTCCTAAGCCTAAACCTACCCACCCAATGTTTTCTAACCTTTTTCTACCCCCTCACCTTCTCTCACCTCAACCCTCATGCCCTCCTAGGAAAGTGACGCCCCCCTTCTAGAGAAAACTCAAGAAAATCGATTTTAATGGGTGATGGCCCCCTTTCCCTAGTGGTTTACTTCCATCTACCCTCCACGTCACCCTCTAGCCCAACTCCACTCCCTTTACCTCATTTATTACCCCCCTTTTCTTTCCTCTCCCCCAAGTGGTGCACCCTCCTAAGGAAGTTACACCCCCCTCACTTGTGAAAATTCTAAATAATTTTTAAAAAATTATTTGGGCCTTCTCCACTCACTTGGCACGCATCCCCTAGCCTCCCACTACCTTTTTGTGTGATCCCAACACTCCCTCATTCGTCCACACCCTAGATCTACCTCACAAACCCTAGATGGTGCGCCCTACCCTTGGGATCTCCTCTTATGCTTGGTGGTGGACACTTGGCATTGATCCAAGAGAGGTAGGTTTGCCTCTCCAAGTATAAATAGATCTCTCTTCTCACTTCCTCTTTACCATATCTTGAGCTATTGTTATGCTACTTGATTTTCCACTCTCTCTCTCTCTCTTTCTTGTTCCATCTTTCTTCCATTCTTTGGCTCTTAGGGTTTTGGAGCAAACATTTCTCCAAGATCCCTTTCTTGAGTAATATAAAGGAGAAACTTTGGAGGATCATTGGAAGAGCAACACGTATTTTTGTTCTTGCTACATGTGAGGTAAACTTATGTGTGTTTGATTTGATTTATGCATAGCCTAGATCTTGGGTAAAGTATTTTATTTGAGTAGATCTAACAACGAGTATTCTTGTAGATCTATATATGTGAGTTGCTAGATAGGATGCAAGTATTTCATCTTATTAGCACATTCAGCCATATTATCTTGGTATGCATAGATCTTGCTAAGTTTTTGCAGGTTTGACTTCAAGGGTTTTATTGGGAATGCCTCAAGGAAGAGTCCTCCCTTAAAACACACATAAGCTCCTCTTTTCTCTCTCTTCTTTTCTCATTCTTTCTTGCTGTCTTTTCTATACATATTTCAGCTACCTTAACATCTTAAAGTGGTCACCTAAATCTACTTTCTTCATAAAATTTTCTATGTGAAAAATTTCTACCAAAACTAGAAGTTTTTCTTCATCTTTCCTTGTTGTGTGTAGCATTTCCAGCAAGTATACCTTGCTGGTTTTTGTAGGTTCAGATCTGGTTGAGAGGGTTATGCTACCCCAAAAACGTCCACACAACACTCCAAGACCCTTCTCTTCAAGTGGGTAACATTCTCAACCTTTCTCTTCACTTTTTCTAGCTTTTTGTGCATAGATCTAGTCACTTCTTGCTGATTTTAGTAGCTCATAGCTTGGGAGGAGGATTGGTATGGCCTACCTTCCACGTGTGAGCTTGGGTAAGATCTAGCTTTGAGTTTTCTATCTCTAAATCACTCTCCTAAGCTAGGACGTGGGGTTAGTGAGCTTCTTGTAGTGGTTACTTGCTTACCTTGCTTGCTTGCCTCTCTTGCTTGCTTGCCTCTCTTGCTTTCCCCTCTTTCTTTCCTTGTCTCTTTCTTTCCAAGTCATGTTCTAAGTTTAATGTGCTTATGATCTATTCATGCTCTAATGGTTAAAATCATCTAGATCTAGATCCCTCACACATTAATCTTTAAGCTTAAGCCCTTGGGGCATAATCAACTCACTTAGATCTATTTGCATGTTATAATCTCTTTCAAGATCTATTTTGTTGCATGATCTAACCCAACACACTAAATGGTTAATGCTTAGATGGTTTAGTGGATGATTTTGCTTTTCATGTTATAATATCTTAAGGCCATTTGTCACCACACTTAAGTGAATGTGTTGTTGATGAGTTGATAGTGTAGGCATACATGTAAATCTCTCAAGCTTTCTTTCATACTTAGTGCTTTCTCTTAATGCTTTAAACAAACATAAGATAAGTGTTGTAAGCTTGAGTCCTTCTTTCTTCTTTCTCCCTTGGGCAAGTTGTTCTTGCTTTGTGCTTTAGTTCTCTTTCATAACAAGCTTCTCATATTGGTGATTTGATAATGGTGATGAACTAAATCGTTATTGAGCTTTCTTTAAAAGCTTTATATGTGTTGATGCTCTTCATTTTTACACTTAACAACACACTTTCTTAAGCTCATAAAAGTTTTGGTTTTGGTCTAAAATCACCAATTTTAAGCATCTTAAAGTCAACAAAACACTTTAAAACACACCTAAAAGTCTAACCAATTGATATACATACTAATAGATTTAATAGGGTACTTTAAACCACCATCTTCACCATCTAAAACGGGGATTGAGGAGGGCAATGGAAGGTGATAGGATGGGGACAGTTTCACGGCGCAAAGGAGTGTCCTTTCCGTAAAAACTCAATTCTTAGGGCTGACCTGCGAAGCTAGGGTGGGCCTCGTTGCTTCACTTTTTGAGCATCCAACAACTATTTGACAATCGGGGGAGGAGGTTTTTGGTGAAACACTTAATAAGGGTAACTAAAACTTTGCAATCTTAAAGAACCCTTAAATCACTAAGTAATTAAACCTTGGGCTTAATACTTATAATTCAATCTTTCATCCAATAATACCTTGTGGGTTAAATAACTAAGTGTTGAGTATCATAATCATTGCGGAATACTTGTGCCTTAACTTTTAAATCTTCTAAGTTTTCCTTTGACTTGTGAATGTTGATGTTGCCATTGAGGAGTAGTCCAATAGAGTAAGTGCTATTGGGGCATGCTTAGGGCTAATGTGTTGATGATGCTAATCCCTTGATCTTCTTTAAATCCTGCACATTGAAATAACGTGGTTAGCTTGTTGTGTTGTATCATTTTGTACTTAGCATTCTTTATTACTTGTATCTAGTCTTGTGGTGAATAAATATTCTTTTGTAAGTAATTTGTAATTCTATTGTAACGAAACACCCTTTAACTTTAGTTGACCCCATTGCCCAACCTTAGGCACTAGTCTTAGTTGACTTAGGGAAAGGGCTTGCTTCACATACTAACCTTGCATATTGCATTGCTGCCTTAGCATCATAGATTAGACTCCCTCCAAACCTTAACAAATTAAAATCAACTCCTAGAACTTAAACGCTAAATCTTATCTAGTAACTAGGGTCTACTCCCCTTGGCTTCCCTTGGAGTAAGCCTAGACGGAAGAGGTTCCGGTCAAAGTGACAGCGTGGGCTGTGAACCTAGGCATTGTGCCTCCAAGGACACACTAAGTGAGTCAGACTTAGCTCACGTTTGCAAGTGTGTGTTAGGACGGCAACAAGCCCAACAAGATCTTTTTACAAAAGTAGAAGCTGTTATTGGGTGGCAGACCTTTCTCTAAATAACATTTACATTAAGGAGAGAGAAGCCACTGCAGCTAGAGCTAAGTTCCAGGAGGCCATTTTAATAGTAGCAAAAGATGAAGTAGCAGAGGTCCCTCGATTGTCTCTTTCCGAGCGAACCCGAGGCGACAGAATCTTGAAAGCCTGTGAGACAAATCTGGTCGAAAGCAAAAGATTAGCCAGGGAAGTAAATAAAGCTTGTGAAGAAGCATTGTCTTCACTCGACAAAGAGTTACTAGATGTTGAGAGGGATAGTATCTCCGAGGCCCTAGGGCGGATCGACATAGCGAAAAATCAACATAATTCTAAGATAACTATGGAAGAAGCCCGAATGACCATCCAACAATTGAAACAAATCGACCTTATCCAAATTAACAAATGGACAGTAAATCCCAGTTTACAGCTACAGTCTACATCTTTGGAAGCAAAGAAAATACAGGCTAAGTTGCCTCATATAGAAAACAAGTTGTACATTTTCGAGGCAAATGAAACAATAGAACCTTCCGGGTTAGTAGTGAAGTTAGTAAGCAGATGCATCCAGTGTGTCGAACACGGGAAAGCCAACACATCTGGAAATAAATGAGACAATTTGAACACACTATTAATGCGGATCATAATAAGATACCAGCTGTTTCCAAGCTGGAGGATATGGAGAAGAAACGTCTCTACGTGCATGCGGAGAGACAGAGGAGATGTAAATGGAACCTTTCAGTTTTGCATATTGTAATATTTAGTACTTTTATGAGAAGTCCAACCGTTTTGGGTGGAGACCATTTTGTATAAATACATAAATCAAAAACTTATTTCGGGCTGCTTCTTGCCGATTGTAACAGAGAAAACTCTCCTTATAGAGAATTAATACAAGCGGAGACAGGGATTCCAAGTTTTGTTAAATCTGGGTTATGTGTTTCTTTGTTATCCATCTCTCAGCATTTCTTTATGTATTCCTTGATGAATGTTGATTTCAATTTAGTACAACTACTACTGCAATCTTATTTGTATCAGTAATTTATTCAGTAAGTAGTTTTTCTTTTGTATTTATTGTGAGTAATACAAGACCTGCTTGCTATATAGATTCCTGCATTTTATATTTTATTCAAGGTTACATTATCTCTTTTTTTCCACTGCAACAAAATAACTCTTCAGTAATTGATGCCCTGCTTCGTTTCACAATTTTGTAGCATTCTTTCACTCCATTCAATATTACAACTTTGACTCAGACACAAAATATGGCCTCTGTGCTGTCAAATTGTTAATTCCGTTTAAGGAACTTTTTCTCATATAAATAAGGTAGGAAAAGCACTTTAAAATACACTCTTAAACAACTTTCGTGATGCCTGACATTATACTTTGAGCCTTAAGTTTAATCTCAGGACCAACAAACTCAAGGAGATTTGTTGGGATAGATTTGAGCAAGAATTTACCCTCATAGTTTATTAAAAACTTCATAAGCTTTTCTATTTCATTTTCTGTTATTATATCGTTCAGATTTTGGTTGCTAACATTCTTAGATAGGTTCTTTAAACACATAACTTTTCTGATATTTATATTAAGAAAATTTCTATTGCAAAACAAAAGTTTTCTTAACATTTTTGGGTGTGTTACAACATTTCTAGCAAGCAATAGCTTGCTGGTTTTTGCAGGTTCTCGCCAGGTCAAGGCTACATGCTGCCCATTTTCAGTCACAACACACATCCAAGGCCCCCTTTTGATGTGGTAACAAAACCCTTTCTTTTCTCCATCTTTCTAAGCATTGTAAGCAAGCCCAAAGGGGGTTCCCCAAGTGGCTTGCCTTCTTGTTTTATATCTCTCATTTTATTTTCTGTTTTCGTAAAGTATTAGTGCCTACGTCTTGGGTGAGAGTTTGGCAAAGCCACCCCCTAAAATCGTAGGGCTAGGGTGTGTGTTTAAATTTCTGCAATTTTTCATTTTTTTTGCCCCACTTGTCATTAGGACAAGGTAGTGTTAGGGTTGTTTTAGTTTTAGTTTATTTATTTTTATTTTCTAACCCCCATAGTATGGCTAGCTTAGTTTTGGATGTCTAATATGCTTATGGTCATGGTTAAAATTATCTAGTATTAGATCTCACACATAACTAAATGCTAGTTTAAGCCCATGGAGACATAGGATTAAATCTTGTGCTTGGTTATTTCTTTACTTGCAAGCTCTTGTTTCTTAAGCATCTATCTTTCAAGTTTGCAAACAAATATGGGCATGTAAATTGTGTAAAGCAATCTCTTTCATTTCAACATTCCTTTTAAGTTCTCTATGTGCTTCACATGCAATAATCTAATAATCTAGAACTTCATTACTTGCTGTTTAAGTTTTGGTTTTGGCCCTTTTTGGCACTTTTTGGGCAAGTAAAAATCAGCTTAACACACCTAAAAACACTTATTCCATAGGCATAATAGCCAACTAGACTTAATAGGACACCTCTACTAACCCATCTTTGCCATTTAAACGAGGACTAGAGGAAGCAACGGAAGGTGATAGGCTGGGGACGGTCTCGTGGCGCTCAACGTCCTTTTCTGGGAGTACTCTTTTCTCTTGGGCTGACCTGTGGAGCTAGGGTAGGCCTCGTTGCCGTACTTCTTGAGCACCAAGCAATTACTTGGTACAAGCGGGGGGAGTATTGGGTTGACATTTAGCTAGGATTGAAACCTCATTTAATAAATCTTTAATCAATCATTAATCCACAACTTTGGGCAACCTATTTAATTTATCTTTGGTGATCAACATTTACACTTGCAAACACTCTTTCACTTTTATATTTACATGCAAGCATGATTTATGTTTTGTGGATTAATTATCTAAGTGGTCATAATTTGTGTTTTGGAACACTTTCCCTTTCAAGCATCTTTCATTTAATTGGTGTTCATATCATTGGTGTGATCCCTCAAGAAGTTGCGCATCCTCTTGGAGGCACTATCTTGTTGGGTCTCGAGTGATTTATTTGCCATTGAAAGCAGTCCAATAGAGTAGTGCATCCCTTTGAGGAGACACTCTATTGTGAGCATGCTAGGCTTGTTGTGTCGATGAATGCATCCTTTTGAATATCTTCAAATTCCTGCACATACAAGTAATTGTCAGTGGGTGCCCTGTATCTTTGTATTTCTGTATCTTGTATCCATTGTATCTTTTGTTAGTATAACTTTGTTGTAGTTTTTAGATATTTTTTATTGTATCTTTGTATCTAGTTTATACTTAGTCTTGTTGTAAACTTTGTAATCTTTGTAAATCTTTTGTAATTAACCTCCCTCAAACTTTAGTTAGCCCCTTGCCCAATCTTAGGCACTAGTCTTAGTTGTTTTAGGAAAAGGTTTTGCTTGTCATATTGAATTGTTGCACACTGCATCGCTTCCTTTGCATCATAGGCTAGATTTCCCCTCCCAACCTCTAACTAATTAAAACCAACTCCTAGAACTTAATTTTTAATCTCATCTACAAACTAGGGTCTACCCCCCTTGGCTTCCCTAGGAGTAAGCCTAGACGGAAGAGGTTCAAGTCAAAGTGACAGCATGGGCTTCGAACCTAGGCATTGTGCCTCCAAGGACACACTAAGTGAGCAGGACTTAGCTCACGTTTGCAAGTGTGTATAAGGACGACAACACTCCCTTAATGAGCCATCATACCGTTCCCGACCATACTTACCACTTTACATCATTATTCCCCTCCATTTCCTCATCTCTTGGGATTTTAGGGTGTATTGATCTGACAAGAGGTTGTCCCTCATTCTATGGGAAGAAGCGGCTGAAGGCCAGGAGTTGATGTTGGGTAAAAGATAAAAGCCTTGAATAAACCTTCCAGATGATTCGCCCAGGGATCACCCAAGAAAGCAATAAAACACTCATCCTTAAGAAAGGGGACCCAAATATAATAAATAATGCTTAAAAGGTTAGTTGAAGGATAGGTGGTCTCATCACGAGCTGACCTATCTCGTCCATGAATATCTAGAGGTATGGCATTGTCATCATCTGGTCACCAAACCAGGGCAATGGCTCTTAGTTGCATGGCTGAGAGAAATGGGGTCTCATCACGAGCCAACCTTCTCATTTCCACTAGGTTTTTGTGGGTGACATTGCCATCATCTGGTCACCACGCCAGGGTAGTGACCTTCAATCTCTCCTTATGCTATATTGAAAGAAAATACAAAGAAAGAAAGATAAAAGACAATTGATGGGTTTGGAAAAAGTGCATTTGCGGACGAAGGTACCACACACCCTCTACAAAGGAACCCATGAATGAGACACTACGACCCCTTGTATGTCATGAGCCTTATGCCCTTTGAGTCTTGACCCCAACCACTTCATCCACTTTACATGGCTTAGAGAGGGATCTCTTGGAAACTCTCCTTGACCTAGGGAAAGATCTACCCAATAGGACATCTCGTCAATATTCAATGCTTCACAAGTCGCATAGTGTCTTTGAGCAGTTAATTGTTTGATATAGTGATCTTTGATGCACATGCTTAGATGGCTTATTTATTGATTGGATTCACTTATCATAATATTATGACTTGAGATCCTTGGAGGGCATGCTCATTTATCTTTGCATGACCTAGCTGGTGGACATTTTTGGGAGAACAAGCCTAGCTTGGGCTTCCATGGGGCTACAAGCCCACAGGTGGGATGCCAGGGGCCCGCATGCTGGATGAGAGAGATCAGACTTGGAAGGACTTAATGATGACTTGGACGACATAGCCTAGCCCCCACATGCCAAATATTTTTCCTAGGAGAGGCAAAACGTCACTTCTAGAGACATGACGTCCCCTAGGGGGGTTAGGGCTTGGTGGTGAGGTGCCACTCATTTAAACTTGGACGTTTTGAGGAGAAGAGGGTCTTCACCATGATGAGATCATGTATATGCTTGACATGTGGCCTTTAGAGGCCTACCTATGCTTCTCCAACACCAACGACTTCCTCAAAGTGGTAAAACGTCTCCTAAAGGGGTGACGTCCTTCTAAAATTAGGGTTTTCTTATGTGCAAAAGTGAATTTTAAATGAATTACTTTGTGAAAGGGGGAAAGATTAGGGTTGTTGACCCCTAATCTTGTGCTTTACTCCTTAATTTGTAGATAAGTCACCTTGGTGACATTTGTATAAATAGAGATCATAAGATCTCATTTTAAACATAACTCTCCCTCTTGTGAGAGGACTTGGTCTGAAATTTGCGCCATAATTGGCTCTTTTATCTCTTGTGCACTTGTTTTGTTGATATTATGGTAGCTACGGGAGGTATTTACCTCCACGTGTAAACCTGACGATAATAGAATATTTTGGGAAGCAAGAAGAAACCCTAATTAGTTGGCTAATAACCCTAGAAGACAAGTTGGCTCAAGAGGATAATTTGCATTAGGTTATTAGCCTCCAAGAGAAGAAGTCGGCTAAAGGAAATATTATATACTAAGTAAATAGGCATCCAGAATGAGAAGTCGGCCAGGCAGTTTGCTAGTTTTAGTATAAATACATGAGGTCAGTGTTCATTCTGGCAGGCATTCTCAGAACTGCAGAAGCAACACTTGTGCGCACTGCAGTTGGCCAGTTTGTGCGCAAGTTTGGAGGAGAGCTACCCTTGCAGCTGCTGCAGCTAGTAGATTTCGGTTTTGGCCTGGACTCTCTCTTGGTTATGGTTTGGACTCTCTGATCAACTCTTGTTACTCTTATTTGGTGCGCCATCCTTGGAGAGAGGTGCGCTATCTAGCCTAGGGTTTTCTTCCGGAATGATTCTCTATCAAGGTTAAGGTGCTCGGGGGTGGCTTCGACCTACGGTTGGGTGACAACAGTGATATTGTCTATGGTTAAATGAGCACATCCATCATATTCTAACAGGTTATGGGCCCACACCTCCTTCATTCAATCTAACCACTGGAAGGAAGCATAGCCATAAGGATACTAAGCTCGTTGAAGAACTGCCACTAGGGTTTCTAGCAGGAGCAACTACCAAAGCACTGCCGCTAGGGTTACTAGCAGGTGCAGTTGTAGAAACCCTAACCCTCTTGTTGAGGCACCTTAAGTGAAGGGATTGACCTAATTTCCGGATAGACTAGTGCACCCTAGCCTAGCGCATCTCCTGGTACTCTCAGTAAGCCAAGACGTCAAGTTTGAGTTTTTGGCCAAATCTAGGGTTGACCAAGTCAAAGCAACCATGACTTACTCTATGAAGTCAGAAAACAAGTTAGATGGGGCTTCGAACTTCAGAGCATGGAAGACAAGGATTGATCTCATCCTTGTCAAGAACAAAGTGTTGGATATCGTGAAAGGAAAGATTGTGGAACCAGAGTTTAAAGAAGGAAAAGAGAAGGAACCGCAAAATGTTGCAGTTATGGAGAAGTTCAAAGACAATGACATCAATGCGACGAGTATCATAGTGGATTCTATAAAAGACCACTTGATACCCTACATATCCCATCTTGATTCGTCTAAGAAGATGTATGATGCCCTAACAAATCTCTTCTCAGTCAGAAACATTGGACAAGTAATGAGTCTGAAGAATAAGCTCCGTCACATGAAGATGAATGATGATGACAGCATAACATCATACTTTGTGAGAATCTCTCAGTTGAGAGATCAACTACAAGCCATTGAAGAGATCATTTCAGAGAAGGAATTGGTAAATATAGTTCTCAACGGTCTACCCAAGACATGGGATGCATTTGTTGCAAGCATGAACACAAGGAAGGAGTATCCTACATTTGAAGAACTTTGGACTTGCTATGCACAAGAAGAATCAAGGATTAGTGCAAAAGAGAAACCTCAAAAGAAATACGATGATCAAGCCTTCACAACAAGATTCAAGAATTTCAGGAACAAAAGGAAGTTTGGTTCAAGGAAGAAGCCAAATCAAAAGAAAGATATACTAGAAATACAATGCTTCAACTGTCGAAAGTATGGTCACTGCAAGAATCATTGTCCCGAGCTAAAGAAAACGAAGGTGACACATGAAGCATCATTTGCCGAAGAAAGGAAACCTTCAAGGAAGACCAAGCAGGATAAAACATACTTCTTCTTCTTAGACAAGGTAACAATACTCTCCATAGTTCTTGTACATACCATGTTTTCTGTACATATCTTGCATATCTATTATATGTTCAAAAGAGAAACTATACCTATGAAAGAACAACAAGATAAGGATTGCTATCACAATAACTACAAGTCAGGCAATACACATGAAAGGATGAAGTACGCCAACAAACCCTGGTAACAATTCATGTGGAAGTTACTACATAAGTAACAACTGCAAGATAAGCCGAACTCAGAAACCTAGAAGAAGTAAAGACAGAAAGAAGTCAACAATCAAGAAGAAACTGGAAAAAGATTTGTGACACTTTGTAGAAGACAATAAGGATGCAGACGGAAACGTGGACTCTCCTAGATGGAGGGAGCCGATCATATATTTCCAAAAGAAGAGCATGCATTCATACATGAAGCAAGGATTAGGAGGGAGCCAATCCTATGATCCATGGAAGATGATGGAGTATATATCCATGGTAGCAGCCATGAAAAGCAGTATGTGTTCAGTTTGACTTTAGAAGAACCCTTCTTCGAAAAGAAGCCTTAAAGTGTCCTTGGTTGTCCATCCACATCCATGATCCTATGATGAAAGAAAGAAGTGGAATCTTCAGGGCATGGAATCTATAGAAAACTCCATGGACCCAAGTGAAGATTTTTAGGTCCTATCAACTTGCCTACTGGGTCTGTCTTTGACCACAGTTAGGCTCTAAGTTTTAACTGTCAAATGAAGTATATGTTGGTGTTTTATAACAGCCAATAGTCCAACAATTTCTTGCTGATTTGTTACGGTTATACTTGCAATTTTGGGTGCTCTAGCATGTAGTTTTAATGACCAGATGTTAGCACATGCATACCAAAATAAATATAACACACCTATAGATCTTTACAGCTGAAAATAAAGAGATCTAAGAGACTAATCAATGCATTTGTGTACACAGGTATTTTTGGTCAACATGACCCTGGATAAACCCCCCCTGGGGAAAACCAGTTTGAGATGTATATGTATATATGAGGAAAGCAGAAGATGGAATACAACAAGTACAATATATGAAAGAACCTGGTACAATAGCAGCCCAAACTGAGCTGATATACATGCTCAAAATCATCAAGTGTGCCCCAGAAAGGTGCGCCCCACATACAAGCTGCCGAATCCACTGAATCTGCTCCAATTGCCAACTGTGAGCTTAGATCTGGAAACCCCTCCACAGGAATGAAGCTCTGCTGAATGGCCTCACTTTGCAACTGATCTCACTGCAGTCTGATGGCTAGAAGTCCTCTTACAACTGATGCGCCCCAATCTGGCAATGCGCCCTCCATAGAAGTAGAACCTCTCCAGTAAATAAACAAGGCAAGTAGCTAGTAGCCTCCCTCTATGAAAGCTAGCGCCCAAGCTCAAGCATCCTCACAAAACTGACCTCATGCTCATCCTCCAAGAGCTCCTCTCACAATGAACAAATGAATGAGTGAACATTGCGCCCCTCTTTGACATGCATAAAGAAACCTAGAGTATCAATGGTGGAGATCATCTCATCTCCCATCTAATCAATGGTTGAGATCTCCCCATAAATATCTAAATCATTAACCCACTTTGAGTTAAGTTTCCTAAGTCAACTTTATGTCTCTAATTCACCCCTTTGTGAATTAATAGTCACTTTTAGGCCAAAAATGACTAAATTTCACTTTAGACAAAGTCAAAGTGAAATTAGACAAAAGTACAAGGTACAAAGTGTAATGTCCTTCCTTCATGTGCTAAGGAGGTCATAAGCACATGGGGAACACCTCCCAAGGTACAAAACTCAACACCAAGAGCTAAAGAGAAACATGAGGAAGAACATGAAGATTCCAAGAAAGAAAGAAAAACCAGAACAACCAGTCATTGTATCGAGAATCACAAGACTACTAGCCTGATATGAACTCACTAAGAGCAATCAAGCAGAGGAACTAAAAGTTGTGATGAAGAATAGTGTATGGAAGACTTATGAATGAAAGCATTGCGAGATCCAGAACTAGAGGTTCTCCTAGATGGAGGGAGAAGACTATAATGATTGTTTGTTCCAGTAAACCAAACATACCTTTACATGAGCCATTATATCGGCCACAATATCCATGGTTTGAAGTTTACATCAGATGAATGCAAAGATTGTTCTGCAGAATAATTGAACCAAGAACGTATGTAGAACAACCTCAAGGCTTTGAGGTATACCAGGAAGAGACTCTTGTATGCAGATGGAAGAAGGTTTTTGTATGGATTCAAACAACTTGGTGCGAAGCCTCTAATGCACAACAAAAGCGTGGTGAAAAACTTTCTATAACAAATATACTGTATCAGAATGGTTACTTAGAACTCAAGGATGATGGATTGCCAATCCATGACAAAGTTCTCATGATGTCAAAAGAAGCACCACTTGGATATGTTCCAAGTTTGACCCTTGCCACGATGTTATGAGTTAGCAGGAAACAAAAGAGCTGAATTCAACTATGATGATCAGAGCTATATGAAGCCTTTAGAAAAACCAGTGTTCCAGAAAGACCGAAGTACATTCAGATCAAGCATTACATTCTCCGTGATGAAGTCCAGAAAGGAGAAGTGGTTCTCCAATATATATCTCCATAGATGAGCAGATAAGCAAACATTTTGGTAAAGCCTCTGTTCAAGATGAAAGAGTTTGTGTACTCAAGTTGGAGCTCGTCGAGACGACTTCCTTATTGAAAAAGGAAGAGATGACTCCTAGGTTGGGAGGGAGCACTGATGTGTTATTGATTTATGGACAGTCATTTTTTAGTTCGAAAAATGGTCCAGGATGAGCTGTTCCTTTCTAGTTCGGAAAGTGGTTTGAGATTTCTGATGGGCATGCATTTTCCAGTTTGGAAAATGGTCCAGATCGAACGGTCATTTTCGTAATGAAAATGGTTCGATGGATTGCTAATGTACCATAGATAGCGATTCCCCTTGTGGTTAACATAGGGAATGGTCTAGGACAATCTCTCTTCTTGATGGTTACTCTCAGTAGTGGTCAAGAAGACTGGTCCGCCTCGCCGGACAGTCATTCTTTTGAAGCTCACAGTTATGAGCAGTTTTGAAGAATGGTCCGTTTTGGAGGTTGGTGCAGGACAGTCATTTCCTTAGGAAATGGTCTGGACAGTCATTCCCTAGGGCAGATTCATTCTCTCTAGGTTGCACTTTGCTTAGTGTCGGAGGAATGGCCCAGATAGGCGAATGGTCCAGGTTCAACAATCAGGGACATGCATTCCCTAGGGCAGATTCATTCTCTCCAGGTTGCACTTTGTTTAGTGTCGGAGGAATGGCCCGGATAGGTGAATGGTCTAGGCTCAGAAATCGGGACAGTTATTCTTCCTTGCTTGAGAAGAATAGTCCAGACAACTCATCGTTGATGTTTTACTTTCTTAGGGCAGATGCTCTTCCAGATCTCACAGATTTGAGTGGAAGAATGGCCTAGATGATTCAATTTATATATCAGAACAATGTTTTCTGTGCAGGTTGACGATATGATTGTTATGGAGACTGTATGTCTCCAGATAGTAGATGTATACTACTGTAGAGGATGTGTTCCACTGATTGTGACAATATATCACTGATCAAGTATCTGTGTGCTACTTGGCGTGGCAGTGTACCACTAGATTGTAGTTGTGTACTACTATGGATAGACATAGTTGTGTTCTATTGAATGACATTGTTCTGATCGCCTTAAAGATTATCGGTAGTATTGGAAATGATTATCAACTAGATGGATGCTCAATGGACAGAGATTCCCCAGACGGAAAGTGGTCCAGGACATTTATTCTTCTAGGACATATGTCCGGATTAGAAGAATGGCTCTTATGTCACTCTGTGGAGTAAGTGACTTATCCAACATCATGTCTGATTACTCAGATGGAGTATGGTTTCGAGAGATGATGCAACTGATGACACTGATAGTGATGATGGTGCCCATGATCTTATCATGAGTTAGTCTATACGACTATGTTGATGCTACCGGGTAAATGGTATGTTTGTGTTCAAGACCATTACCTTCAATACCTCCCTAGCTAGGAGGGAGTGTTGATATTATGGTAGCTGTGGGAGGTATTTACCTCCACGTGTAAACCTGA